>JAVTVX010000017.1:13292500-13892500 GCA_033439265.1 Dillenia suffruticosa | reverse complement strand
CTGTGTTTCATAAAACGACAAGATGATTTTGTATTTTGCAGAACAACAATGAGGTTCTGTGCTTAGCAGAACCACATGATGTAGAACCATAGCGTATAGGCAGGAGATTCAAATAGATGAAGGGTAAAATTTTTAAATATTTATATAATATTAAATAATAATTTAAAATATCAATTATTTAAATATTAATTTTTAGATATTTGATATTTAAATAAAATATTAAATTGTAATATAAAATATTTTAATATTAGATAATAAACTATAACTATATTATTGAATAATTTAATTTAAGTAAAATTATAAATAATATTATTTAATTTAAAATTTTATAAAAATAAAAATATTTAAATATTTATTTAATATAAAATATATGAAATTAAAATAAAAAATTATATAATATTAATTTTTGCGTAATATTTAAAAATGAAGAAATAGAGAGAGAGGGGGGAGGCAGGTGGGAGGTGGGGAGAGAGAGAGGGGTAGTGACGGGGAGAGAGAGAATGAGAGGTGGGGAGAGAGAAGGGGAGATTATTTAATGCATGCATTAAATTATGGAGAGACAGAGAGAGGTAGAGTAATAAATGAAGAGGGAGTGTGAGAGAGAGAGAGAGAGAGAAAGAGAGGAATTCAGGGAGAGGCAGAGGGAGAGAAAGGCTGCTTTCGTCGACGAAGGTCGCGACTTTTGTGCACTAAAGCACTCTTCCAAAATTTTAATAAATAATTTTATTAAATATATAAATATTAATTTAAAATAAAAAATTTAATAATTTAACTGTAAAAAATTTATAAATATTAATATTTAATTTAAAATCTTTAAAATAAAAAAATAAAAAAATAATTATAAAAAATTCATAAATATAAATATTTAATATAAAATTTTTTAAATAAAAAAAATATAAAAATAATTATAATTTTTATAATGCAAAATTTCTGACAGATGCCCAAATAAAGATGAAAGTTATTCCTTCTTCGTGTGTGGTCACCTTAGATGGCCAAATGAAGATGCCCAAATGAAGGTCCGTGATGGAGCAAGCTTAATTGACGAAGGCATATTTTCTCTGCCTCTGCCTCTCCCTCAATTCCTCTCTCTCTCTCTCTCTCTCTCTCTCTCTCTCTCTCTCTCTCTCTCTCTCTCTCTCTCTCTCTCTCTCTCTCTCTCTCCATTATTTAATACATGCATTAAATGTACATATTTAATCTCTCTCTCCCCACCTCTCATTCTCTCTCTCCCCGTCACTCCCTCTCTCTCTCTCTCCCTCTCCCCACCTCCCACCGACCTCCCCCCTCTCTCTCTCCATTTCTTCATTTTTAAATATTACACAAATATTAATATTATATAAAATTTTTTTATTTTAATTTCATATATTTAATATTAAATAAATATTTAAATATTTTTATTTTTATAAAATTTTAAATTAAATAATAATATTTATAATTTTACTTAAATTAAATTATTCAAAATATAGTTATAGTTTATTATCTAATATTTTAATATTTTATACTACAATTTAATATTTTATTTAAATATCGAATATCTAAAAACAAATATTTAAATAATTGATATTTCAAATTATTATTTAATATTATATAAATATTTAAAAATTTTACCTTTCATCTATTTGAACCTCCTGTCTATCACATTGTAGTTCTACGCCTTGTGGTTTTGCTAAGTGCAAAACCTTGTTGTCGTTCTGCGAAACGCAGAACCATCTTATCGTTTTGCGAAGCGCAGAACCACCTTATCGTTCTGCAAAACGCAGAACCACCTTGTCGTTTTGTGTAGTGAAGAACTTCTAAAAAAATAAAAAATTAAAAGAAAATTAAAAAAAATTAAAAAAAGAGTTAACAATGATATTTAATTCTGTTTTAAACACTTTTTTGAGTTAACATATAATTTTTAATATATAACACATACACCTTGTACACTACATTTGGACACAAGTTACATTTTGTCACGTCTCTTAAAAATCTATCAACCTCTCTCTATATAAAAAAGAACCTATCACAACCTAGAACAAAAAAAAAATAAAATAAAATTATACAAGCAGTCAAAAATAATTATGCCTTCCAAACATAACATTACATAACATTGCATAAGTACATTTTTTCCAAATATATTTAATTTAATACATAATTTAGTTAGTGTTAAATAAATATGTACATATTTACATTAAATATCTAAATAAATATCTACATAAATATCAAATTTTAAATTGTATATTAATATTTATAAGTTTTAGTTTTTGTTTATTATTTAATATTTTTATATTTTATATTACTATTAACATTTTATTTCAAACTCTAATTTCTATTAAATATTTAAATAACTAAATTATTTTTGATATTTTGTATATTTTACAAACTTTAAACTACATTTTAATATTTAAGTATTTTTTAGATTTAAATTATCAAATATTATAGTTTCAAATTAATATTTACATATTTTAATTTGTACACAAACATTAATATTATTTAGATATTTTTTCCTTTTAATTTAGAATACTTAATGTTAAATAATTATTTAAATATTTAAATAGTGTGTATAGTGGAAATACAATCAGTAAAAATTTTGATTTAGTAAATAATTTAGAATACTTAATATTAAATAATTATTTAAATATTTAGTAGTTCTGCGCTGTGTAGAATCACGTTGTCGTTCGGCGAAGCGCAGAACTACCTTATCGTTTTGTGACATTGTGGTTCTGTGCGTTGTGGTTCTACTAATTAAGCTCAGAGCCACATTATCATTCTGCGAAATATAGAATCACCTTGTTGATCTCCGAACTGCAAAACCACCAATGCTGAACTACTAAAAAAATTAAAAATAATAAAAAAAATAAAAAAATGAGTGAACAATGATATTTAATTCTGCTTTAAATACTTTTTTGAGTTAACATATAATTTTAAATATATAACACACACACCACGCACACTACATTTTTAATATATAAATTTAAATTCAAACATATTTAAATAAACAACTTAAATATAAATATATTTAAATATATATATTTTTTTCCATTTTAATGTATTTTTTAATTTTAATATAATATATTTAGTGTTAAATGAAAATCTAACTAAAGTGAAAATATATTTATTGGTAGTTCGTAGTTCAGCATAGTGAAGATTTTTTTTTAATTTTTTTTCTAGCTTAGAACTACTTTTTTTTTTTATTTTTTTAATAATTTTTTCTGTAGTTCTTTTGTAGTCCTGTAGCTGCAGAATTACTTTCTTATGTTTTAATATAATGTCATTCTTGTAATATTGATAATTCGGCAGTTCTGCACAGTGAAGAATATTATTATTCAATGATTTAATTTAAATAAACTTATAAATATTATTATTTAATTTAAAATTTTATAAGAATAAAAATATAAGAATATTTAATTTAAATATTTATTTAACATTAAATATATTAAATTAAAATGAAAAAAATATTTGTATAATGTTACATTTAAATATTTAAATATTTATTGTTTGAGTAATAGTGCATCTATATTAAAGTATTTTTACTATAGATCATTTATTTCAAATCCTTTTTATATTTTTAGTATAATCATAAAATTTTTTAATAAAATTATCATTATTTTGCATGTATTTAGTATTTTTAAAAATATTTTTGTAATATCACATTATAAAAAAATTTTCTATATTATATAATATTTTAATATAACACTTTTAGATTTTTTAATATAAAAATTTTTTGTAAAAATTTTTTTACTTAGTACTTTTAAATTATAATTTTTCTAGTATCTTAATATTAGTATTAAAAGTATTTTCATATATGCACGAATATTTTGTATATAATAAAATTATAATATTTTTTGCATATATTTATTTTTTTTATAAATTTTTTATAATGACATTTTTGTAATATTGAAATATAGTGAAAAACTATCCGTATAACTATGATAATGACATTCTTGTAATATTGGTAGTTTTGCAATGGCATTTTTGTAAATTGATAGTTCTATAATGGTATTCATGTAATATTGATAGTTCTGCAATAGTAGTCTTGTAATATTGGTAGTTTTGCAATGATATTCTTGTAAACTGGTAGTTCTGTAATAGTATTCTTGTAATATTGAAGCATAGTGAAAAACTAACAACCGCTACACCACAGTGTGTGTTGGTTGTTTCTTTTTTTTTCTCTCTCTTACCTCACTCCTTATTAATTTTTCTTTTTTGATATATTTGAATGATATTATTGAATTATTTTTTATTAATATTAATAAATTTTGAAATTAAGGATTTTAAATAGAAAATAATAATATAATAATAAATTAATTAAAATAATATAATATTAAATTAGATATCATAAAAGAAATTAAATAATTAAAAGAAAGAAAACAAATCTAGTGAACAAGAAAAAAGAAAAAGAAAAGTGGAGGTTTGATCCAAAATTGCCATTGTTTAGGATATATATAACAAATTAATTATAAAACTTATAAAATCAAGTTTCTCAGACAAAATAATTTTTTCTTTTTTGTTTTAGGTAGAATATGTCTCTAAAAATAGGAATTCATTTTTTTAAAATTAAAAACATTAATATGGAAAATTTTTTAATATTAAAATTCTAACTTGCACGTGGCAGTGGATATATATAACAAATTAATTATAGATTAACTTAAATTAATTTATAAAGTGTTGGCACATTAATTAGGTAAGGAGATTAGTTAACATAATGATAATAGCGAAGATCACTGACAAAATAAAAAAAGAACATAAGCATCCATAAAAGAACGTAAAATATCTCTGCGGTCATCACTATTTCATTTGCCTCACTTATAGAGAGACACAAAAGCGAGAAAGAGCATAGTACGTTCCTGTATCCATTTTGGGTTTTAATTTTTTTAATGACTTATAATTTCTAAAATTACAAACATTAAATATTTTTGTTAAAATTTTAGAAGCAACCGTCTCTCTTTCCCATAAAGATTTCAGTATCTTAGAGATATAATTCATCCAATAAATTTTTAATCATCAATTTGAATTTCTCCATTACTTTGTTATTATACTCGATGGTTTTGTATACTAAATAGAATCATAACTTTAAAAATTTGATGAAATGCTCATCATTTCGATTCAATATTTCCATTGAATATGCTTTTAATAATAACCTTTTTATTATTTATGACACTTTTTCTATATTTTTCTTAGATTTGTAATTGATGAAGTTAACTGACAGAGAGCAATGTGCTTGCAATTTAAGCCACGGAAACTACACTCCGCATCCGCAAGTTGGATTACTGGGCACATGCCATACAGCCAAACATTGAACTTTGATCGCTCTGCATGAGCTCCATACGTCAAATGCAGAACTACCTTTTTTTTTTTTTTATAATGGCATGCAAAACCATTTGAACAGAACGACAATATATCCTAATTAAACTATCATGCAGAACTACTTAATGTTAAATTAAAGTTATTTTATATATGCAAAAAGATTTTGGATATTTTTAGTATAACCATAAAATTATTTCGAATAAGAAACAAGTGTAGAATAGATGCACCTAGCTGTGTTCAATTTTTCAGGAGAGACATTAAATTCCCAGTTACTTTTAATCCCTCCCGCTTTCCTACTTTTCCTATTTTCAGACCTGTTTTTCTAAATATCGCCACTTTTTGAATTCTCTAAATATATTTTAGTGTAAGAAAAATCAGCTTTTGAAATAAGGCCTTTGACTGCGAAGTTGGTAAAAATTTTATTGCACAAAGAAATTTGGGGAAAAAAAAAGAGCTTCTCAATTATATGGTCAAGTAATTAAACAATGGTGGAGTCTTATCGTGGTAAAATATTTTAGGAAATAAAGCTTCTCCATTGCATGGTCAAGTAATTAAATAATGGGAGAAAATATGCCATGAGCCATATGAAATGTTTCAGACATGTAGAAATACAAGCTTACAATTTCGCAAATTGCAAGAGTTAATGGGAAAAAACAAATAGAAGTAACCAACCAGATCTGAATAGAACCAGCAGCCATATACTCCATTATATTCCATAGTTTGGTTTGGTGAAGATAGGAGCCGTAATATTCAGTGATGTATGGGGATTGACACTATGATAGAACTGAAATTTCCTGGAATAGAAAGGAATCAAATAAATATGTACACATGCATATATTGTTCTAATCATATAAACTAACCAACAGTGTAGAGACACACCTTTTGGCTGTCCTCAATTTCAACTTAAAGCACCACCCTATTTATAATGGTTCGAACTCAAGAAAATTGGATAGAGAAAAAATTGAATAATCCTAACATGTTGACAATTGAATATCAAAAGTAATCGCAATCATTGCTGTCACAGGATATAAAGAAGGGAAACAAAAGCTAATCTCATCCAAACATTGGGAGAAAAAAAAAAAAGAAGGGCCATAGAGATCTAATGTGCATCTCTATTTGAGCTAGAATTTAACCAAGCAACACCATAGCAAAAATAAGAGACATCAGTTAGAAGCATAAAGAACAACTAACTGAAATCTCAGATGAGAGTATTATAACTTAAAAATGCTTCAAACTTATAATGATTCTAACACAAGCTTCACATGAACTGTGTTGCAAATGTAAGGCACACAATCAAAAAAAGTTGGAAGTTAAGCAATCATCTACCTACTGAGTTAATGGAATATAGAAGGTATAAGATGTTGGTTACATGCATGTCTGTAACTAATTCAAGAGTAAAAAGAATAAAAGATGAAAAAAGGAAAACCTTCTTGTGCATGAGATTCTCAAGTTCGCAAATCTGCTTCTAGTAGCCAATTGCTGCACTTGAAGCTTGATTTCGGGGAAGAAAATTTGGTAAGCAACAATGTTAAAAAAAAAAAAAAAGAAACAGCACAATCTGCACAATACAGAGTTCAGATTCATAAGACAAGCCTTTAGCCTTCACAGGGGATGCAGTCAGCCCAAATATTCTTGGAAGTTCGGGTTTGTTAGCACACAACTGCAGATGATAGAACTTCTGCCTATTCTCTAAATGTCATCCTGTGCTTTCCATTATAGAAGATGAATATAAACAAGAGAACAGACAGATTGCAATGTAGGACAGCACAAAAATAGGCAAAGACGAAGAACAATCAAGTGGCATATCCATAAAAATCATGTTATTTCCACAACCATAGTAAAGATGTTACAGATAATGCGCATAAAACTCACACTCATAATGCAGGCATATGGGTGCCTGCCCCTTGCATTATGGCATTCATCAAATAACAGAACCTTAATGAAATCCAGCTTCAAATAACAGCACCTTAAAGCATTCGGTAGGATCGTGGGTGTCACCACAAGTACCTATAAGAATGATTGTCGCAGATCACTCAACGTCAATCATTTCTCAAAGAATTGAAAAATTGTTTGATGTAATTATACTATTGCTCTAGTAAAGTGTTAGAAGTAGGGATGGAACGGACAATAAACACAGAGAAATTTCCCAAAAGAAAAAAAAGGCCAAGGAAAGTGTAAGAGGTTTGCTAGAAAAACTATAACTCAAATCAATTTTTTTTTAAGATCAGTTGAAAGCTTCAAAAATATTCCATATACATTAATGTCACACAGAATACCATGTTGATTTTCTCCGCTCAGTACAATCAACACAATAACAAATGAATATTGATTAAAGGTTATTCAAAAAAGGAGAAAAACCCACAAAATGAGAAGATCAATTAGAAATGCTGACCTCATACTTATCCTGTTATTGCTTCCAAACATTAGCATCCCAAAAATCAACACCCATTTCTGTAACAGGGAGGGTGGCCCATCACCCTCCATACCCTAAAAAACCATTCCTGAAAGTAATAGATTCTTCACTCACCAAAAGGGTAACCTAAATATGGGTCTCAATAATAGTTATTGATAACATAACCATTATAAATAGGGACAATAATAGCAAGAGTCCCTAATCTCAATTCATTAGTCTCACACACCATCTAAAGAGAGAATTGAGAGATTGGAAAGCTTCTTGCACGTCCAGAGGTGCTGAGAAGAGAGTTACAGTTGCCGAAATCCATGGCTGAAGGTATACTTTGCTTCCGATTGTTCTTTGATCCAATTTTGTTTTATAATTCATGTATTAGATTTGCATGAACATTTCACATTTGGTATCAGAGCTATTAGAACCTCTGCCTGCATTTTCGACAAAATTTTCAATTTTTTGGGTTCTGAATGTTTTAAAAATTGGCCCAAATTTGAGTAAATTTTGGGGTTTTGAGGTTAGAAATGAGTTTTATATGAAATTTTGGATGATTTTATGTTTTCAGAGTAAAAAATGGAGTTTTTTGGCACTTTCCGGTAACATTATGGCATTCAGACCCGCCAGATCAGGGTCGGGACTCTCGGGGTCCATTCGGGTGAAGAAGACCCGGATGCAGACCAAAACGACATTGTTGTGGTCTGCAATTTTTAAAAATAATGGATCTGTCCGAAAACGTTCTGCAATTATGAAATTCCCAAAATGCTTTTGATCTGTTGCAATATGGTCCCTATGACCTTTCAAAAACCCACAAAATGTTGCACATTGGTTCCCGGCCTTTATACAAAGCCCAATAAACCTTGAAATGTTACAGATTGATCCCAACATATTTTGAAATGTTACAAATTAGTCCTTTGGACTAAAAAAATTTTTGAAAAATTTAGTTTTTAATTTTAAATTTATATTTGGGTCATTTTTTAGAATTCGAAATTAAAATTTTTAAATTTATGTGTATTATGGTATCACACATAAATGAAAATTTGTGTATTTTAAATAAATTAATTTTTATATGATCTTTTACACATTGAGAGACGTGTAAAATAAAAGTTAAGATCCGTACAAAATTATAAAATCATTGAAACTTTATAATTTTGTATAAATTAATTTTTGTATGGTTTTCGCATATAAATATGCATGCAAAATAAAGGTTAAAACATATATAAAATTGAAAGAAAATATTCTTATGGTTCGTATGATTTCTGATTGTTAGGGTATGGCTATAACAACTCTAATATGAAAGCAATTATATATTGGGATGGTTTTGACCACATAAAATAAAAAATATTATTTGTGATTATTTATTTTTGTGTGACAAATTTTATCCTACAGAAATTTTTATCGTATTAAAAATAATTAATCAGGATTAGATGGCAAATTGGATAACCTAATTATGTGGATAGTCTACTTGACTTTAGAGTTTTCTCCTATAAGGTTTTTCGAGTTCAGCAGATCAAGTGTATGTCTAGAAAAGTCCTGTCAACAAGACGGGGATAAATCTAAGGTTGGCTGGTTTTTAAGCAGTCCCATGTGACCCACCACCTACCTGGGGACTTTCCTGGTGCACAAGCGATGCTGTCTTGTAGGGAAGCTCTAATTTAGGGAAAGATTTTTTATATAATTTCTCCTAATTATCCTACAGATATTGGGAAATTAAGTAATCTTGTCAATCTTTTCATAAAGTATAATAAATCTAATTTGAATTAGAAATTCAACCCACAAGCAATTTCTATGTCAGGAGATTTATTTTATATGTTTTACATTGGTAAACATATGTTAAAGCCTCAGCTAAAATTTGTAAGCATTTTTGTTACAGTTATACAAACCGTTGATATCATTGAAATTCCTATATTAAATGGTGAGAACTATAAGGTGTGGAAGGAGAAGATACTTCTCAATTTGGGATTGCATGACTTAGATTATGCTATCAGGCATGACGAGCCATCTAGGATAACGGACGCTAGCTCTACAATGGACAAAGCTCTTTATGTGTGCTGGGAGCGATCTAATCGTCTCAGTACGATGTTCATTAAGGATAAAATATTAACTGGCATCCGCGGCTCCGTCAATCAGTATAATGATGTCCGTGCCCTTCTTATGGTAATTGATAAGCAATTCGAGACATCTGATAAAACTCTTGCTAGCACCTTGATTATGGAGTTCTCATCGAAGAGACTCACCACTATCCACGGAGTGCGCGAGCACATCATGAGGATCCGGGATATAGTGACTCAACTAAAGACTCAAGGTGGAGATGTCTGAATCCTTCCTAGTACACTATATTCTGAATACTCTTCCATAGCCTTATAGTCCCTTCAAAATTTCCTATAACACACATAAGGCTAAATGGTCCATCAATGAGTTGATGACCATGTGCGTATAGGAAGAAGGGAGGTTGCTCATGGAAATGAAGGAGGGAACCAATAGCGCACATTTGGTCATAAAAGGAAAGGGGAAGGGAAAAGCCAAACTGAAAGAAAAGGCAAAGGGACCTACCCCAATTGTAAAAAAGGAGTCTACATGTTTTTTCTATAAAAAGAAGGGACACATAAAGAAGAACTGTGCCAAATTTTAGAAATGGCTTGCTGCTAGAGGTACGGAAATCTCTTTTATATGTTATGAACTTTTTATAACTGAGACTTCTTATGACACATGGTGGATTGATTCTGGATACTCAATTTATATTACAAATGTGTTGCACGGTTTGCAAAACCCGCGGAAACCAGTGGGCCGTGAACAATTCATCTATTCAGAAAACAAGATGAGCTCGCATGTAGAAACCATTGGAGATCACAAACTCATTTTGACTAATGAACATGTCTTACAGTTGGAAAGAATTTTTTATGTACCAAGTTTTTATAGAAATCTAATTTTTGTATCAAAACTTGTACAATGCGGATATTCTTTCCAATTCAATAATACAATGACATTACTTTTGCATTCAAATGTCGTTGGTATGGGTCTATTGATTGACGGACTATATGGAATTAATTTACAAGATAAAACCTGTTGCAACACAATACATATTGGTGTGAAAAGGTGTGCCATAAATGAAAATTCATCTATATTGTGGTATCAGAGATTAGAATATATCTGCATCGAAAGGGTAAAAAAGTTGGTAAAAGATGGAGTCTTAGTACTCTAGCTTTTAGTGACTTTGAAACCTATGTGGACTGTATTAAGGGTAAACAGTCCAATAAGTCAAAGAAAGGTGTCAAGAGGAGTTCAGATCTATTAAAGATCATTCATACAGACATATGTTATCCGGATATGGACTCATATGACCAAAGGTATTTCATCACTTTTATTGATGAATACTCACGTTATATATATCTCTATCTCTTTCGCCATAAGGATGAGGCGTTGGATGCCTTTAAGGTTTTTAAGACAGAAGTAGATAAACAATGCGGTAAGCAAATAAAGATAGTGAGATCAGAAAGAGATGGAGAATACTATGGGAGGTATACTGAAAATGCACAAGCACCTATTCCATTTGCTCGATTTCTTCAAGAAACTGGGATTGTCATCCAATATACCATGCTTGGTTCTCCAGACCAAAATGGTGTGGTTGAAAGAAGAAATCGGACATTGTTAGACATGGTAAGGAGCATGATGTCTAACTCTAAATTGCCTAAATCTTTGTGGATTGAATCTCTTAAAACGGCTATGTACATATTAAATAGGGTTCCAACTAAAGTGGTTTCCAAAACCCCATTCGAAATGTTCAAAGGTTGGAAACCCAGTTTGCGACATATACGCGTTTGGGGATGCCCGTCAGAAGTAAGGGTTTATAATTCACAAGAAAAGAAACTGGATCTAAGGACTATTAGTGGGTATTTCATTGGATATGTTGAGAGGTCCAAGTCATACAAATTCTATTATCCATCTTATCATACTAGATTTGTGGAATCGAGAAACGAGAAATTTCTTGAGGATCACTTGATTAGTGAGAGGGATTCCTTTCAAGACTTAGTCCCTGAAAGGAATCTATCAAGTATACCTTCTACTTCGAGTGAAATGATGATTGTCATTCAAAGCATCCCTCCAGTACCCATCGACGTTGATCCGATTACAGATGATAATCAAAATATTCCACAATCTGCTGACACCGGAAATGTCAAGTTGGACAGCCCTTTCCTAGAGAGACTGTTGAGCCGACATTAAGGAGATCTGTTAAGATTAAGAGGTCAGTAATATCTAGTAATTATGTAGTCTCCTCCAAGAGTTTGATTACAATGTTGGTGCCATAGATGATCATGAGTCGTTTTCACAAGCCATAAGCTCTAACGATTCGAGTTTGTGACTGGAAGTCATGAAAGATGAGATAGACTCCATCACAAGTAACGAAGTTTGGAATCTTGTAAAGTTACCTGATGGGGTAAAACCTATTAGATGTAAATGGGTTTTAAGACAAAAACTGACTCATTTGGTAATATTGAGAAATACAATGCCAAACTTATTGCTAAAGGGTTCACTCAAAGGGAAGGAATCGATTATTCGGAAACCTTTTCTCCAGTATCTAAGAAAGATTCTCTCCACATTATTTTGACGATTGTTGCACATTTTTACTTAGAATTGCAACAAATGGATGTGAAAACGATATTTTTAAATGGAGAACTAGAGGAAGAGGTTTACATGTATCAATCTGAAGGATTTTCCTCTAATGATGGTGAGAATTTGGTTTGCAAACTTAATAAATCTATATATGGATTGAATCAAGCCTCCCGCCAATGGTATTTGAAATTCCATGAGACAGTCTCTTCATTCGGTTTTGAAGAAAATGTTGTGGATCAGTGTATATACCAGAAGGTAAATAGAAGTAAAATTTGCTTCCTAGTGCTGTATGTTAATGATATTCTACTTGCAACCAATGATAAAGGGATGTTACATGAGGTGAAACAATTTCTTTCTAAGAACTTTGCTATGAAAGATTTAGGTGATACATCTTATGTCATTGGCATTAAGATATATCGAGAAAGATTTCATAAGATTCTCAAACTATCTCAAGAAATCTATATTAAGAAAGTTCTTAAGAAATACAGAATGCAGGACTGCTCACCGAGTGTATCTCTTATCGTCAAAGGTGACCGGTTTAGCTTAGACTAGTATCCCAAGACGGAATTGGAAAGGGAATAGATGACCAATATTCCATATGCTTCTGTAGTTGGAAGCCTTATGTATGCACAGGTTTGTACCCGACCTGATATAACGCATATAGTTGGAATGTTAGGACGATATCAAAAAAATCCCAGTTTGGAGAATTGGAAGACTACAAAGAAGGTGTTACGATATTTGCAAAGTACCAAGAACAACATGCTCACATATAGGAGGACCAATAATTTTTAGATGGTCAAATACTCGAACTCGGACTTCGCTGGCTATGTTGATTCTCGAAAGTCGACATCTGGATATATTTTTGTTCTGGCTGGTGGACCTATATTGTGGAGGAGTGCTAAGCAGATATTGACTGTGACCTCTACTATGGAAGCAGAATTTGTGACGTGTTTTGAGACTACGTCACAGGCGGTGTGGCTACAAAGTTTCATGGCTGGGTTAAGGATTTTTTACTCTGTTCCTAAGCCATTAAGCATATTTTGTGATAATTTGGTTGCGGTGTTTCTGGCTAAAAATAATAAGAGTGGTAGTCAAAGTAATTATATCAACATTAAGTATTTAGCCATAAGGGAACGTATATTGGAAAATAAGGTTGTAATCCAACATCTAAGCACCGAATGTATGCTTGCTGATCCCCTGACTAAAGACATGCCTCTAGTTAAATTTAAGGATCATGTTGTAAATATGGGTTTAAATCCCAATTTTAATAGAATTTCGAATTGAATTTTCTCGTATAAGAATTTGTGCACATTTTAGTTTTGAGAAAATTTTATGAAAATGAATCCTGAATAAACATAGGGTTTATTCATAAAGATGGTTACCATAATGATAGTGAGTAGCATGCATTGTAATACATAGGAGACAATACTAGCTGAATTAGAGGACTTGTCACTGTTATTCATGTGTATTTTTTCCATTAAGTTTCGGTTTAGATAAAGTCACCAAGTCGGGTGAGTGGACCAAGTGGGAGAATGTAAGAACAGGAGGGTGGTCCATCACCTTCCATACCCTGTAAAACTATTTTTGAAAGTAAGGGATTCTTCACTCACCAAAGGGGTAATCTAAGTATGGGTCTCAATAATGGTTGTTGATGAGACAACCATTACAAATAGGGGACAACCATAACAAGGGTCCCTAAACTTTATTCATTAGCCTCACACACTATCTAGAGAGAGAATTGAGTGTTTGGGAGGCTTCTTGCACATCCAGAGGTGCTGAGAAGGAAGTTATAGTCGCCGGAATCCATGGCTGGAGGTATACTTTGCTTCCACTTGTTCTTTGGTTCAATTTGTTTTGTAATTCATGTAATAAACTTGCATGAACATTTCACAATCTCTCCCCAATACTTACCCACCTTCAAGTCCGTATGCATTTTCACAGCCTCAGCTTGTTGAGTTCATAATCAACAGTACAAAATCATAAAAATTTGAAAAAAACAACAAAAGAAGAAGCTTTAAGGTACTTGATTTGTTACTCACTTGAGTGTGACCAAAACAACAGCAGGAATTAAGAAGACAGCATGAAAGGTGAAGGCTTGCTGAGAAGATAAGCATAACTCCTCAAAAGCATGATTGCAATCAGACTCTTCCCCAAACCAGTTTCTAAGAATACCATAGTGCTCTCATTGATCGCCTTCTCCAATGCCTCCACTTGATAATTGTATGAATCCACATATTCTCTAATTGAGAAAAGGTACTTAAAATTTTTCCATTTAAAAAATTAAAATAGAGAGAGAGAGAGAGAGGGAGTTGTAAAAAGTGAGAGACCTTCGTGCAAAGTGCAGAGGATCTACAGACTATTGTTGGCTTTCAGACATCGTATCCATTTGAATAGGAAATTGGAAATCGGATTAAGAATCACAGATTAAACTAAAGAATTAGGGTCCGGCGATCGTAAAGAACAAAACAGATACTATCATCACAAAGATAATTCTAATTCTCGATAAGAACTCATATGTGACAAATTCCGTATGAAATCACAGGCAAGAAATGGAAGTTATCATAATCAACCATGAAAACGTTAACTCAAGCGAAAGTAACAGCTTACGTGAAAGAATGCGATGAATGAAGATGTATAAATTAAATATTCTTTCTGCTGGCATTTAATATGAGTTTGCGTTGATCAATTTATGTATAAGTGATCTAATTCTATAAGTTTTGACTAGAGTTAACCACAGAGTTTTCAAATTAGAATTTTAATTTTTTTTAAAAATTATTTTCTATCTTAAATCTTTACTCTAGTTGTTTTAATTTTTGCCTAACTAAAAGCTTTTTAAATCGAAATTTTAAATAAAATGTTAATAGTAATATAAAATATAAAAATATTAAAAAATAAACAAAAACTAAAACTTATAAATACGAATATGCAAATTAAAATTTTATAAAAATAAAAATATTTAAATATTTAATTTAAATATGTAGATATTTATTTAAAACTAAATAATTAGATATCAAATAAATTATATTTGGAAAAAAATTATTTGTGTAATGTTATGTTTAAATGAAATAATTGTTTTTGAGTGCTTGTATATTCTTTTTTTTTGTTTTCATGTTTTTTTTTCTATATAGAGAGAGACGTGACAAAAGATAGCTTGCAGTGTGCGTGGTGTGCGTGCTATAAATTAAAAATCATGTATTTAATTTGTTAATTTTTATTCTTACACAATTTTAAATGATAAAAATATTTATAACTTTATTTAAATAAAAATATTAATAATATTATTTTGGTTCATCACTTGATATTTTCAAATTTCATGTTACAATTTCATAGTTTATTTAAATAAATATCAAATATTCAAATAAATTATTTTTAATATTCTAAAAAATTGAATATTCGAATAATAAAATGGTACGCAAAACCACCTGGTTCTACTATAGCGCTGCACGCCTTCGTCGACGAACATTAATTTTTTTTTAAATCCAAAAAGTTGTTCCCAAAAAAAAAAAACTTTTTTAATCTCCCAAAATAATATTATTATTTTTAAAGCATCGGAAAACAATTTTTTGTTTTATTTAGGGTTGTGATGGTATAAATTATTTAGAAACTACATATAAATGATTTTAAAAAGTTTAAATTGGATTTGTTTCTATAAAATAAATATAGTTTTTCTTAGATATATATATATATATATAATCTTTTGACAAAGAGTGAGATATTATTAAAAACCGTAATTTGGTAAATAATTTAAAGACTAAAATATTTAAGCAGAACTATGGAATAGCGCAGAGGTTGTAGTTTTGTGAAGCGCAGAACCATGAATGTAGAACAATGAAATGCGCAGAACTATGGAATAGCATAGAAGGTTGAGTTTTGTGAAGCGCAGAACGTTGTAATTCTGCGCATTACAATATTTTTATAATCATAACTTTTATAGATTGTTTTTTTATAGTAGATAATATTTAAAAATTTAAATAATTATTTAACATTAAACATCTTAAATCTAAATGGGAAAAACATGGGCATAATATGTATAACATTAATAACTATGTGAAATTTAAAATACATAAATATTAATTTGAAATTATAATATTTAATAATTTAAGTCTTAAAAACGCATAAATATTAATATTTAATTTAAAGTTTGTAAAATATAAAAAAATTAGTTATTTAAAGATTTCATACAATAAATTAAATATTTTTTCGATTGATATTCAATATGAGTTTGCGCCGATTAATTTATATATAAGTGATCTAATTTTATAAGTTTTGTCTAGAGTTAACCATTAGAGTTTTAATCTTTCAAAGAATTATTGTCTATCTTAAACAATAAATATTAATATTTAATTTAAAGTTTTTAAAATATAAAAATTTTAAAAATTAATTTAAATATTTAAATATTTGTATAATATTAAAAGTAATTTGAAAAATCAAACATTAAAATTAAGAACCAAATATTAAATCATAAACCAAAGCACTTGGAAAGAACTACCACTGTAGTTCTACACTTGGCAAAACTATCTAGGTTGTTTTACATTTCGCAAAATCACTTGGTAGTTCTGCACTTCATAGAACTATCTGAGTAGTTCTTCTATAATGCCTTCACCTACAAAATTTTTTTTTGAGGTGCTAAATTTTGTAAAGTTTCTATATGACAATCCATCGAGATCATATAATAAGAAATTTTTAAATTTTGTTGTGATTTTAATTTTGTATAAAATTTCTTGTATAGTAATTTTTTTTTTATAAATTTATCTTTATATACAAACAATTAAAAAAAAAAATTGTTGGTGAAGGCTGAAAAGCTTAGTTGAGGTGCACAATGCAAAACTTCATAGTTCTGTACACTGGTTCTTTCCAATGTAGAACTATAGTTCTACACTATATGTAGAATTATAGAACGAGTTCTTGATATTGTTATAATTTTAATTTTTATATATTGTATTTTTACTATACACATTATTTAAATATTTAAATAATCATTTAATATTAAATATCCTAAATTAAATTAAAATAAACATCTGCATAATATTAATATCTATATAAAATTTAAAATATATAAAAATTAATTTTAAATTATAATATTTAATAATTTAAGCGTAAAAAACACATAAATATAATATTAAATTTAAAGTTTGTAAAATATACAAAATATCAAAAATCATTTAGTTATTTAAATATTTCATATATTTTTAGTATTTTAAGTTCAATTGTAAGATTTTATAATAAAATTATCATTTACATACCTTACATTACACTATTTTTAAAAAATATGTATTTGTATCATATAATATTATAACACGATACTTTTAATTATTTTTTTATTCTAAAAATATCTATAAAATATTTTTACTTAGTATTTTTAAAATTATAATTTTTCTAATATCATAATATTAAGAATACAACTAATAATCCAATTTCAAATTAAACATAAAATAAAGCTAAATGGTTTGGACTTTAGAATCAAAAAAAAATTATAATTTTCTAAAATAATTTCAAATTAAATTTGAATACTGTAATTGGAAAAAGGAAAACAAAATCAAAAATTATTTATAAAAATAAAAAGGAAAATATGTTTGTGGAATATTAGTTGGGCAGATGTGGACACGTGGGATGCTCACCTTCAACTCCCAAACCCCAATTCTCATCTCAAATCTCTCTCTCTGGTAATCCTGTTTTTGTCGATGAAGGCCTTGACTTTCGTCGATGAAGACTATTACTATTAATAATAATATTCATATAATATTTTAAAACAATTTGATTAAATATATAAACATTAATCTAAAATTATAATATTTAAAAATTTAACTATGAAAAATTCATAAATATTAATATTTAATTTAAAGTTTTTTTAAAAAAAAATTTTAAAAATTAATTTAAATATTTAAAAATTTATATAATATTAAAAGTAATTTGAAAAATTAAACATTAAAATTAATATTTTATCTGAATAAAATATTAAACGTTAAACCAAATATTGTTTACCTTAAAAAAGGTAGAATTGTTCTGCACTTGGCAGAATTGTTTTATATTTGACAGAACTACCTTGGTAGTTCTGTACATCATAGAATTATCTTTTAGTTTTATACTTCACAGAATTACTTAGGTGAGATGTGGGGAGAGAGAGAGAGAGAAAGGGAGAGACGAAAAAGAGAGAGAGTGAGAGGGAGGAAGGAGGGAGGTGGGGAGAGAGAGGGGGAGAAATGGAGAGAGAGATTGAATGTACAGCATGTATTATGTAACCAAAAAAAAATTTAATGCATGCATTAAATAATGGAAAGAGAGAGAGAGGTTGAGTAATAAATGAAGAGAGAGGGAGAGAGAGAGAAAGAGAGGAATTGAGGGAGAGAGAGGGAGAGAAAGGCTGCTTTCGTAAGTTTGAAAAAATAAAAGAAAGGAAGTTATGGTATTTTTATAATTATAATTTTTATTGATTGTATTTCTATTATACACATTATTTAAATATTTAAATAATTATTTAACATTAAATATCCTAAATTAAAATATAAAAAATATTTACATAATATTAATATCTATGTAAAATTTAAAATATATAAACATTAATTTGAAATTATAAAATTTAACAATTTAAGTATAAAAGACACATAAATATTAATATTTAATTTAAAGTTTGTAAAATATAAAAAATAATTTAGTTATTTAAATATTTCATACAATAAATTAACTATTCTTTTGGTTGGGATTCAATATGAGTCGGTAACGATCAATTTATCTATAAATGATCTAATTCTATAAGTTAAAACTCCTTTTATTCTTTTTCAAGTAGGGTAGGAATTGTCTAGAGTTAACCGTTAGCCACAGACTTTAAATTAGAGTTTTAATTTTTTTAATAATTATTGTCTATCTAAAAACTTTACAGTTTTAAATTTTGTCTATCTAAAACCTTTCAAATTAGAGTTTCAAATAAAATGTTAATCGTAATATAAAATATAAAAATATTAAATAATAAACCGAAATTAAAAGTTATAAATATTAATATGCAATTTTAAATTTTATGTATTAAATATCATCGTTCACTTTTTTTATTTTTTATTGTTTTTTATTGTTTTTAAATTTTTAATTATTTTTAAATAAAATATAAAAATAACATTGTGGCAAGAAAGAAAGGAATCCATTCTTTTAAAATATTTAAGACGTTTGGAAATAAAAAATATTTTGATATATTGTTTTAGTTTATTTCTCGGAAAATAAATTAATTAAATAAGATGGAATCGTTGATTTATTTTTTTCTATATATTGATTTGAATGAGTGGTATAGTACATAGGTAAGTTTCAAAATATAATAAATAAAATAAAGTAACTATTTTAAATATAATCTCAAAAGTTAAAATAAAATATATAACTGAGAAATTGAGAAAGTATATGCGATGAGGATGAGAATCACATGCTATGAGAATGAGATGAGAAAGACCGTACCTATAATTTAAAATTTAAAGAAATTTAAAGAAGGGTTAATAAATGCTTAGGAAATTGAAATGGGCGAGTAGTAATAAATTCTAGTAATGTGAAAGTTCTTCCGTGTGGCCACTTTGCTTGTTTGAAGGTTCATGTTCCATCATCGACTATGAGCAGGCTTCGTCGACGAAGGCATGCTCCATCGTCTACGAAAGGAGGAACTTTCGTCGACGAAACATGCTCCTTCATCGACAAAAGCTCCTGCCTTCATCGACGAATATAAATTTTTTTTAAATCTGAAATTTGTCCCCAAAAAATTCTTTTTATTGTTTTAAATAAAATATGTTGATGTAATTAATTTTAAATAATTTACTTATAAATAACACATAATAAAATGAAAATTTTAATCTAAAGAAGTTTTTTAATGTTCCAAAATATTATTTTTAAAGCACCAGAAAATGATTTTTTTTTTTTTGTTTAGATTGTGATGGAAACTACACGTAAATGATTTTAAAAATTTTATATTGGATTTGTTTGTGTAAAATAAATATATTTTTTCTTTTTTTTTATACAAAATCTTTTAGAGTTGTGACAAAAATAAATTGAAATGTGAAATATTTAAATATCGATATTTAGATATTTAAGATTCGAATAGAATATAAAATGTGATAATATTAAATAATAAACTAAAGCTAAATCATTATTTAATATTTAATATAATTTAAGTAAATTATAAATATTTTTATTTAATCTAGAATGTATGAGAAGAAAAACATTTAGATATTTAATTTAAATAGTTAGATTTTCATTTACCACTAAATATATTATATTAAAATATAAAATACATTAAAATGGGAAAAATGTATGTTATATTTAAAAATGTTTAGATTTAAATTTAAATACATTATTTAAAATTTTTAATATGTTATTTAAATACGTTTAGGTTTAAATTTAAGTTGTTTCAGCTTTGTAAAACAAATATAATTTTTTTAAATGAAATCTCTACATTTTTACTTAATATTAAATATATTATAAAATATTTGTATAATATTATATTTAAACATGTTTAAATATATGTTGTGTGGTCATACGCCGCAGAACTTTGGAGAATGCAAAGTCAAATGGAAATGCTGAACAACTATGAACAACTATGGCGTAGAACTATGGAATAAAATCAGAACCGATGGGAACCGCAATGGAGGAATTAGAAGTGTAAAACTATCAGAAGTGCAGAACTATAGAAAGGGAAACGCAGCATTCCAAAACACAGAACTACGGAATAGGAAATGCAGAACTATGTAGTTGGAAATGCACAATAGAATCATAGAATATGGGAAATGTAGAATCATCGAAAGCGCAGAACCAACGGGAAATGTAGAATTATATTTTTATAATTATAATTTTTATAAATTGTATTTTTAGGGTACATAATATTTAAATATTTATATATTTAAATGATTACTTAACACTAAACATCCTAAATTAAAATGGAAAAAACATTGGCAAAATATGCATAACATTAATATCTATTTAAAATTTAAAATACACAAATATTAATTTGAAATTATAATATTTAATAATTTAAGTCAAAAAAAATACATAAATGTTAATATTTAATTTAAAGTTTGTAAGATATAAAAAATATAAAAAATAATTTAATTATTTAAAGATTTAATACAATAAATTAAATATTCTTGGGGTTGACATTCAATATGAGTTTGTGCCGATCAATTTAGGTATAAGTAATCTAACTCTATAAGTTAAAGCTCTATTGATTCTTTTTATAACTCTATAATTATTTAACATTAAATATCTTAAATTAAAATGAAAAAATATCTTCATAATATTAATATCTATGTAAATTTTAAAATATATAAATATTAAATTGAAATTATAATATTTAATAATTTAAATGAAAACACTCATAAATAATAAAAATATAAAAATAAAATAGTAATTATTTATATAATATAAAAAAATAATTTGAAATATAGAGAGAGGGGGTGTGGTGGAGGACAGCAGAACTTCTGTGGTTGTCCTTTACGTGGCACACCTCTCTCTCTCTCTCTCTATTTCAAATTATTTTTAAATAATAATTTAAATTTTTATTTAATTTTAAATATATGAAATTAAAATGATAAAAATATTTATATAATATTAATATTTGTGCAATATTTAAAAATAAAGAAATAGAGTGAGAGAGAGAGAATGTAATGCATGCGTGCAATAAATGTAGAGAGAGAGGGGCAGTAATAAATGGAGAGAGAGGGAGAGAGGGAGGATTGAGGCAGCGACAGAGGGAGAGGGAGAGGGAGAGAAAGGCACCTTCATCAATGAAGGCAGCGCCTTTCGTTGACGAAGCCCTCTCTCAAAATTTTTAAAAATAATTTTATTAAATATATAAATATTATTTTAAAATCACAATATTTAATAATTTAGCTATAAAAATTTATAAATATTAATATTTAATCAAAAAATTTTAAAATATAAAAATCAAAAAAATAATTTAAATAAATATAATCATAAAATTTTTTAATCTAAAAATATAAAAAAATTTTGAAATAAATGATACATAGTAAAAATACTATAATATTATATAATATCATAATACTATGAATTTTATAATCATAAAAATATTAAGTCAAAAAAAACTAAAAGTATTATATTATAATACTATACAAAATAAATAATATCTCGATTAGAAAATTTTATGAATATATTAAAAGTATCTAAAATATTTATAAAGTTTTGTCATAAAAATATTTTTTAAATAAAAATAAAAATACATAATTATGCACTTTGGTGTTATGCACAGAACTATGCACCGCCCATGTGCAGCGGTGCTATGCACCAGGTTCTGCACTATGAAGATGAACCTTCGATGACAGATTCATGTCTTCGTCGACGAAGAAGGCAGGTTCCTTCGTAGATGAAGGTTCCTGCCTTCCTCGATGAATATTATATTTTTTGTTTTAAATCCGAAAGTTTGTTTAGAAAAAAAATTCTTTTTCGTTGTTTTAAATAAAACATGTGGATTCACACAAAAAATACATAAAAAGAATTAATTTTTAATAGGATTAATTATAAAATGAAAATTTTAATTTAACCATTACTTTTTTAATTTTCTAAAATATTATTTTTAAAGCACCAATGGAAATCTGTCACCGGAAATATTTTTTTTTTGTTTTCTTAAATGGAATACAATATGTATTATATGTTTAGAGTTGTGGTGGTGTAAATAATTTAAAAACAACATGAAAATGATTTTAAAAACTTTAAATTGGATTTGTTTCTGTAAGTGAAATGTGAAATATTTAGATATTTGAAATTTGAATAAAATATTAAATTACAATATAAAATGCGATAATATTAAATAATAAACTAAAACTACATTATTTAATTTAATTTAAGTAAACTTATAAATATTTTTATTTAATCTAAAATTGTATAAGAAGAAAAATATTTAGATATTTAATTTAAATAGCTAGATATTTATTTAACACTAAATATATTATATTAAAATGGAAAATATATTAAAATAAGAAAAAATGTCTATAATGTTATATTTAAATATATTTAGATTTAAGTTGTTGGAGACAATGGTGACTTTGTAAAACAAATATAATTTTTTAAAATAAAATCTCTACATATTTATTTAACATCAAATATATTATATTAAAATGTAAAAAAATATTTGTATATTTAAATATGTTTAAATATATATTGTGTGTTGATATGCCGAATGTAAAACAATAGAGAATACGGAAGTCATATGGAAATGTAGAACTATGGTGCAGAACTACTGAATGCAGGAGGAATGAGAAATGCAAAACTATGGAAGTGCAGAACTATGCAATATGGGAAATGCAGAACTATGGAATTAGAAATGCAGAACTATTGGAAGTGCAGAACTATCGAATGGGAAACGTAGAACTTTGAAATGCAGAACTGTAGGAAGTGCATAACTATGTAGTTGTAAATATAGAACTATGAGAAGTGTAGAACTATGGAATGCGGGAAATGCAGAATGATGGAATGGGAAATGCAGAACTATGAAGTGTAAAACAATGGAATGAGTTCTGCACTATGTCTCTTTTTTTTTTTTCTTTTTCATTCTCATTTGTTTAAATTCGATCTAAATTTTGATATATTCAAACCTATTTTTTGAATTAATGATTTCATATTATCATATTATTTAAATTAATAATATTAATATTAATAATTTAAATTAATAATATGGTAGGTAGGCCTTTATTCAACTATAAAAGATATGCAGAACAACCGGGTAGTTCTACACTATGAGACGCATGTAGTTCTGCACAGAACTATCCACTTTGGTAGTTCTGCACTATGCTGAACTATGCACCTAGATGCACATCACGCAATATTTTTTTGTTGCAAAAAGTGCTTATACTCGAGTTCGAACTTGTGACTGTAAGTAACAACCACCAGACCACATGTCGTGTGTGTGGTTCCTTTTTTTTTATAATATTATTAAAATATTAAATAATAAACTAAAACTATATCATTAAATAATTTAATTTTAGTAAACTTATAAATATCATCATATAATTTAAAATTTTATAAGAATAAAAACATTTTAATATTTAAGTATTAACATATTTGTATAAATATTATCATATAATTTAAAAATTTGTATAATGACATATAGAATTAATTCAAAGTATGCAAAACTACATAATAGAAATGCAGAACTACTCTTTTTTTTTATTATTTTATAATGGCATGCAGAACAACTTATTTGTTTATGTGTTTTGTCTACATTATTGTTCCCGAAAATTCAATTTCCATTCACAATCACAAAGCATAGGAATACTATCTCCTCATACTTTATTTGGCAATAACTTTGTTGCATTTTCTAAAAAGTGATGTTTTATATAAATAGGTAATAATTTGTTTCAAACTCTCTTTGAGAGCACCAATAAGTAGAAAATTTGTTTCTTTAATTTCTTTATTATCTTGATATACAAATTGCATTTTCATTCATCGTAAAACATGTACCCCAACTTAGTTCGACAGAACTTTACTTCTGCAGTGTAGTTCTGCAGTTCTGCATAGAACCTGTAGAACCAAAGTTTTGCATTACAAAATCACACTTTTGCAAAATCACAGTTCCGTTGTTCCGTGAAATAGTAGTTCTGTGATTGTAAAACCACAGAATAGTCATTCTGCGAAACAACAATCGTAGTTCTACGAATTCATAGTTCTATAAAATCATAATTTTTCTATGAAAGAGCTGATTGTGCTCCTATTGTTCTATGATCACAGCTCTGCGACTGTGAAATCACATTTTTTTATTGTAAAACCACAATTTTATTAACCAATTCAAAGAACTATATCAAAAGGTAATTGAAAAAACCTTTTAGACAGATGAAGAACAAAATTTGTAATAAATTACATAAAATAATAATCAAACACAAAAACCTCAACCGAGCAAAGCAATGAAATTCTACCAAGCATACTTCAGTAATTGACTCAATGACTTAAAAATAGTCATCAACTGAGCTTCCAAAAAAAATCCAACTCAAAGAACAAATTCTAAATTGATATTTAAATCAACTATTCTTGTATATCTACAAAATACAGAAGTCATATATACAGAAATGCAAAATCGCATAAGATCTTTTACAATCAATACGAAAACCGAATTTCCCGATATCACATAATTAGAAACAGAAAAAAGCAAACACAGGTTTTTATAGAATTACTTCTATACACCAGATTATCATCATAAACAACTCTACTCTCTAGTAGCTTAAAAAAAACATTCAATAGTAAACATGAAGAGTAGCAAAATAAACGCCAAGCAAAACAAATGCTTAGAAACTCAAATCTTCAAAATAGAGGAATCGCAACCATACACCACAATTATCATCATTAGTGTTGGATTTAATCGCGCATGCGGAAGCGAGAATTAAATAGATCGGAATTTTCGGGATAAATACCTATATTGGGCGGTCTCCAAAATCCACCGTGTCGCGATGTCCCTTGAACGGATCGCACGGTCGGATGGTGATCACGAGGTTAGTCGAATCACCACCACAGCATCACAACGCCGCAATCCTCATGTCCGGTGAATCGTCTGACGATGGGAGATTTTCCTACGCGAAAATCTCCATCCCTCTCTCTATTTTTCTCTCTCTAGAGAATATGTTTTTGTGAAACCCTAGCCTCCATCATGGTTGCCCATGGATGCTCTCCCCACACAAGGTAGGAATAATTCTTTCTCAATTGAATCAAGAGAATAATCTCCATTAGGGTTAAGATTTGGGAGTTACCAAATAATATTGGTTAATATTGGTAAGTAATAATGGGAGTTACCCCATTATCTCATTCTTACCAAATTGCCCCACAATGGGCATAAATCACCTACATCTCCCACTTGCACATTAGGGCATTTCATTTCCGTCAATCACAAGATCGCAACTCATGCAATCTATCGCATCACCCTACTGGACTTTCATACTGGATTGGGCGTCGTGCGACCGGCGAGTACACCTGCAAGCAAAGACTTCTCGATACACCTGTTAGGATGATCGAGTAGTCACTGTTAGTATAAAAATAACTCGCTATACCCCAGACTCAATGCATTTACATCCATCGAGCCACTTTCCTCATCGAAAGTGATCCCCAATCAATTTGCTCGACTATGTATTCATTATTATGTTTGAATCCCAACATGGATTAACACAATAGGTCGACCTATGAATACATAACAATGATGTAATGACTATTGGCCTTCCTTTTCCCAAACTCGAATCTATCGGTCTCAATTCAGCTGCTTTCCTAGACCTGCCCCTTAGACCTCAATTTATCTTCCGGGCCATAGGTAAACAGACTAAAGTAGCAACACTGAACCAATACTTCTAGAGACAGCCGAAAGTAATAAGGGCATAAGAGATCCCACCCAATGGATCTCAGGTCTCACACAGTGGGAACGGGGATCAATATCAAACTATCGTCTCAAATAATAGCTCCCACTATCCCATGGTCGTCTCATCACACGTGGTATGAAACACGTGCCACAGTGTTATTCCCCCATCTCTCAAAGGGCATATGTCAGATTTCTCTAACACCGTACAGGTACGGGACTCAGTCTACACATAAGACTTTACCCAGAGATCTCAGAGAGAGCAACTCAGAGACAATATCACAAATCGCAGGTGATATCTGAGATCTCAAACCTGGCTACTTACAGGCAACATGGATGTGGGTATTTCCATGTCGGTCATATCGCATATGACCTCATCCTGAACACATATCAGGGCGACTTATGTTCTAGTAGGGCTACTCTCAAAGCCTCTTACAACTAGAATCCGTCTCATCTCCGCTCACTCAGAGTCGGAGGTGGTCACTCGTGTGAGAGAGTCAACCACGCCTGCCTGACACATCTTTTATCACAAGATCACAATACATGACAACAAATAGTGCATGAATTAAATATGTGACCCAATAGTGCATGCATGTCATATATTAAAATAAGCATCTAAAACAGTATATAAGGAGAAATGTTAAAGTACACTAAACCCAATGATTCCTTATCTCACAAAGGAATCTCTCACAACGGGTTTTCTGAAGAGATCAGCTCTCATGCTGAGGTGTACTTAGATGTCACAATACCCTTCTCGGTAATATCTCTCATAGTGGTCTTCGGTATTAATGTGTTTGGCTTTACTATTATACTTAGGGTCTCAATTGTTGACAGTGTCGGTCTGATTATCACAATAATCATCACTGACCTCCCACTATCTGTCACAACCTCTAAGTTTCTCAGAAAATTTCTGAAACCAACTATTCTCATAAACTGCAATTGAGCACACTACAAGCTCAGTCTCTATAGTAAATAGAGATATACAGGTTCTCTTCTTACTGCTCTAAGAAGATAAAACCTTTTGCGTTTATTCAGATCACTACTCCCAATCAGTATCTGAATCTCAACCACAAAACGCAAATCACCTCATCCGTAACACATGGAGAGATCCGCAGTTCAAATGAGATATTTCAGAATCCTTTTTCACTGCTCTACAGTGATCCCTTCTAGGATTCTATTAATACCTACTCACCAGATCGACCATTAAATAAACGTCTGGTTATGTATGCCTCATCGCATACATCAAATTGTATATCACACGTGTATACCTCATCGCATACACTAGAAATGTATTTTGCACTGGAATAAGGGATTCTGCTCATCTCCCTTATTTCTTTATAAATTCTAGGGCATGTGTCAAGATTCAAGTCTTTTTATCTTTAGCGATTAGAGTATCTTTTAGGTTGTCATCGCTCTTCTCGAAATGCTTAAGAATCTACCTGATGTAAAACTCTTGTTAAAGAGTCAACACCATTCTTAAGTGATCCCTATGGATCCAAAATCTGAGAATGAACTAAAACCTCATAACCATGTTACAATGGTCATTAGATACTCTCTGTTGTTCCCAGCCAACAGTATGTCACCTACATATGAGAACATGCTCATAAAAGAGTCATCGGGGCGTATCTGATAGATACAATGATCCTACTCGATCATTACTAAACCATAAGATATCACCTTCTCGTGAAATCCAAGCGCCGCTGTCTAGATGATGGCTTAAGGTCGTATTTTGATTTCTAAAATCAATAGACCTTATCCACCTGATCTACTAGAACGAACCCAAAGGGATGCTCCATGTAGATCGCCTCATCTAGACTTCCACTACGAAAGCGGTCTTTACGTCCTTGTGATGTGACTCTTGATCTATGTTCGTGACAATCGCTGAAAGATAAACGGATCGAGATAAATTGGACTATGACTCCTCGATAGTCCACCCCTCAGTCTAAGTGTAACCCTTGGTTACTAGACGGGTTCTTTATCTCTTCATCAATCCGTTGACCTTTATCTTGACTTTGAGAACCTACTTGTTCCCAATAGTCCTTCTGCCCTTAGGCAAATCAACTAGGTCCCAGACCCCGTTGATTCTCATCAATTCCTTCTCTTCATTTATGGCCTTCATTAAACGGCATTTTGCATCCTCTCGAGAGCCTCTCGGACCGTTTAGATTTCTCATCATCCTCTAAAGTCGCAATGAGGGTCTCACCCTCAATCGAGAAAACAACGTTTAAATACGCATTCTCGACACTCTTAGGAGGAGAGAAAAATCTTTACCTCTTGATGGATCGCTCCCACTGAGATCAAGATCCGTAGTGGATTCTTGTATCCCGCCGCTGGGCTCCCCGAGCCACTAGGCTAATCCATCGCATAAAGGGTAAGGTCCTAATTGATTTCACCTCTCTTAGGGAAATCATTCTCAAGAAATATAGTATTACGAGACTCAGTCTCGATTATAGTGCCGTTCGTATTCGCCTAGGAACACATATTTTCTCGCGGGTCTAACTCACCGTGTGAATGCGAGAAATCGTGGCACAACCCCATAACCTCAAGTGGCTAAGGTCAGGCTGCCTCCCTGTCCAAAGCTCAATGGGGAACTGACTACTAGTCAGTAGTCTCGTAATACTCTTATCGAAACAGAGTCTCATGTGTAGTTTAGACGAATACTTGCGTCCTCGCTCGGTTCTTGAAAGTCTGTACTTCTCAAATCTAACTGATTCTCAATCTCGCTTATGAACCTCCTGAAGCAGTCAAATGCCTCAGACTTGTGCGAGATCAGATAGATGAACCGAAACACACGTAAACATCTATAATTATCTACACAACTCCATTTCCGGCTCTCATGCTTATGAGACCACAATAAAAAGAAGGAAGGTACAATAGTTAACTGCAATGGAGTCCCAGCTCTCATTGCATCGCCAAATGGTTTTGTCGTCATTTTGCCGACTAGGCAAAACTCACATACGGGTAACTCGAATCTGGTTAGCGGGTCCAAGAAACCTCTCGCTACTAACCGATTCATCATCTCTTACCCCATGTGTCTAAGTCTACTATGTCATTCATTTACATCATCATCTACGCAATCAGATGTAAAGTCAATAGTAGAACTACAAAAAAAAAAAAAAAAAAAAAAAAAAAAAAAAACCATTACAAGGAGTTGTACCCAGTGCATACATTCCATCATGGATTAAAACCAGAATAATTTAGAAAATTATCGTATTAAAAACAAGGGAATGATTTCACACATATCGTAGTCAATTTTAGACAAGGTACTAAATTGTAGATCCGTCGAATGCCTACAACATTGAGGACGTCATAGCAAGTGTCGTTCCCTCTGACAACGACAAATGATCTGTCCTTAACGTAAATCCTCCAAGTTTAAGGATTCACCTGACGGAACTATATTTACGCACTCCTGTCTCGAGTTACGTGGTCGGTTGCTCCTGATTTCAAAGGAGAGAAATCAGCGAGTATTATAGTGAATGAGACAAATCTCACACCACGTAAAGAAGAAGAATATTGATTTCTGCTCGTCACACTCACGAGCGAAATGACCAAATCTACCTCAAACGTAGCAATTTACTTTGGTCTAATCTAATTCCTTCTTCTTGCGTTCTTGTACCTCGTTGTCGGTTTTCTCGGATGATTTTTATTACCTAGATCTCGAGTCACGTTCGCTAGGCTTAGCGCCGGGGAAGTCCTTACTTGACTCCTCTGAATAAGCATGACTCGAGTGTGGCCTACTCGCCTCTAGGTGCTCCTCATCGAGCTCACAATTTGTATTCACGTCAACGAAAGTACGAATACTTTCGTCAAATGTGAAATAGGATTTCACGGTTTCCCATGAATCAGGTAAAAAAATGGATCACATCCAATACCCAAATTCCATCCGAAATTTACTCGTCCGTATATATTAACTCGGTGATCATACTCGCCATTTGCTTCATTGTATGATTAACCCTTTTCTTCTGCATCCTCACATAGGAGCCGAAGAGAGCAACACTATGCTCTTTTGGGACGAGTCGAACCGACATGTTCACAGAATATGACTCGAAAAACGAGACTAAGTCATCGTGTATGCCACTGTCAAGCGTTGCCCTAACTTGGCAAATATTCTTTTGTCCCATACACGATAGATCTCTTTATCTCGTATATTCTGAGGCGCGGTACCCACCCTGGGGCCCATCATCTCTTGCCTCAGATTCCCGTTAGATTTTGCCTCTCGAGAATAAACTGAATCTACTGATAAAATAACGCAGATCATATCATTCAGTTTACTCTCCTTGCAAAAAATTTAATACGACAGTTCTCAACGCATTAAGAGAGATATTTGTGACTTGGAGATGCTTATTATCACATTTTTGTACGCCCTACGAATCATGAAGACCAAAATGACTTGAGTCCGACCCCAAAGCGAGCGTATGAGTCAACGGACACCATACACCACAACTTGGAATCGCATCTTACCATTTGGACTGTGATTCGGCACACAAAAACCCACAAAAAGTCACATTTATGGATGTAGAACCCCAAAAAAATTGAAAAAATTCAAATTTTAGCGACTTCACGCGCCGCCCGGGGCCCACACGCGCCGCCGCGCGCCGGCGGTGCGTTCCACGCGCCGCCACGCGCCGGCGGTGCGTTCCACGCGCCGCCACGCGCCGGCGGTGAGCCTTCACGCGCTGCCACGCGCCTCCACGCGCTGGCAGCAGTCTGGCTCACGCGCCGGACGCGCGGCGCGGCTCAGACGCGCTGCCACGCGCCTGGCGCGGCTCGGCTCACGCGCGCCCAGTCGCGGCGCGCGGCTCACGCGCCCTCACGCGCTGAGCCGTGTTGAGCCGAGTCTGACCGGGTCGGTCAACGGGTCAAGGTTGACCCGACTGACCCGGTCAACGGGTCACGGTTGACCCGACTGACCGGTCAACGGGTTCGAGTCAGACCCGGTCGGGTCGGTTTGCGGGTCGGTCCGGGTCAGGGTCCGACCCGATCCGCTGACCCCCCTGCCCGTTCACGCGCCTGTGTGGAGCGTGAAGTCCACGCGCCTAGCAGACGCGCCTTCTGGCGCGTGCGTGTCACGCGCCCGCGGGTCTGGGCCGGTTCTTCTTCGCCCGACGGGTCCTGCAACGGGTTTTTCGACCCGTTTTCTGGAAAACTCGATTCCGGCTGTTGTTTCTTGCATTTTTCGACTGGGAAAAATTTGTGGGTATCCTCCAAACATCCTACACTCGATTTTAGGAGGATTCAAGCCCAAAAATGGTGGGATTCAACCACCCCAGTCGCGGCCCTCCGCGGCCATTCGGAAATCCCAGTTTCCGGCACCCAAATCACACAATAAAATATATAAAACCGTAGATCTAGATGCAAGGAACTCATTTCTATCATTTTCATGCATCGATCCGCCCTCTAAAGCCACAGATCTAAGGGTTTTATGTCCGTAGGGTCGCAAACTCCGACCGGACTTTTCATGGCCCAAACATGCTCCGAAAATTAAACAAAAAATATATTTGTGATCCCTGGGCCATGGGTATTCTTGCAGTGTTCTCGGATTCACGAAACTCATCCGTGATCCGGACCCCAAAATTTTAAAAACCCCAAAAATAATTCCGAAAATTATTAAATTAAATCCAACGACCGCTCTGATACCAATGTTGGATTTAATCGCGCATGCGGAAGCGAGAATTAAATAGATCGGAATTTTCGGGATAAATACCTATATTGGGCGGTCTCCAAAATCCACCGTGTCGCGATGTCCCTTGAACGGATCGCACGGTCGGATGGTGATCACGAGGTTAGTCGAATCACCACCACAGCATCACAACGCCGCAATCCTCATGTCCGGTGAATCGTCTGACGATGGGAGATTTTCCTACGCGAAAATCTCCATCCCTCTCTCTATTTTTCTCTCTCTAGAGAATATGTTTTTGTGAAACCCTAGCCTCCATCATGGTTGCCCATGGATGCTCTCCCCACACAAGGTAGGAATAATTCTTTCTCAATTGAATCAAGAGAATAATCTCCATTAGGGTTAAGATTTGGGAGTTACCAAATAATATTGGTTAATATTGGTAAGTAATAATGGAAGTTACCCCATTATCTCATTCTTACCAAATTGCCCCACAATGGGCATAAATCACCTACAATTAGGCACACCACCCTCTTCAACAGGAACCAAAAAAGTAACATTTTTGAATTTAAAATAAACACAAAGAGTAGCAAATAGAATAAATGTACAATCAAGTGGAACAAAGTAAATGTTTAGAAACAAGAAAGATAAACACAAACCTTCACAGTATAGAGCAATCAAACAAATGCTTAGAAATACAAACCTTTAGAATAGAGGAATCGTCACCATACACCACAATCATCACCATTAGGCACACTACTCTCCTTAACAAGAACTAAAAAAGTAACATCTTTTAATCATAAATAAATACAAAGAGCAATAAGCAAAATAAAGGTGGAATAAAGCGGAACAAAGCAAATGTTAAGAAATGAGAAAAACAAACACAAACCTTTATAGTAGAGAGCAATCACTTCCATAATGAGCAGTTGAACATTTCCATTTGATAACTTCCATACACCATATCATCATAAAAAACAACACCACTCTCCAGGAGCTTTCAAAAAAAAACCTCAGCCAGTAAATATGAAGAGTAGCAAAACAAATATCGAACAAAACAAATGTTTTGAATCACAAACCTTTATAGACGAATCGCCACCATACACCACAATCATCATCATTAGGCATACTACTCTCTTCAACAAGAACGAAAAAAGCAACATTTTTGTATCAGAAATAAATACGAAGAGTAGCAAGTAGAATATATGTGGAATAAAGTGGAACAAAGCAAATGTTAAGAAATGAGAAAGACAAACACAAACCTCCATAGTAGAGAGCAATCACATCCATAATGAGTAGCTGAATGTCTCTATTTGCCCCACTTAGAGAGTGATAAAAAAGAGACAGAGAGCGCATCTTCCCCCTTTTATAATGACTAACAAAATCACACTACTTTATGTACAAGGTAAATAAAATGAGAAGAAAAACTCTAATCATAGAAGGCAAAGTCTAATCACAAAAGGCAAGCAATAAGTACCAAAAGGAATGACCTCATTTACTTTTTTCCCCAAAAGTATAAAGGTAGGTAAATTGATAGAAACACCAAAACTCCTAAATCATCACAGGAGCACAATATAAGAAGTCCATCCTAAAAAAAGTGGGGCAAAAAAGTAAATTAATAAAGAGTCCTCCCAACTACTGCAGCAATGCCTTCCGTGAAATCAGCAACAAAATCTACTTTATTAATGTTTTTGAAAGTGAAAATGAAAATGAGTGGTGGCAGGAGGTTTTTGACACTTATATTGATAAAAATAAAAAGAAAAAACTAAAAAGATATTAAATGAAGACAGAAAAAAACAAAAGACCATATCGGCTCCACCTCACCAATGAGTAATCATCTTCTGCTAGTTGGAAGACGATAAAATTCAGGTGGCATAGAGTCTTTCATGCTTGTATCTATATTGTTAACTAGGAATGAAATTTAAAATAACAAGTTCAGGAAAGTGACAGGTTGTTCCCAGTTTATGTATTGTCGTGGGCCAAATGGTTCATGTGAAATTGAAACAAAGTCTTTGGCTTCAGAGGATGCTAATTTTTTTTTTTTGGATATCAGACCATTGACATCTAAAATTATATTTCAACTAATTTAATCCGATCATCTGCGGAACCCTATTTAGGGATATTATTTTCAAATTTTGAATTCAAAACTTGATTAAGAGATCTAATACTGTATTTCACTAAACCAACTATCTGCCGATGATACTAAGTTTTATAAACAACGAAAAAGAAATTGTTTAGGTTTCAGAAAGGCATTTAGTTCAATTTGGCTTTGGATTCCAACATTTCCCGGGTTTGTTTGATTTATAAATTATTTGGTGGCTGAATTATTTCATAATGAGTGTGTGAATCCACGCGAGTCATCAAGTCAACTCTTTTACAGCTAATGTATATTCTTACTAGCAATTCTTGGCCGTGCAATGCAGGGCCCACTGCCCACCATTGCCGGCATGAAAGTGTAGTGTTTGGATCTATAAAAAATTTACTTTGTTTTTGTCCATCATATATGAACTCAGTAAATGGCTAGAAGAGTGCACCGTGCTTGCACACTATAGAGTTTTAAAATTGGCTTTGAAAAAAAGGATGACGTGCCCGGTATTTATTGGAACTCGAACTTCATCTGAAAAATTGAAAAATGTTACATAGAAAAATATTTTACATACAACAAAATCATCTATGCCAAATATCAAATATTTTTAATTATTTTAGTATTTTTAATATAATTGTAGAATTTTGTGTTATTAACTATTTAATATAATAATAATACATGATGCATTTTTAATATAAATCATTCATTTCAAGTATTTTTAATATTTTTTTATAATCATAAAATTATCTTTAAACAATTTTTAATACATAAGTGTCCAATACAATGAACTCCGGCTTTAAATTTAGGTAATTTTTTTAAAATATTAAAAAAGAAATTTAAATTTCAATTCAATCTAAAATTGAGATTTTAGGAAAAAAAAAAAGAAAAAAAGAACCCCAAATAAATGATGTACATAGAGTTGAAATATTTGAGTCTAAATACAAATAGATGGTATATAGTAAAAATATTATAATATTATAATACTATAAAAATTATAATTATTAAAATATTAAATAATAAAACATTTGAAAATATTTTTATATTAAAAAAGTGACAGAGTATGGTGGCTTTAATATTTTTGTTATAATACTATAATATTTTTATAGTATTATAATATTATAATATTTTCTCTAAATATCATTTATTCCAAATATTTTTGATACTTTTAATATAATCATAAAATTTTTTAATATAAAAATATAAAAAGATTTGAAATAAATGATATATAGTAAAAATACTATAATATTACATAATATTATAATACCGTAAATTTTGTAATTATAGAAATACGAAATAAAAAAATTTAAAAATATTTTTGATTAAAAAAATTAAAAGCATCATATTATAATACTTTGCAAAATAAATAATAATTTAATTAAAAAATTTTATGATTGTATTAAAAATATCTAAAATATTTGTGAAATTTTATCATGGAAAATATTTTTTGTATAAAAATAAAAATATTAGAATATCATAATATTAATATAATAATTAAAATAAAAAATAAAAAAATTATTTTAAATATTTAAATATTTATATAATATTGAATAATAATTTGAAATATCAATTGTTCAAATATTAATTTTTAGATATTTGATATTTAAATAAAATATTAAATTGTAATATAAAATATTAAAATATGAAATAATATAAACTAAAACTCTATTATTGAATAATTTAATTTAAGTACAATTATAAATATTATTATCTAATTTAGAATTTAAAAAAATAAAAATATTTAAATATTTATTTAATATTAAATATATGAAATTAAAATGGAAAAAATATTTATATAATATTAATATTTGTGTAATATTTAAAAGTGAAGAAAGAGAGAGAGGGAGAGGGAGGGGGAGGGTGGGGGTGGGAGGTGGGGGGTGAGAGAGAGAGTAATAAATGCATAGAGAGAGGGAGTAGGTTTTTTTGGGTTTTTTGCAAGTGGGTGGGTGGGAGTAGGTTCCAGAAAGGAATGGTCAAGCAATTGTTGTCTCGTGTCGTAGAGATTGGTTGAGGATGGTGGTTGAGGAGAGTAGTTTGCCATGATCTTAATCATGATTATGGTGGGTGGAGGCCATTCGTGTACTGTATGCTCTATGTGTCTCTCCTTTTCTCTTTCTTTTTCTCTTCTCTTGTTGTGTCGTAGAGATTGGTCGAGAAGAGTGTTCTGCCATGATTTTAATCATAATTATGTGCGTGGAGGCCATTCCTGTACTGTATGCTCTGTGTGTCTCTCCTTTTCTCTTTCTTTTTCTCTTCTCTCTCTTTATATATACATATTAGCGGGGGAGTGAACATGAGGGGGCATTTTTTGCTCTTTGTCTTTCTTCTTTCTCTCTTTCTAAGTGAGCCAAATACAGACAGTGAGCACTCATTGTGCAATTGGTTTTTTTTTCTTTCCTGTGATGAACGTTTCTTTTTATTTTTCTGCTTTTTATTGCATTATTTTTTTTTGTTATGAATGTTTCTGTTTATGTTTCCTACTTTAATATGTTTGTTTTATTTTGATTTAGGTTTGTTTAGCTACTCTTTTTATTTATTGTTGTGGTGATTATGGGAATGTTTGTGTTTATTACCTTAGGTTTTAGCGACTTATAACTTCGCAGGCACTCACTTCTAATGATATTTTTACACAGGTGGCTCTCTCGGCGTTTCCATGGAAACCAAGGTATAGGATTGCTTATAGAGCTATTGCGAAACTATCGACCTCTAACGACTACCAAATTGTAGAACTATGGACCATTTGCAGAACTATCGGAGTGTAGGACTAGTATGAAGCTGTGCAGAACTACCAAAGTACGGAATTGTTTCTGGAGCTATTGCAGAACTACAAAGGTTGATGGAGGGCTACTAAGTGTAGAACCACTTATAGAGCTAATGAAGTGCAAAACTATTGTAGTGCAGAACTATGAAAGTATAGAATAGAACTATTAAAGTGTATAGCTACTTACGGGTCCAATTTTATTCATTGTTGTTTTCTTTGTGTTATGAGGTTTGGCTGTGATTCCTGTGCGTGTCTTCTATGGACACATGTGTAATCCTCAGAGTGTTATCTTATCAGACTTTTTGCACTTTTACTTCTCTTCTTGTTAATGATTTAGAGAGTTTTTTTCCCCTTTGTCCAGGATTTTCCTTTTTTTGTTTTCTGCTTTTGAGTATGTTTTCGTTTTGAGAGATTTAAAGAATTGAGTTGACTCAATTGAGTGTGTTCACAGTGTTTCTCCTTCTGTTTTACGTCCCATGGAGACAAGAAGATATTATGCCATTATAAAAAAAAGGTAGTTATGCGTTTGCTAATTAGTTCCATCTAATTAGTGGTGATGCTGTATGTCATTCTAAAAAAAAAAAAAAGAAAAAAGAGAGAAAGAGTGGCTCTGCATGCATGCCATTAAAAAAAAAAAAGGATAGTTTTGCATGGTTTTGCATGACTCAAGATAGTTCTCCATGCCATTATAAAAAAAAGAGTGGTTCTGTATGCATGGTGTATAGTTGTTCTGGACCACAGAACTATCGAAATGCATAGTTCTGTATGGTGGAGGACTACGGAATACCAAAGTGCATACCTTTGGCATAGTTCTACAAACTTTGAAAGTGCATAGTTCTGCATGGTACAGAACTACCAGATTATAGAGCTACGAAAGTACAAAATTATGATTTCAGATTTTGTCAAATTTTGAAATATCCAGGTTTTAGTGTAAGTATTTCATGTTTGAGATTATTTTTAAAGTTATAAAAATATTTTAATATTTAAATTGATTCCCGTCATCGCGTTCAATTTTTTTTTTTGTTTACATGTGGTCCTGGTAGAGTTTGGAGGTCTACTGCACTTTGACTTTTGTGCTCATTCCATGTGGTTCAAAGTTTGGTGGTTCTGTACTAAGCAGAACAATCATAGTTCTACATGATGCAAAACTACTTGGTAGTTCAACATAGTATAGAACTACTAGAGTTCTGCAAAACGTAGAACTATTTGGTGGTTCTGCATAGAGCAGAACTATCAATACTTTTGCTAAAAAAATAGCAAAATTTTTTAAAATAAAATATCAAGAATATTTCAAATAGATGCTATATGATGGATTTGCTATAATATTATAATAATGCAAAAGTTATAATTATAAAATATTAAATAAAATAAAATTTGAAAATTTTTTTAATTCGATTATGCTAAAGATACGAAAAAGTATTATATATGTTATTTTGTTTTATATAGAATGTTTTTGTGTATAGCAAAAATACTAAAGTGCATTGTTATATATAGAACTACAGAATAGCAAGGTGCATACCTCTGGCATAGTTCTGCAAACTTCCAGAGTGTATGCATACCTCTGGCATAGTTTTGCAAACTTCCAAATTGTACAGAACTACCAGATTATAGAGCTACAAAGTGTAAAACTATGATTTCAGATTTTCTCAAAATTTTAAATATCCAGATATTAATATTTAAGTATTTTTGTTTTTGGGATTATTTTTTATATTATAAAAATATGTTAATGTTTTATTTGGTTCCTGTCATCGCATTCAAAAAAAAAAAAAAGTTGTCTACATGTGGTTCTCCTAGAGTTTGGAGATCTAGTGCACTTTGACAGTTGTGCTCATTCCATTTGGTTTAGAGTTTGGTGGTTCTGCATAGAACAGAACCACAATAGTTCTGCATATTGCAAAACTACCATCGTCTAGCATGGCGTAGGACTACTCGGTAGTTCTGCACAGCGCAGAACTACGTTGGTTTTGCATGGTATAGAATTTCTTTGTGGTTCTGTATAGTACGGAACTAGTAATACTTTTACCAAAAATATATAAGATTATACTAAAGATATCAAAAAATTTTGAAATGACTGATCTATAGTAAATTTGCAATGATATTTGCTATAATATTTGCTATAATATATACTTAAATAGAACTACCGAACATTGAAGAATTTCTACAACTACAACTAGACAGAACTACAACTACAGAAGAATCACAAGAATCGCAGAACTATTTTGTAAAGTAGAACTATGCATATCACCTTATTTGAATATTCAAGTTTTTTGAATATTAAAAATAATTTGTTTAGACGTTTGATATTTATTTAAATAAAATATTAAATTGTAACATAAGATGTGAAAATATTAAAAATAATTTGTTTAGAAATTTGATATTTGTTTAACTTTCCATCCTTTCCATCTTATCGGTAACCTTCTTTAAATTTCTTTAAATTTAAAATTTTAGGTACAGTCTTTAAATTTAAGATTTTATGTGTTTTTTAGATTTAGATTATTAAATATTACACTTTTAAATTAATATTTATATAATTTAATTTTCACACAGACATTAATATTATCTAAATATTTTTTCATTTTAATTGAGGATATTTAATGTTAATTGTTTATTTAAGTATTAAAATAGTGTATAAAATAGAAAAACAAACAATTAAAATTATAATTTTAAAAAAAATCATGACTCCTTGCACAGAACTATAGTTCTGCGATCAGTAGAACCACGTGGTGGTTCTACGAAGTGTAGATAAGTGAAGGTTTTGTCGAGAGGAGAACCACGTAACTACTATGTGGTTCTACATCATGCAGGACTACGACGGTTCTGCATGGTGCATAATTTCATTTTTGTTATGCATAGTACAGAACTAGCAATACTTTTACTAAAAAAATATATGATTATACTAAAGATATCAAGAAATTTTGAAATGAACGGTGTATAATAAATTTGCTATAATATTTGTATAATATATATTTAAATAGAACTACTGAATACTGAAGAATTTCTACAACTGCAACTACATAGAACTACGACTGTAGAAGAATCGCAGAACTACTTTGTAAAGCAAAACTATGCATATCACCTTATTCAAATATTCACGTTTTTTGAATATTAAAAATAATTTATTTAGACATTTGATATTTATTTAACTTTCCATCTTATCTACAACCTTTAAATTTCTTTAAATTTAAACTTTTAGGTACAGTCTTTAAATTTAAGATTTTATGTGTTTTTTAAATTTAGATTATTAAATATTACACATTCAAATTAATATTTATATAATTTAATTTTTACACAGACATTAATGTTATCCAGATATTTTTTTCATTTTAATTGAGGATATTTAATGTTAAATGTTTATTTAAATATTAAAATAGTGTGTATAATAGAAAAACAAACAATTAAAATTATAATTTAAAAAATATCAGGACTCCTTGCATAGAACTGTAGTTGTGCGATCAGTAGAACCACGTGGTGGTTCTGTAGAGCGCAGATGACATGGAGGTTCTATAGAGCGGAGAACCACAGGACTACTATATGGTTCTGCATTGTGCAGAACTATGATGGTATTGCATGTTACAGAACTTCTTTGTGGTTATGCATGGTACAGAACTAGTAATATTTTTACTAAAAAAATATAGGATTATACTAAAGATATCAAAAAATTTTGAAATGAATGATGTATAATGAATTTGCTATAATCTTTGCTATAATATTTGTATAATATATATTTTAATAGAACTACCGAACACTGAAGAATTTCTACAACTGTAACTGCATAGAACTACAACTACAGAAGAATCGCAGAACTACTTTGTAAAGCAAAACTGTGCATATCACCTTATTCGAATATTCAGGTTTTTTGAATATTAAAAATAATTTGTTTAAACATTTGATATTTATTTAAATTAAATATTAAATTGTAACATAAAATATGAAAATATGAAAATATGAAAATTAATTTGTTTAGACATTTGATATTTATTTAACTTTGCATCCTTTCCATCTTATTGACAACCTTCTTTAAATTTCTTTAAATTTAAAATTTTAGGTATGGCCTTTAAATTTAAGATTTTATGTGTTTTTTAGATTTAAATTATTAAATATTACACTTTCATATTAATATTTGTATAATTTAATTTTTATACAGATATTAATATTACCCAGATATTTTTTCATTTTAATTGAGGATATTTAATGTTAAATGTTTATTGAAATATTAAAATAGTGTCTGTAATAGAAAAACAAACAATTAAAATTATAATTTAAAAAATATTAGGACTCCTTGTATAGAATTGTAGTTCTGTGATAAGCAGAACAACATGGTGGTTCTACGGAGCGGAAAACCACATTGTGTTTCTGCGTAGAACTACTAAAAAAAATTAAAAGCCGTAAAAAGATAAAACAAGAGTGAACAGTGAAATTTATTAATATCTACATATTTACATTACATATTTAAATATTTTTATTCTTATCAAATTTTAAATTGCATGTTAATATTCATGAGTTTTATTTTTGGTTTGTTATTTAATATTTTTTTATTTTATATGACAATTAACGTTTTATTCAAAACTCTAATTTCAAAAGGTTTTGGATAGACAAGAATTAGATCCGTAAAACTTTTAGATAAACAATAATTCTCAAAATCATTGAAATTCTGATTTAAAAACTTTCTAATTGAATACCAACCAAAAGAATGGTTAATTTGCTCTATGAAATATTTAAATAATTTAATTATTTTTTATATTTTGTATATTTTACAAACTTTAAATTAAATATTTATATTTATGTGTTTTTTAGATTTAGATTTTTAAATATTATAGTTTCAATTTAATATTTATATATTTAAATTTTTACACAAATATTAATATCATCCAGATTCTTTTTCGTTTTAATTTAGGATACTTAATTTTAGGTAATTATTTTGATATTTAAATAGTGTGTATAGTATAATTTAGTAAATAATTTAGCATACTTAATGTTAAATAATTATTTATATTGTATATTATATTGAATTTCTATTATGAAACTTTCTCTAATCTATGTGCAGATTAGATCTTCTCTATTGAACATGAAAAAGTTGATATCCAAAAGATTGGAACTTTTTTATGACAACATATTACCAGTCTTGCTGCTAACAGCACCCTTCTGCTATTTTTTTAAAACAAATACTTTATCCAAATACAAATACGCCATGCAGTTTAGTTAGCGTTAAATAAATATCCACATATGTACATTAAATATTTAAATTTTTTAATTTTTATAAAATTTTAATTTAATTTAATATTTATAAGTTTTAGTTTTGATTTGTTATTTAATATTTTTATATTTTATATTTGGATTAATATTTTATCCCAAACTCTAATTTAAAAAGGTTTTGAATAGACAAAAATTAAATCCGTGGAGCTTTTAGAAAAAAACGATCCTTAAAATCATTAAAAATCTGATTTAAAAACTTTGTGATTCAATTCCAACAAAAAGAATATTTAATTTATTCTGTTGAATATTTAAATAACTAATATTTTATATATTTGACAAACTTTAAATTAAATATTAATATTTAAGTATTTTTTAGATTTAAGATATTGAATGTTATAGTTTCAAATTAATATTTACATATTTTAATTTTTACACAAAGATTAATATCATCCAGAGATTTTTTTCCTTTTAATTTAAGATACTTGATGTTTAATGATTATTACAATCAATAAAATTTACAATTTAGTCAATAATTTAGCATACTTAATATTAACTAATTATTTAAATATTTATAGTTCTGCGCCACATTGTGGTTCGGTGAAGCACAGAACCACTTGTGGTTCGGTGAGGTACAGAACCAAGTTGTTCTGCTAAGCGCAGAATCACGTTGTTGTTCTACCAAACGTAGGACGATATTTTGCGAGCCGCAGAACCGATTCTGATTCTGCGCACAAAACAACTAAAAAAAATTTGTTATTCAACTAGAGGGGAGGGGTGAATAGTTAAATATTAATTTTTTAAAGCTTTTTGAAACTTAAAAACAATGTGACAGTAAATGAGAGATAAATAAAAAGGACACAAAGAATTTTTATAATAGTTCAACCAAACCTGGTGTACGTCCACTCCTAGGCTTCCCCTGGATTTTTCACTAAATACTTAGTTTACAAACTTGATTACAGGTTCAAGTGTAAACTCATACAGTGTTTCCCATGAACACTACAATTCAATCTTACTTATACTGAATTTTGACTTTTCTAGATTTAAGGTAATATCACACACTCTTTAGTCTTTAACGCTTGACTTAATCAATAAAATGAATGTCAAGAATTTGAGGCTTGCTTTCCACAGATTTGACAGTATGTAAAATTAATTGAGTCATTTAATACAATTTTGAAAATTTTAAAGTGCACAGAAATGTAAGTATTCAAAAAGAGCTTTCAATTCAAGTCATGTCACGTAACCCCCATATTTTTCTTCTTTTTAGTATTTATTAAGGCATTAAATAGATCAGTTAAGTGTTGGCAGTGGTTGTTGCATCCGAACATTGTGCATTTAATTTTCGCTATTACAGCTTCTACAATTGTTCCTTCGTTCGCGCTAAATTTTCATTCTTTTTACAAGCGCATCTTTCAAATAGGCCAATCAGACTTTGTTTATACTACATTCGAATGTTAGCTTTGATAGAAAAGGAAACATTTCAAAAATAAAAAAAATAAGACGTCCGTTAGGTTTAAAAATATTCCCAAATTTGATTTCTGACACACACAGATCGACAAATCTATTACGAATATTGACTTGAATTTAAATCATTTTCAGTGTATTTCTATGTGAACAGGTCGACAAGATACTATTCCAAGTCAACAAGGAATCGTGCTAAACAAAATTGGTGGACACATGATTTTTAATTAGTCGATATGTTCACATGTGTCAACAATTTTTCAATCGTGTCGATGTGTAATATTTCAGACTTTGTGAAGAGTAGGTCGACATGTCATTTAAGTGCATCGACATGTTCCTATTCATATAATAAATTGGTTGATGTGTGGAAGTCAATTGGTCGATATGCATATGTTGTGTCGACAAGATGATAACAGGTTGACATGTGTCTTAATGAGCAGATACTCACTAGGTCGACATATCTGATAATATATATTGACATGCTACTGTGTAAATTTTGATTGGTGGACCTGAGTAATTTAATTTGTCGATGTATTTCTACACGTCGACAAGACTTTTACTATGTCGCTATGCATTTGTTTCAGAAACATAATAGACGGTTCGACATGTGTTCATCAAGGGTTGATGTGTCACTATTTATTTATTGAATTGGTCGACGAGTCTGAGTAAATTGGTTGATGTGTTTTGGTTAGATCGACAAATCTATTGTGGATATCGACCTGAATTTAAATCATTCTTAGTGTATTTCTATGCGAACATGCCGACAGAATACTATTCTAGGTCGACAAGGAATTGTGCTAAACAAAATTGGTGGACACGTGATTTTTAATTGGTTGATGTGATCAAATGTGTCAACAAGTTTTCAACCGTATCGATGTGTAATATTTCAGACTTTGTGAAGAGTAGGTCGACAGGTCATTTAAGAGCATCGACTTGTTCCTATTCATATAATGAATTGGTCGATGTGTGGAAGTCAATTGGTCGATGTGCATATGTTGTATCGACAAGATGATAACAGGTCGACATGTGTCTTAATGAGCAGATACTCACTAGGTCGACATATCTGATAATATACATTGACATACTACTGTGTAAATTTTGATTGGTGAACCTGAGTAATTTAATTTATCGATATATTTCTACAGGTCGACAAGACTTTTACTATGTCGATGTGCGTTTGTTTCAGAAACATAATAGACGACATGTGTTCATCAAGGGTTGATGTGTTACTATTCATTTATTGAATTGGTCAACGAGTGTGAGTAAATTGATTGATGTGTTTTGGTTAGGTCAACAAGTTTATTGTGGACATTGACCTGAATTTAAATCATTCTTAGTGTATTTCTATGCGAACAGGTTGACAAGATACTATTCCAGGTCGACAAGGAATTGTGCTAAACAAAATTGGTGGACACATGATTTTTAATTGGTTGATATGTTCACATGTGTCAATAAGTTTTCAACCGTGTCGATGTGTAATATTTCAGACTTTGTGAAGATTAGGTCGACAGGTCATTTAAGTGCATCGACATGTTCTTATTCACATAATAAATTGGTCGATGTGTGAAAGTCAATTGGTCAACATGCATATGTTGTGTCGACAAGATGATAATAGGTCGACATGTGTCTTAATGAGCAGATACTCACTTGGTCAACATATATGATAATATACATTGACATGCTATTGCGTAATTTTGATTGGTGGACCTGAGTAATTTAATTTGTCGATGTATTTCTATAGGTTGACAAGACTTTTACTATGTCGATGTGCGTTTGTTTCAGAAACATAATAGACGGGTCGACATGTATTAATCAAGGGTTGATGTGTCACTATTCATTTATTGAATTGGTCGACGAGTCTAAGTAAATTGGTTGATGTATTTTGGTTAGGTCGACAAGCACAGTAACAAGTTGAAGTGTATGTTTTTGACTCGAGTGTCATCAGGTTGATGTGTCTAACCAACAGGTTGATATGTCTAACCAACAAGTTGATATGTTACTATTTGGACTTTGAATTGGTCGACATGAAGTATGAAATTGGTGGACATGACACGGTTCAGGTTAATGTGTTGCAAATCAGGTTTATGTGTTTTTAGAAATCAAGTTGATGTGTATGGAGAACAGGTTGATGTGTCACCGTTCACAAAAGCAATTGGTGGATGTATGGAGGTGAATTGGTCGATGTGCCACTGTTCTTATAGTTTCATATTGACAAGAATTATGCTTCGGTCGATGTGTTTGAATGTTTGATCTATATGACATTCATTGTTCAAGTCGATATGTGTTTGTGCAGGTCGAAGTGTTCAGACATATGTTTTTATAGAAAACATTCAGCTTAGGTCGACAAGAACATCAAACGGGTCGATGTGTATATGTATGAGTATCACATGTCGATATGTTTTCAAAACAGGTCGACCTGTACTGTAAACTTCTAAATTTTCTAACCGTCTTCTTATTTTCTCGAACTATTTTTCTTTTAACCTTTCATCATCAAAACTCTACTAGGTCAACATTCTCCCCCTTTTTGATGATGACAAAACTTCTAATGTCCAATCTATAATTCTTAGTCATTTTAAATCCAATTTCTAGATATTTGTATTTGATTGCTCTGCATGTTAACACACCAGTATTCTTTACACATACTTAGCACATTTCAGCACTCATACCAGCATATTAACATATTTTGCATTAGCACATTGTATACATATATTTCAGTACATATTCAGACACTCATTTTTAGCACATTAGACACATACCTAGATATCTTAGCTCAGCACACACATATGTTTTTATGTTCCTATTCAGCAGACTCATCATATGCACTTATACTTTTAGTTCAGCATTAGTTCACATATAGCATTCATCTGTACTTTAGCACCTTATTTCAGCACAATTGCATGTCAGCACTTATCAGTATCAGTACTTTAGCACATGTACTCAACCTTCTCCCTCCTTTTGTCATCAACAAAATAGGAATATGTCTAAACTACAGGTCATGCTCCTCAAGACCAACATACACATCAGGTCACAGTACATGCATTTCAGATTTAGCAACAAAACCCTTCATTAACTCAACCATATTTAGCATATACATTTCAGCAACAAGAGCAGTCATACAATTCACAAAACCATTTGCAAAAGAGAAAGAACGATAAAGGGTTTTGAACAAACAAAAGAGCATAGCCAAGTTTCAGAGAGTTAGAAAACAAGGTTAGATAACAGAAAGGAGCAACAAATTCCTATGTTAGAAGGATTTCGATGGTTTAGGATCCTTCTTTGGCTTCCCCTTCTCCTTCATCAAAGCATCCAATTTTTCTTAGACGTTGGAAAGATCCATTCTGTTAAAACAACACATTTGACTGATCATAGTCTGTCTCCTATCCATATGTTCCAACTTGTCCCAAATCATTTGAAGTGCGATTGGTTGAATACTAGAAGAGTCTCATTCTTCAGTCCTTCTCTTTCTTGGTTCATGTTCAGTTTCTTCATCTAGTTTAGTCTCGGTCTCCTCAACCTGTCTCTTTCCTATCCCTCATTCTTTTCTGACCCATATTCCTTCATCATTGCTCATCCATCTTGCCCTTAACAGTAAGGATGCATTGATGGCATTTCTATTACTCAATTCAACAATTGAGTCCTACTCCAATTTTACTCTATTCTTAGACAAAATATCAGTTATCATACTAGCATAGGGCAGGAGAGAGCTTTCGGATCTATGTACAGATATTATAAAATGGGGAACTATATAACTAAAGCTGAAATTCTTTCCACTAATAATGCAATCCATTAATTACAAGTCTTCTTTTGAAATTGTAGTATAGTTGTAACACCGATTCTGTGATGCCGTATTTTTGTACGACAAATTTTATTTATTTATATTGATTTTTGATTTTGAGATATTTAAATTGAATTTTTGGTATATATAAATTATTGCTGTATCCGTGAAAATTAGGATAAAATGAATATATATATATATAAATAATAATAATAATAATAATGATCAGAGTAAAAAAAAAATGGCCAGCGGAGTGCTATGTTTTGAGGCAAAACGCAGCACCCCCTCCCAAAATTGGATTAGAGCTTTTAGCCCTAATCCCTTTTTTTTTCTCTCTCTCTCTCTCTCTCTCTTTCTCTCTCTTTGTCTCTCTCCGCCTTTTCTCCTCCGCCGCTACTCTCTCCCTCCGCCACTGCTCTCTCCCTCCGCCGCTGCTCTCTCTCTCCACCACTGCTCCCTCCTCGCGACTACAACCTCTACCGTAGCGCGATCCTCCTCGTGCGAGCCCAGCGCGCGATCTCCCACGAGCAGCGCCTTCCTCCTCTACACAAGCGCAAGCGCCCCTGTGCGATCCCTACACCAGTGCAAGCACGCTCCAGCGTGACCTTCTGCGCGAGCACAGTGCACACAGCGCACGACCCACTGCGCGAGCGCGCGCGCCTTACAACCCACAAGCGCTCCAGCTCGCAAGCACGAGCCCTAGCCCGTGAGTGCTCCAGCCTACGAGCGCTCCAGCCTACGAGCGCTCCAGCTTGTGAGTGCGAGCCCTAGCCGTGAGTGCTCCAGCCCACAAGCACGCGCGAGCCTTAGCCCGTGAGCCTGCCAGCCCGCCAGCCCGTGAGCTGCTAGCCCGAGAGCCCGCCAAGCCGCAAAGCCCACTCTTACTCGCGAGCCCACTACTAACCCGCGAGCCCACTGCGGCCCGCGAAACCCATTGCGGCCAGCAAGCCGGGCTACTGACCTACGAGCCCGCGACGTTAACTGAGTTAGGGTTTTGATTCTGACTAAGTGTTTGAATAACATCGTACATGATAAATTAGGTTAAGTGTAAGCTTTTATATGAAATGCAACTGATGATATTAGAGTATATTCATAAATTGAAGTTGTGATTATCTGACTAGGTTGATCTTTTTGAAAATTCGAGGAATTAGATTGGATTATTTTTTAAAATAGGGAGTGACTACACTCTCTAGAAATGTAAGTGAAACTCTAATCTCTTGCATGAAATAGTAAAACTTGTTTTGTGACATTTGGAGTGTCGTAAATTTATGTTTCTGATGACTATACATCCATATTTGAAATGAAATGATATTGTGCCATTATTTGAGAACTAGATATGTTTTCTATTCTGCCGTTGTATTGGCTTGAATTTGAAATGATTTGATGAATGTATTGGCACACGGATTTGAAATGTTTTTTTGATAAACTATGTGTGTTGGATGCCTACTAGTTATGTGATGATATGATTCTTACCTGTAGGACGTTGTGCCCTTGTGGGACGTTGTGCCCTTGTGATACTATGTTGATGATATTGATGATTTCGTAGTTACGAAAGGCGTTTGTAGAGGCACGGGTTACCCAGATACGCTTTTACAGGAGGTATCCGCAAACGTCATCGATTCTAAGGGCTATAAGCGCGGCCGATTGAACCCACGTAGGGGGAGGACGTGTGTGACGCCATCGTCTAGCACCGAGCAGGGTCCTATACACGATGATGAGTTAGCCCTAGCAGACTCATGGCCAACGTCGGAGTAGAGAGCGGTTTTAAAGACTATGCATAATAAAACTCTCAATGCGTCTGTTCTTGGTCATGGTTGACCTTTGCTAGGATTATCTTTGGCTTGCTCTACTATTATTTGATTTTTAAATGGATGCATACATGCTTGTATCGTGTGATTGATTTAATGATTTCAAATTACAAACATATCATGTTTTGCTGCGAAATGTAAATTTTTGATTCAAATGATATTATTTGATACTCTAATGGTTCATCCACACTATTTATGCTAGATATTATTACTCTCACTCACCGGATATTTTCCCATGATACTCACCCCGCTCTTTTCCTTCCTCAGACAGGATTTTTGTGATAGAGCGACATTTCAGGCTCTAGAGGGTTTGACAGCATACCCTGGGATTTGGTATATACGATGGTTAGTTTAAGTTAAATTTAAAATATAAATTTCGTACTTTGTTTCAACCCTACGTGGTCTTAATATTGAGATTCGTAGTTGACCGTGTATATTATGGGATGATTGTATAATTTATAGGTAGTTGTGTGCATAACTTTCGCTTTGGTTCATTTTACTTGCATTGAGGCATTTGTAAGCGTTTTAAACTTTTTACTTGGGAAATTTGTTATATATTTATATAAACTTAGGTTCGCTCGGTGTGGCAGCTGCTCATGCTCTAGTTGGGCATGACAATAGAGGTCTGTGGCTAGGATTGCTAGAAATTTCATAGCCTTGCGTTGTCCTGGATGTTTGCGGCGGGATTTATTGATTTTGGAGAGGCCAGGATAGCCATTTGTTAAATTGACAGGTTGATTTTAAATTATACACGTTTATTTGTACATGAGAAATCTCCAATTTATGATGAGCTTCTGTCCGATTTTCTGTAGAAATACAGTTGGCATTCAGGGCAACGGGTGGTTGCTCACGATCTCAATTCGGGGCGTGACAGTTCTATTGGTATCAGAGCGTCTAGGTTAGAGAAAAGATAGTAGTAAAAATCTTTCCAAGTACGTTTAAAAGTTCTCAATGCATTAGAGAGTTTCATACAATCATTTAAAGTCTCGTACACAGTCATAGGCATATAAGATCATTTATTGTAAAGGGTATGAGATACGAGGCATACATTCCATGATTCCGCATTCGAATGCCTTCATTCATAACTCGAATTCTCTTTTAGGGGGTTAGTTACCCGGTAACTAACCCTAATTCTTGTTTATATCCAATAAATCGGTGCTCTCTTTGTAGAATTATGCCGCCAGACGTAGTAGGCGTGGTGCACTACCAGAGAGTCCCTCAGTGCTTGAGGCTTCTAGGGCACTTGAGGCTCCACGAGCACTGGAGGGTGTTTCTTCTACTCACGCTCCTTCTCCAGTGTCACCCCTAACACCTCCACTGGCTAGTACATCCGAGATTCCTCCACCACCACTCAATGTCTTGAGGCAGTGGCAGGAGTGGTATAGTAGATATGGGGTGCAGATGCTACCGCCTCCACTACAGACTCCAGCAACCGCACCTGTACCTACGGCACCGATTCTTCCTTCAATGGTCAGTCCTTTTGTTTCTACTCCGACCGATGAGACGTTGGCTACTTTGAGGCGCATCCACGAGCTCACTCAGTTGGTGAAAGAGTTTCGACAGTTCGGATGCATAGACTTTTCGGGATCCAGTGATGCCGTAGTGGCGAAACACTGGATCAACAGGACTCATAGGATCCTTACGGATTTGGGGTTGTCAGAGGAGCTCAGATTGAGAGTTGCTGAGAAACTCCTCGACGGAGATGCCCTCTCGTGGTGGGAGGCTATCCCTAATAGTGCTACATAGACCCTGCGGTGGGAGAACTTTCTACGAGAGTTTAACCGTAGGTACTTCACCCCGTTCTAGTAGGACCAGATAAGGACAGAGTTCCTATACTTATACCAGGGGACGAGGTCAGTTTCAGAGTACGAGGCTAAGCTCAGACGACTTGCGGCCGTTGTCCCCGACATAGCTATACCAGCTTAGTTGAGGTTCAAGTTTGAAGATGGCCTCCAATTAAGCATCATAAAGTATATGATAGTGACTCACTCTTTTACACTATCAAAGGTGATTGATTCAGCATATCGGACGGAGGAGATCATCCGAGCTGAGACTAGATAGAGGGAGAGTCATCAGAAAAGGAAGACTGGGTCACAGGGTGGACAGTTTTTGAAGAGGGGTAGAGGTTCTCGATGTCCCGGAGGTTCTTCTAGCTTCAGACCAGCAGGACCGGGATAGGGACTTCGACCACAGGGTTTTGGGGTACCAGCCCCTAGTGTCTCTACACAGTCAACTATACAAAGACAACCTTTCTGTCGTAGATGCAACAACCACCATGCCTTTGGGGCATGTAGAGTACCAGTTACTTGCTTCTAGTGTGGGAAGTAAGGTCACGTTAGGAGTGTCTGCCCCAATTTAGATCGAGGAGGATCGACTTTGCAGAGTCTTACTGGTGCATCTGGCATAGGCTAGCAGAGGGTACCTACGCACTCAGCTCTTATCGCTCCTCGGACTGCAGCCGGGAGTAATACAGTGCCAGGATCGTCCGACAGCAGCCTAGAGCCCAGACTCGTGTGTTTGCGATGACGCAGAAGGACGTATAGGCAAACCCTGATGTTATTATGGGTAATCCTCCCATAGATCCCTAAGTGTAGTATTTTTGTTGTACTTTTTGTAGGAGCTTTTTGTATATCATGATGTCGATGTACAGTTTTGACTAGTTAAAGTTTTAGAAACTTAAATAGTTTTATATATATATATATATATATATATATATATATATGAATTTGTCTATTTTTCTTCGCATTCTAAATATCTTTAATCTTTTTCCTATCTTTAGGTACCATACGAATATTTGGTATCAACGCCCGTATTCTTACAGATATCGGGTCGAATTTTTCATATGTGAAGGACACGTTCGCTCGCCATTTTGATAAACCTCTCGTTACTTGATGAGGAGATTATGCTAGTCACTCCTCTAACAAGCATATCATTCGAGATACAGTCTATAGGGGCTGTGAAGTCGGTATTGAGGAGACAGTATTAGAGACAGATCTGATTTCGCTCCCTATCACAGATTTTGATGCCATCCTAGGGATGGATTGACTGAGTTTACACCGTGCTTCTGTGGATTGTTTCATGAAAGAGGTTGAGTTTCGGAGGTCTGGGTAGCCACCATTAGTTTTCTGGGATGAGAGACGAGTATTGCCCCACTGTATTATCTCTGTTATGAAGGCCAGACGCTTGGTATGCCGTGGTAGTGCGGCTTATCTGGTTTATGTTGTCGACACCACCATTGAGGGACTGAGACTTGAAAATGTCCCTGTGGTGCAGGAGTTTCCAGAGATATTCCCCGAGGAGTTTTTCGGATTACCACAAGTTCGGAAGTTCGATTTCGAGATTGATTTAGTATCGGGGACCAATCCTATTTCTATTCTGCCATACAAAATGGTGCCTGCTGAACTGAGAGAGCTTAAGACTCAGTTACAGGAACTCCTAGATAAGGGGTTCATTCGCCCGAACACTTCACCTTGGGGCGCTCCGGTACTGTTTGTAAAGAAGAAGGATGATACATTTCGGTTTTGTGTGGACTACAGGCAATTGAACAAAGCCACCATAAAAAACAGATATCTCTTGCCACGTATAGATGATTTGTTTGATCAGCTGCAGGGAGTCAGGGTTTTCTCTAAGATTGATCTCCGTTCGGGTTATCATCAGTTGAGAATTAAGGCTGAAAATGTGCCCAAAACAGTTTTTCACACCCGATACGGCCATTACGAGTTTCTAGTCATGCCGTTTAGGCTAACTAATGCCTCAGCTGCTTTCATGGATTTGATGAACCGAGTTTTTCACGACTACTTGGATCGGTTCGTCATCGTATTCATCGATAACATCTTGATATATTCATGGAGTGATGAAGATCATGTTAGTGGTATTGCAGAAACTCCGTGAGACGCAGTTATATATCAAATTCTTGAAATGTGAGTTTTGGCTGAGACAAATTGGATTCTTGGGGCACATTGTTTCTGCGGAGGGTATTTATGTTAATCTGCGGAAGGTTGAGGCTATAGTGAAGTGGGAGTAGCCACAAACAGTTATCGAGATTCGTAGTTTTCTCAATTTGGCCGGGTATTATCGTAGATTTGTAGAGAGATTCTCCCAAATAGCTGCTCCGTTGTCTAAATTGACCCAGAAGGGCGTCAAGCTTGTTTAGGATGACCGTTGTGAGGTGAGCTTCCAGGAGCTCAAACAACAGTTGACATCTGCTCCTATTTTAATCCTTCCCACTAGTAATCAGGAGTATTCAGTGTACAGTGATACTAGCCGACAGGGATTGGGTTGTGTTCTGATGCAGGATGGTCGAATTATTACATATGTCTCGCGACAGCTGAAGAAACACGAGGTTAACTACCTGACACATGATTTAGAGTTGGTAGCCATAGTTTTCACATTGAAAATATGGCGGCATTATCTTTATGGGGTGACTTATAGGGTATTCACGGATCACCAAAGTCTAAAGTACTTGTTCACCCAGCGGGAGTTGAACCTCAGACAGAGAAGATGGTTGGAGTTATTGAAAGACTATAAGCTCATTATTGACTATCATCCGGGCAAGGCGAATGTTGTAGCAGATGCCTTGAGTTGGAAGTCAGCATCGTTCTCATAGTCGACAAAGAAAGCCTAGATTTCTTATTTAGTAGGACTCCGAGCTTTGGGAGTCAGTTTGACTAGTGATGATTAGGGAGGCTTACTAGCCAGATTTGAGGTCAAACCGACTTTGTTCGACCGTATTCGAGAGCTCCAAAGTACAGATAAGGAGCTTCAAAGTATTGCGGATAGAGTCCGCAGAGCTAAGGGTAGAGATTTTGGGATCCGAGGAGATGGTTTGATAGTGTTCAAGTAGCGGGTTTGTATTCCCGCTAATTTAGATCTCTGCAAGGCCATACTCAAGGAGGTGCACTCCTCTACTTATGCATTGCATCCGGGTGGTACCAAAATGTATCGAACCATTCGAAATAGTTATTGGTGGCCTCGCATGAAACAAGAAATCGCAGATTTTGTGGTTAGGTGTTTAGGTTGCCAGTAGGTGAAGGCCAAACATCAGCGATCGGCTGGTACATTACAGCCCTTACCCATCCCTGAGTGGAAGTGAGATCACATTACTATAGATTTTGTGATAGGGCAACCGCAGACTTCATCACGGCATGATGCCATTTGAGTGATTATAGATCGACTCACCAAGTCTGCGCATTTTCTTCTTATTCGCAGCGACTATCCTTTGGAGACCTTGGCATGTCTTTACATTGATATGATAGTCCGGTTGCATGGTGTTCCTGTGTCGATAGTATCAGACAGGGACCCGAGATTCACATCCAGATTTTGGCCTAAGTTGTAGGAGACAATGAGTACAAGGCTGAATTTTAGTATAGCCTATCACTAGTAAACAGATGGTCAGTCAGAGAGGACCATTCAGACCCTTGAGGACATGTTGAGGACATGTGTGATGGATTTTCGGGGTAGTTGGGATTGACACCTTCCACTGGTCGAGTTCGCATATAATAACAGTTATCAGGCCATTAAAGGGATGCCCCCGTATGAGGCACTGTATGGCAAGAAGTGCCGCACCCCGATATGCTGGGATGAGATCGGAGAGCGACGTCTCAGTAGCGTTGAGTTGATTGAGCAAACAAAAGATAAAGTTAAGGTCATCCGTGAACGGATGAAAGCCGCCCAGGATAGACAGAAGACGATGTTGATCGTAGGCGATGACCTCTTGAGTTTGCTACGGGAGATATGATTTTCTTGAAGATATCTCATTGGAAGGGAATTACACGGTTCAGGCAGCGGGGCAAGTTGAGCCCCAGATATATTGGGTCCTTCCGTATCCTTGAGAAGGTCGGGAGTGTGACATATAGATTGGACCTGCCAGATAAACTATCTCGTATTCACGACGTATTCCATATCTCAGTACTCAGGAAATACTTGGCAAATCCTTCTCATAAACTTGATCCTCCACTTGTTGAGTTACGAGAGGACCGTAGTCTTCCAGTTCAGCTCGTGGCTATTCTAGATCAACAGGTCAGAAAGCTGCAGAGCAAGGAAGACACATTGATCAGAGTTTTATGGAGGAGTGATCAGGTTGAGGAGGAAACCTGGGAGCCCGAAGAGACTATGAGAAGACAGTACCCCCATTTATTTGTTGTTTAGTCATCTTTTAGTTTCGAGAACAAAACTTGATTTTAAGGGGTTAGAAAATGTAACGTCGATTCTGTGATGCTGTATTTTTGTATAAGAAATTTTATTTATTTATATTGATTTTTTATTTTGGGGTATTTAAATTGAATTTTTGGTATATTTAAATTATTGCCGTATCCGTGAAAATTATGGTAAAATGAATATATATAATAATAATAATAATAATAATAATAATAATAATAATAATAATAATGATCAGAGTAAAAAAAAAAGGGCCAGCGGAGTGCTACGTTTTGAGACAAAACGCAGCACCCCTCCCAAAATTGGATTAGGGCTTTTAGTCCTAATCCCTTTTTTCTCTCTCTCTTTCTCTCTCTCTCTCTCTCTCTCTCTCTCAATCTCCGCCTTTTCTCCTCCGTCGCTGCTCTCTCCATCCGCCACTGCTCTCTCCCTCTGCCGTTGCTCTCTCCCTCCGCCGCTGCTCTCTCTCTCCACCGCTGCTCCCTCCCCGCGACCGTACCCTCCGCCGCAGTGCGATCCTCTCCGCGCAAGCCCAACTTGTGATCTCCCGTGAGCAGCGCCTTCCTCCTCTTCACAAGCGCAAATGCCCCTGCGCGATCCCTGCACGAGCGTGAGCACGCTCCAGCACGACCCTCTACGCGAGCATAGTGCACACAGCACGTGCGCCTCATATCCCACGAGCACTCCAGCTCGCGAGATCGAGCCCTAGCCCGTGAGCGCTCCAGTTCACGAGCACTCCAGCTCGCGAGCGCGAGCCCTAGCCATGAGCGCTCCAGCCCACGAGCGCTCCAGCTCGCGAGCGCGAACCCTAGCTCGTGAGCCTGCTAGCCCACCAGCCCGCGCGCTGCCAGCCCGCGAGCCTGCCAGGCCGTGAAGCCCACTACTGACCTGCAAGCCTACTTCGGCCAGCAAGTAAGGTTGCTGACCCTCGAGCCCACTGTAGCCGCGAGCCCGCGACGACTCGTGAGCCCATGATAGCCCACAAACCTCTGCGCAGGTAACTGACTTAGGGTTTTGATTCTGACTAAGTGTTTGAATAACATTGTATATGATAAATTAGGTTAAGTGTAAGCTTTTATATGAAATGCAACTGATGACATTAGAGTGTATTCATAAATTGAAGTTGTGATTATCTGACTAGGTTGATCTTTTTGGAGACTCGAAGAATCATATTGGATTATTTTTGAAAATAAGGAGTGACTACCTTCCCTAAAAATGTGAGTGTGACTCTAATCTCTTACATGAAATAGTAAAACTTATTTCTGCCGTGTTTTCAATAAAACATGCTTTCGATATGCATTGACTCGACGTGTGATATTAAATTTCAAAACTTGTTTTGTGACGTTTGGAGTGTCGTAAATTTATGTTTCTGATGACTATGTATCCATGTTTGAAGTGAAATAATATTGTGCCATTATTTGAGAGCTAGATATGTTTTCTATTCTGTCATTGCATTGGCTTGGATTTGAAATGATTTGATAAATGTATTGGCACATGGATTTGAAATGTTTTTTGATGAACTATGTGGGTTGGGTACCCACTAGTTATGCGATGATATGATTCTTACTTGTGGGACGTTGTGCCCTTGTGATACTATGATGATGATATTGATGATTCCGTAGCTACAAAGGGCGTTTGTAGAGGCATGGGTTGTCCGGATACGCTTTTGCAGGAGGTATCCGCAAACGTCATCAATTCTAAGGGCTATAGGTGTGGCTGGTTGAACCCATGTAGGGGAGGACGTGTGTAACGCCACCGTCTAGTACCAGGCAAGGTCCTATACACGATGATGAGTTAGCCCCAGTAAACTGATGGCCAACGTCGGGGTAAAGAGCGATTTTAAAGACTATGCATAATAAAACCCCCGATACGTCTGTTCTTGGTCATGGTTGACCTTTGCCAAGATTATCTTTGGCTTGCTCTACTATTATTTGATTTTTAAATAGATGCATACATGGTTGTTATCGTGTGATTGATTTAATGATTTCAAATTGCTAAACATATCATGTTTTGCTGTGAAATGTAAATTTTTGTTTCAAATGATGTTATTTGACACTCTCATGGTTCACCCACACTATTTGTACTTGATATTATCCCCCTCACTCACTGGGTATCTTCCCGTGATACTCACCCCTATCTTTTCCTTCCTCAGACAGGATTATTGTGATAGAGCGACATTTCAGGCTCTAGAGGGTTTGACAGCATACCCTGGGATTTGGTATATACGACAGTGAGGTTTAAGTTAAATTTGAAATATAAATTTCGTACTTTGTTTCGACCCTGCGTGGTCTTGATATTGAGATCTGTAGTTGACCGTGTATATTATGGGATAACTGTATAACTTATGGGTAGTTGTGTGCATAACTCTCGTTTTGGTTCATTTTACTTACATTGAGGCATCTGTAAGTTTTTTAAACTTTTTACTTGGAAAATTTGTTATACATTTGTATAAACTTAGATCCGCTCGGTGTGGCGGCTGCTCATACTCTAGTTGGGTATGACAGTAGAGGTCTGTGGCTAGGACTGCTAGAAATTTCATAGCCTTGCGTTGTCCTGGATGTTTGTGGTGGGATTTTTTGATTTTGGCGAGGTCGGGATGGCCATTTGTTAAATTGACAGGTTGATTTTAAATTATACAGATTTATTTGTACATGAAAAACCTCTGATTTATGGAGAGATTCTATCCGATTTTCTATAGAAATACAGCCGGCAATCAGGGTGACGGGCGGCTGCTCACGACCTCGATTCAGGGCGTGTCAATAGTTGCCTCCTCTAGGTCTTAACATATGACTTATTATTAAGTGCATAATCCTTTCATGAAAGTCAAGTTCTGTGGCACTAGTGTTTACTACACTTAGATTCTCATCACCAAAAACCGCCCTAGCATTGTCCAGATAGGGAGACTTCATGTATGATTCACACTTTTCATATGGGACCTATAGAATTCTATTATCTTCACATATCTTTCTAGGTGTTACCTTAAATTCCTTCCTATTCACAAAGGTTTTGAATGTACAAGATATATAATGATCATCGATAGTGATTCGCATCTCATTCATGGGTTCTTCACAGATAACCTACTACAAAAAAAATACGGTTTTAGTTATGGATTTTCGTGACGGAAAAAATTTATCGCTATTTTGTGACGAATTTAGTGACGAAAAAGTTTTTCGTCGCTAATTTGCTACAAAATTTGCAACGAAAAGGAAATCGTGGCTAAATTAGCGACGAACACATTATTCGTAGCAAAATTTGTCGCTAATTAGTAACGAAAAAATTTTCGTGGCTAAATTCGTCGCTAATTGGCAACAAAAAATTTTTCGTTACAAATTTCGTCGCTAAATAGCGATGAATAATTTAATCTTTTTTAAATATAATTTTATTTTTTTATTTTTATTTTATTAATATGTAATATTTAAGTTAAAAATTAATTTAACGACGGATTTGTTTTCCGTCGCTAGACGAAAATTTTTTTATATATAATTAAATAAAATAAAATATTAATATAATATTTAAATTAAAAAATTAATTTAGCAACGACACGACGAAATATATATATGCGTTGGTAATTTAGCGACGGATTAAATCCATCGCTGAATTTAATAAGAATTTTATTTTATTTTTATTTTATTTTAATAATTTTAGCGACGGATTCGGAAATCAGTCGCTGAATCAGTGACGGATTCCAAATCCGTCGCTGAATTTTATCTTCTTTTAATTAGAATTTTATTTTATTAATTTATATTAACAAATCATATTATTATTTTATAATATTTTAATTTACATTTTATTTTATCATATTATATTTCATTTTTTTATAAGAATAATATTATTTAATTCTTTAAAAAAACCATATATTTTATTTTATTTAAATTATATATATATTTTTTAATTAATTTATTATTATTTTTCTTTTTTTTTTGTTTGATTTAATATTTTTTATTATTATATAGGTAATTTTATTTTATTTGTATTATTTTATTCAATAATATAAAATTTTTAATTAAATATTAATCCACGCGGGCGCCGCATGCATGCACGGGCGCTCGCACCTGCTGGGGCGCCCTTTGTTTTAATACTAAAAAAACATGTTGAAGGGATTTGACCCTTGGATCTCGGATTTGAATAAAAGATATATCACCACTACACTACCACTTAGTATTAGTGTTGTGTGATAATATATTTGTTTTCTTTCTTCCTTCTCTTTGTTTTCTATTCTCACTTTTTTTTTCCTTATCTTTATTTTTGGATTTTTTTTTTCTTTCTATTCTCATTTCTTATATATAATAATTTTATTGAAATTTCTTATAAGGAATACAAATATTTTGTGATGAAATATATAGATTTTTTAAATTATTAATATGTTATAATTTATTAATAATTATAATTTTATAGTTTTGAGTAAATTATGGATTAAAAAAATAAATAAAAATGAAAAAGAATAATAAAATAATAAAATAAAAGAAAAAAGAAAAAAGAAGAAATCAAAATATAATATTAATATATTTTTTAATTAATTTATTATTATTTTTTAATTAGTATTTTATTATTTTTTATTTTATTAAAAATTATCATATTTATTATTTTTAATTAATATTATTTTAGGTTGGTAGTATAAATAAAAAAAATTATTATATTTATTATTTTAAATTATTATTATATATTATTTTATTATTATTAGAAAAATATGAAGAAAAGATAATAAATAATAAAAAAAAATTATATCACGATAATATTTTTGGCTTGGTGGTTTACAGGTTGCGTGTGCGTGCAGGAGTTCGGATTCGGAGTTCGAACCACGGTGGAGGCAGAAGGCACGACATTTTTCAGGAATTAAGAGTTGATGCTGGAACGCCTGCGCGGGGGTGCTGGCTAGGGCGGGCAGGTTGCAGGCTGGTGTTGGCTTGGGTAGGCAAGGGAGGGCAAGGGACGTGCTGGCTCGGGTGGGCAAGGGCGGGGCAAGGGTGGCACGTACGCTCCATGGACATTTCGACGAATTTGGAATCAGTGACGGATTTGGAATCCGTCGCTGAATTTGGCGACGGGGGGTGCTGGCTGGGGTGGGCAGGTTACAGGCTGGTGTTGGCTCGGGTGGGCAAGGGAGGGCAAGGGACGTGCTGGCTCGGGTGGGCAAGGGCGGGCAAGGGTGGCACATGCGCTCTGTAGACATTTTGACGATTTGGATTCAGTAATGGATTTGGAATTCGTCGCTGAATTTGGTGACGGATTTGGAATCCGTTGCTGAATTTGGGACGGATAATTTTGATATTTTTTTCCCTAAATTAGTGACAGATTTTAGCGACAAAATTTATCTGTCGCTAAATTTAGCGACGAATTTTAGATTTTCGTCGCTAAATATAGCAACAGATTTTTTTATGTTGCTAATTTAGTTACGGATAATTATTTGTCACTAAATTTAGTGACGGATTTCTAATTTTCGTCGCTAAATTTTTGCGACGCGTTATTAGCGACGGAAAATTTTTTATCGCTAAATCCGGCGCTAATGTTTTTAGCGACAAATTTTTTTTAAAATTTTCGTCGCTAAATTTGTGGCTAAAAGACTGTTTTTTTGTAGTGACCTCTAGATTATTATAAAATAATCTGACTTCCTTTTTATGGATGTACTTGTTAGGGTATAAGAGAGAAGAAGGGTATACCTCTATTAGGTGTTCTTCATACTTAAATCCGACCCTCTTTAAGAACTTCCAATCGATCAACCTTCCATGATTAACTTTCCTTTTCACGAACACTTTGTTGAATAAATCACTTTGTTTCATACTTTGAAACTCGTAAGTGTTGAACTGTGATGTTAGTTGTGGAGGATTAGAAGGTGGATTGGATGGTTGCGCGGAAGAAGATGAACCCTTTCCCATGGGTTTCGAAGATCGTTTCGACGGTTCCGAGGGCTTCTTGATAGGAATTTTTATCTTTGGTGCCATTGGAGATTGATTCGTGTTGGGAATAGTGATTAGGGTTTGGATTGGAGGTTAGGGTTTCAGATTTGAAAGTTAGGGTTTTAGAGGGAAGAGGAAGAGTTTGAAAATTTTAGGTGTTAGGGTAGGTTGATGGGCTGACTGTTGGTTTTCCATTAGATGTTACTCAGGTCGACAAGTTTACGAGCACAACGACCGATGTGGTACAATCAGGTCGATATACTAAAAAAGGCGCTTAGGTCGACAACATTAGAGTCGGGTCGATGTGTCATTTTCTGAGTTTTGTTCTAAGTACTGGTTCGTGATCAGGTCGACATGGTTTATATCTCCAATGTCTATTAGGTCGACATGCCTTTGTACATTTTTAAATTTATCAACATATTTTGATAAATAGGTCGACCTAAAGTCTATTTCTTAGAAAAATGATATTCTGTTTCTCATTCTGTCATATTTATTTCTTTAACTCTATCATTCCCAAATCTCTTCTTAATTCACAAAACCTATTCTTATCTAATAGTTTGGTGAGCATATCAACAATTTGTTTTTAAGTGTCAATGTACTCAATAATAATCTCATTCTTCAAACATGTTCACGGATGAAATAATGTCTTACTTTTATGTGTTTGGTTCGTGAGTAAGGCACTGGGTTCTTTGCGAGATTTATTGCATTTGTATTATCACGCTTGATTGGTATACATCAAAATCTAGCCCGTAGTCTTTCATTTGGTGTTTGATCCAAAGAATCTGTGCTACACATTGTCTGGCTGAAACATATTCAGCTTCTGTCGTTGACAAAGCCATACTACTTTGCTTCTTGGAAGACCATGATACCAACATGCTTTCAAAAAATTGACAACTGTCACTTGTACTTTTTTTATCTACTTTGCATCTAGCAAAGTCAGTATCACAAAACCTATGCAATTGAAAGCTTGAGTTTTTGTCGTACCAAAGTCCAAAGTGTGTTGTTTTCTTTAAGTATCTAAAGATTATTTTGACTGCAACCAAGTGGGACTCTTTAGAATTTGACTGAAATCTAGCACAAAGACATATGTTGAATTGTATGTCAAGTCTTGAAATAGTAAAATAGAGCAATGACCTAATCATGTTTTTGTAAAGTTTTTTAACAAATTGACTTACCATTTTCATATTTGTCCAGCTTGATATTTGTGCTCATTGGTATTGTATTTCCTTTGTAGTCACTAAACCCAAATCTTTTAATTAAATCACTTGCATATTTTGATTAATTTATAAAGATTCCATCTTCTGATTGATTGATTTGCAGACCAAGAAAGTAGTTCAGCGCATCCATCATACTCATTTCAAATTGTCCTTGTATTTTGGCTACAAATTCCTCACACATTCTTGTGTTAGTTCCTCCAAATATTATGTCATCTACATATATTTATATGATCAAGAAATTATTATCTCTCTTTTTGATAAATAGAGTGGTATCTATCTTCTCTCATTCAAATTCATTTTCTATCAAAAAGTTGTTTAATCTTTCGTAACAAGCTCTAGGAGCTTGCTTCAGACCATACAAGGCTTTGGTTAATTTGTACACATATTCAGAACATTTAGGATCTTCAAATCCAGGAGGTTATTCAACATACACTGTCTCATTCAAGTAACCATTCAAAAATGCACTTTTGACATCCATTTGGTAAAGCTTGAAATTCATAAATCAGGAGAAAGCAAAGAACATTCTTATGGTTTCTAATTTTGCTACTAGTACATAAGTTTTATCGTAATCAATTCCTTCTTCTTGACTATAACCTTTAGCAACTAATTTTGCTTTGTTTCTTGTGATTGTGCCAAATTCATTAAGCTTATTCTTGAAAACCCATTTGGTTCTAATCACTGTTTGATCTGTAAGTCTAGGAACTAGATTCTATACTTTGTTTCTCTCAAACTGATTTAACTTATCTTGCATTGCCATAACCCAATGCTCATCTCCTAAGGCTTCATCTATATTTTTTGGTTCATTCTGAGAGATAAAATCTACATACTCTTATTGATTTTGGATTGTAGATCTGGTTTTTACTCCTGAACTAATGCTCCCAATTATATTCTCTGGATTTATATCTTTTCTAATCTGAGGGTATTTGATCTATTACTCTTGTTGCATTTCATTTCTTTCCTCCTACACCATAAGATCATTTGACTCCTCTTTTTGATTGTTTATTTCATCAAACAAACTAATATTATTTAACTTCTCATATACATCTTCATCACCCAACATTCTTTGATTGATATCATTTCCTTCATCAAACTCTATATGAATTGACTCCTCCACTGTCAAGGTCCTTTTATTATAGACTCTATAAGCTTTGCTTGCTAAAGAATAACCCAGAAAAATTCCTTTATCATTTTTTGTATCAAATTTTCCTAATGCTTTTTTTCCATTATTTAAGACAAAACATTTGCATCCAAACACCTTATAGTATAATATTTTTGGTTTCCTTCCTTTGTAAAGTTCATAAGGAGTTTTCTTTAGAATTGGTTTCACTTGGGCTCTAGTCAAAATATAGCATGCTGTATTTACAGCCTTTGTCCAAAAGAATTTAGGTAGGTTATTTCACAAAGTATTGTCCTAATCATTTCTTGCAGTGGTCTATTTTTCTTTTCTACAACCCCATTTTGCTTAGGAGTTCTAGGAGCTGAAAAATTATGGTCAATACAATAATTACTGTAGAAATTATCCGTGGTCTTGTTCTCAAACTCCTTGCCATGATCACTTCTAATCTCATTTTGAATTTCTTGCATAATCTCATGAATGCCTCACTAGCTTCTTCCTTTTTGACAAGAAATAAAACCCATGTAAATCTAGAGTAATCATCAATGATTACAAACCTATAATGTTTTCCACCTAAGCTTTGTGTTCTACTAGGTCTAAATAAATCAATATGAAGAAGTTCTAGAGAACTTCCTATTGACCCAATTTTTAGATTTAAAAAATGTTTTTGTTTGTTTTCCTTTCATACATGCATCATACAATTTGTCATTTTCAAATTTTAATTTTGGAAGACGCTTAACCATATCTTTCCTAACTAATTTTGAAATTATGTCCATGCTAGCGTATCCTAATCTTTTATGCTATAGTCATGAAGAATTTTTATTTACAGCAACTAAGCATGATTTATTTGAGAATTCTAAGAGATCTAGAGTAATTGCTTATATATTTCCTCTTCTATGACCAGTAAATTTTATAAATCCAGAGGATTTATCAATAATGGAGTATGCATCAACTTCAAATAGTACAGAATAGCCTTTGTCACACAATTGGCTAACACTTAGTAAGCTAAATTTCAAATCCAGAAACAAGTAACAAATTTTGAATTTGAGATTCAAAAGACTTACCTCCAATATTGCCTATGCCGACAACCTTTCCTTATGAATTGTCTCCAAACGTGACCTTTCCTCCTTTCTTGCTTTCAAGATGAGAGAAATTTGATACGTCTCCGGTCATATGTCTTGAGCATCCACTGTCAATGCACCACACAGACTTGCCGGAAGATTCTCTTGACTTTAAGCACACCTGTAGTGAAGAACAATCACAAATTTGCCTTTGGTACCCATATCTTTTTGGGTCCAGCTGAGTTAACTATGAATTTATCTTTGGGGATCCATTTTAAGGTAGTTCTTGAGGAGTTTAGAAACTAACAATCATAAATTAAATGTCCATTCTTCCTGCAGTAGGTGCAGTGTCTATTCGGTGCCCTTGGTTTCTCAGTATTATTTGAAGTTATGATTTTGAATTTGTAAATTTTAGATTTGTGCCCAACCTTCATGCACGTGTGATATTTTTCTAGTTTAACATTTTCAGAGCTTGACACAAAAAATCTATATAACTTTTTTTGTGTTTGGTTAGGGTTAAATCCCATTCCTGCCTTATCAAACACAGCTATTTGGATTCCTAGCATGACATCTAGTTTTTCTTGGTCTGAGATGAATTTTATTAGTATAGTGTTCAGCCTATAGCTTTTTTCTTTTTGTTCACCTAGTTCTTTCTTTAGAAGCATGTTTTCATTTACAAAAATGTCATTATCTTTCTCTGAACATTCAACATTTAGTTTCTTCTTTAAGTTCATCAACGTACAGATCCAATTCAGTATTTTTTCTTTTTAGTTTATTTACTTCACCTTTTGATTTCTCTGATATTTTGACATTTTCAGCCAGCTCCTTCCTTAGCAAATTATTTTTCCTTTTAAGTTTTTTTAAGTCCTTTAGTGATTCTACTAAAGCCTCACATAATTCAAAGATAGAAAAGTTACTTTCAGATTCAGAGCATGATGAATAGAGTGTGGAGTTTTTCTCACTGTCAGAAGATTCTTCATTTGCTATGAAACAAATGTTTTTTTGTTCCTCATTTTGCTCTTCATCACTTAAGCTTAAATCTTCATCACTCCATGCAGCAAGTGCCTTTTTCTTTTTCTTCTCTTTTCGGTCCTTTTTGTACTTCTTCCCATCCCTTTTTAAAGAGGGGTAGTCTGCCTTCATGTGCCCAAGCATTTTACATTCAAAGTGTCTGACTTCTTCCTTCTTTTCTGGCTTTTTGAAGAATGACTTGTTCTTGTTCCTCCTTCTTATCATGAATTTTTGAATTTTCTTGCCAGAAGAGTTTCATCCTCCTCTTCTTCTTCTTCTTCTTCTGAACTGGATGTGCTTTCCTCATTGTCAACCTTCAAGGCTACTCCTTTCCCTTTTTTTTCTTTGGCAAGCTCCTTCACGTTCAGTTTCATCTCATGGGTTATCAAGGATCCCACGAGTTCATCCATTGTCAGAGTCTCAAGATTCTTAGACTCCCCAATTGCAGTCACTTTAGGCTCCCAAGACCTTGGTATTCTTTTTAGAAATTTGTCCACCATGTCTTCTTGAGGGATTCTTTTTCTAAGTAGTCTGAGCTCATTAGTTACCTTGTTAAATCTTATGATCATCTCACTGTTTGCTTCTCCATCCTTCATCTTGAAGACTTCGTATTCTTGTATTAGCAATCAAATTTTGCTTTTACGTACTTGGTCAGTTCCTTTGTAGGTGGCTTCAAGTCTTTCCCAAATCTCCTTTTTGTTATGCAAGATGAGACTCGATTATATTCGTTGACGCTCGGTGTAAGGTAAAGAAGATTGATGGCTTTGCAATTGGCTTGATAGGCTTTCTTTTGTTCCACGATCATGCAATTTTACCAGCACACGAACTCTATCTATCTCTTTAGTGGAGAATTCAACTCCTTCTTCGAAATTTCCCATGCATTTAGGTCCTATGCAAAGATGAAGTTGCGCATCTTTTGCTTCTAATAGCTGAAGTTGCTTCCATTGAAGAATGGTACACGATTAGTTAAGCAAACTTCAATTGGTATGTTGTCTCCATTGATTGCCATTTGGATCTTTGGTATTGAGCTGCTATGCCTTTTGACACCATACCCACTCTGATACCAATTGTTATTCAACTAGATGGGAGGAGCGAATAGTTAAATATTGATTTTTTAAAGTTTTTTGAAACTTAAAAACAATGTGGCAATAAAATGAGAGACAAATAAAAAGGACACAAAGAATTTTTATAGTGGTTCCACCAAATCTAATATACGTCCACTCCCAGGCTCCCCCTGGATTCTCCACTAAATGCTTAATTTACAAATTTGATTACAGGTTCAAGTTTAATCTCATATAATGTTACCCCTGAACACTATAATTCAATCTTGCTCAGATTGAATTTTGATATTTCTAGACTTAAAGTAATGTCACACACTCCTTAATCTTTAACACTTGACTTAATCGATGAAATGAATGACAAGAATTTTAGGCTTGCTTTCCTCAGATTTGACAGTGTGTAAAATTAATTGAGACACTTAATATAATTTTGAGAATTTTAAAGTGCACAGAAATGTAAGTATTCAAAAAGAGCTTTCAATTCAAATTGTGTCTCGCAACCCCCTATTTTTCTTTTTCTCAGTATTTATTAAGGTATTGAATAGATCCATTAAGAGTTGGTAGTGGTTGTTATATCCGAATGTTACGCATTTAATTTTCGCCATTACAGCTTCTGTAACTATTCCTTCATTCGCACTGATTCTTCATTCTTTTTACGGACACCTTTTTTAAATAGGCCAATCAGACTTTGTTTATACTACATTCAAAAGTAATTTTTGATAGAAAAGGAAACATTTTAGAAATCAAAGAAATAAGACGTCCGTTAGGTTTAAAAATATTCCTAGATTTGGTTTATGACACACGCAGGTTGACAAGTCTATTGTGGACGTTAACCTGAATTTAAATCATTCTTAGTGTATTTCTATGCAAACAGGTCCACATGATACTATTCTAGGTCAACAAGGAACTGTGCTAAACAAAATTGAGGGATACGTGATTTTTAATTGGTCTATGTGTTCACATGTGTCATAAGTTTTTAGCCGTATCGATGTGTAATATTTCAGACTTTGTGAAGAGTTGGTCGATGGTCATTTAAGTGCATCGACATGTTCCTATTCATATAATAAATTGGTCGATGTGTGGAAGTCAATTGGTCAATGTGCATATGTTGTGTCGACAAGATGATAATGGGTCGACATATGTCTTAATGAGTAGACACTCACTAAGTTGACATATCTGATAATATACATCGACATGCTACTGTATAAATTTTGATTGGTGGACCTGAGTAATTTAATTTGTCGATATGTTTCTATAAGTCGACAAGAATTTTATTATGTTAATATGCATTTGTTTCAGAAACATAATAGACGGGTCGACATGTGTTCATCAAGAGTTGATGTGTCATTATTCATTTATTGAATTGGTCGATGTGTCTGAGTAAATTGGTTGATGTGTTTTGACTAAGTCGACAAACATAGTAATAAGTTGAAGTGTGTGTTTCTACTCGAGTGTCATCAGGTTGATATGTCTAACTAACAGGTTGATGTGTTACTATTTGGACTTTGAATTGGTCGACATGAAGTATGAAATTGGTGGAGATGACACTGTTCAAGTTGATATGTTGCAAATCAGGTTGATGTATTTTTAGAAATCAGGTTGATGTGTCTTTGTTCATAAAAACAATTGGTTGATGTGTGGAGGTGAATAGACGATATGTTACTGTTCCTATAGTTTCATGTCGACAAGATTTGTGCTCTGATCGATGTGTTAGAATGTCTGATCTATATGACATTCATTGTTCAGGTCGATGTGTGTTTGTGCAGGTCGAAGTGTTCAAACATATGTTTTTATAGAAAACATTCAGCTTAGTTTGACAAGAATATCAAACGGGTCGATGTATGTATGTATGAGTGTCACAAGTCGATATGTTTTCAAAACCGGCTGACCTGTAATATAGACTTCTGAATTTTCTAACTATTTTTTTATTTTCTCGAACTATTTTTCTTATAACCTTTGATCATCAAAACTAATCATCAAAACTCTAATAGGTCAACAAAATTAAAAAAAAAAAATTAAATATGTTTGAGTATAACATTATAGAAATATTTTTTTTTTGCGTTTTAATATTATATATTTAATATTACAGTAGAGATTTCATTTTAAAAAAATTATATTTGTTTTCCAAAACTAAGCAAAACAACTTATATTTAAATCCAAACTATATTTAAATATAACATATATTTTTTCCCATTTTGACAAATTTTCTATTTTAATATAATATATTCGTGTTAGATTCAATTCTAAATATTTAAATTAGATATCTAAATATTTTTATTTTTATAGAATTTTGGACTAAATAATGATATTTATAGCTCTGGTTAAATTACATTAAATATTAAATAATAATTTAGTTTTCATTTATTATTTAATATTATCACATTTAATTTCAATTTAGTTTCTATTCGAATCTCAAATACCTAAACATAGATATCCAAATATATCACATTTCAATTTATTTTTAATGTTATCAAAATATTTTAACAATTAAATTATTTATAGAATTATGTTTTTTAATGATACCTGATTCTTTATCACAACTCTAAAAAAATTTGAAAAAAAAATGTTATATTATTTTACACAAACAAATCCAGTATAAAAATTTTTAAATCATTTACATATAATTTCTATCACAACCCTAAACAAAACAACATACAAAATATTTTCTCTTGCTTTCAAAAATTTTTTTTGGAAGGTTAAAAAAGTTGGTTAAATTAAAAAAATCATTTTATTATTGTTATTTATAAGCCAACTATTAAAAATTAATTGGAACAAGTTTTGTTTAAAACAACAAAAAGTTTTTTTTTTCTCCGGATAGATCTCAGATTTAAAAAAAAACATTATAATGTGCATAATACAAAAACAAACAATTATAATTATAATTTTAAAAATATTAGAACTCCTTGCACAGAACTGTAGTTCAGCGATCAGCATAACCACGTGGTGGTTCTGCGGAGCATAGACGATGTGGCGGTTCTGCTGAGTGGAGAACCACATTGTCGTTCTGCGAAACTCAAAACATCGTAGAACTGGTGGTTCTGCATAGAACTACTAAAAAAAGTTTAAAAACCATACAAAGAAAAAACAAGAGTGAATGGTGAAATTTATTAATATCTACATATTTACATTACATATTTAAATATTTTTATTCTTATCAAGTTTTAAATTGCATGTTAATATTCATGGGTTTTAGTTTTGGTTTGTTATTTAATATTTTTTTATTTTATATTACAATTAACGTTTTATTCAAAACTCTAATTTTAAAAGGTTTTGGATGGACAAGAAATAGATGCTTATAGCTTTTAGATAAACAATAATTCTTAAAATCATTGAAATTCTGATTTAAAAACTCTCTGATTGAATACCAACCAAAAGAATAGTTAATTTACTCTACGAAATATTTAAATAATTCAATTATTTTTTATAATTTTTATATTTTACAAACTTTAAATTAAATATTAATATTTATGTGTTTTTTAGATTTAGATTTTTAAATATTATAGTTTCAATTTAATATTTATATATTTATTTTTTTTACACAAATATTAATATCATCTAGATTTTTTTTTTCGTTTTAATTTAGGATACTTAATGTTAGGTAATTATTTTGATATTTAAATAGTGTGTATAGTAGAAATACTATCAATCAAAATCATAATTTCGTAAATAATTTAGCATACTTAATATTAAATAATTATTTATGTTGTATATTATATTGAATTTCTACTTATGAATCTCTCTAATCTATGTGCGGATTAGATCTTCTCCATTGAAGCATGAAAAAGTTGTTATCCAAAAGATTGGAACTTTTTTGCTACTGCACATTACCAGTCTTGCTGCTAACAGCACTCTTCTATTATTTTTTTAATACAAATACATTATCCAAATACAAATACGCCATGCAGTTTAGTTAAAGTTTAATAAATATCCACATATGTACATTAAATATTTAAATATTTCTATTTTTATAAGATTTTAATTTAATTTAAAATTTATAAGTTTTAGTTTTGATTTGTTATTTAATATTTTTATATTTTATATTAGGATTAATATTTTATTCCAAACTCTAATTTAAAAAGGTTTTGAATAGACAAAAATTAAATTTGTAGAGCTTTTGGAAAAAAAATTATCCTTAAATCATTGAAAATCTGATTTAAAAACTTTGTGATTCAATACCAACAAAAAAAATATTTAATTTATTCTATTATATATTTAAATAACTAATATTTTATATATTTGACAAGCTTTAAGTTAAAAATTAATATTTAAGTATTTTTTAGATTTAAATTATTGAATGTTATAGTTTCAAATTAATATTTACATATTTTAATTTTTACATAGAGATTAATATCATCCAGATATTTTTTTCCTTTTGATTTAAGATACTTGATATTTAATGATTATTACAATCAATAAAATTTACAATTTAGTCAATAATTTAGCGAACTTAATATTAAATAATTATTTAAACATTTATGGTTTTACGTCACGTTGTGGTTTGGTGAAGCGTAGAACCACTTGTGGTTTGGTGAAGCGCAAAACCACTTGTGGTTCGGTGAAGCGCAGAACCATGTTATTGTTCTGCTAAACACAGAACCACATTGTTATTTTGCCAAATGCAGGATGCTATTTTGCGAGCCGCAGAACCGATTCTGGTTTTGCGCATAGATTGAGTAAAACAAATTTTAAAAAAATTAAACATGTTGAGTATAACATTATAGAAATATTGTTTTGTGTTTTAATATTATATATTTAATGTTAGATAAAAATGTAGAGATTTCATTTTTAAAAAATTTATATTTGTTTTCCAAAACTAAGCAAACTAACTTAAATTTAAATCCAAACGTATATTTAAATATAACACACATTTTTTCTCGTTTTGACGAATTTTCTATTTTAATATAATACATTCGTGTTAAATGCAATTCTAACTATTTAAATTACAAATCTAAATATTTTTATTCTTATACAATTCTAGATTAAATAAAGATATTTATAGCTATGCTTAAATTTAATTAAATATTAAATAATGATTTAGTTTTCATTTATTATTTAATATTATCAGATTTTGAAGAAGGATGCTCCTTTGTCGACGATGGAGCATGCATTCGTCAACGAAGGAACATCCATAGTCAACGATGGAGAATGAATCTTCAAGCAGAAGGAAGAACTTTCACCGAAGGAAGAGGCTATTTTGTTGCATCTCTGAAGCTCCGTGCAGAGTCCAACTATGAGATGAGAAACAATTGTTATTGTTACAGTTTAATTTTATGGTGCAGGTGCATGCTTGTTCTCGATAACTAATAACTAAGTGCACCTCGTTGTGATATTATTAACACACAAGTAACAAAGATTCAACATGAACATGCTTTTCTTTCTTTTCCCCCTTTCTCCATTCTCTCAAGTTTCGTACACTTATAAACACTTTTGTTTAAAAACACTTTCATCTCGATCACAACAACCAATCTTAACTTTAAAAGCAAAATCCAATTACAAACCGAGGCATTTCCTAGTAACTGAACAGTAATTTAGTTAGTATTAAAAAAATTAATATTAAGAAAAAATTTATTTGACACGAAGTGAATTTTTAGAGAAAACATGAAGTAATTTATTAAGAAAAATGTGCTCAAGTTCATACACCTGTGGATTGTTATAGTTGGATTAAACTTGAACAGCAAAATTGAATTATGAACAAAAAATGAAAAAAAAAATGAACTTTTTCACATTATTTTCAAGTTATTTTCAAATTACTTCTCGATATTCTTGGCTTTTCTTTGAACGATGTATATATCATATTATATATTATTTGAATTTGTAATTATAAATCTTTTTCCAATGTCAAGAATACTTTATTTTTTTCATTCTTTATTTGAAATGGATCATATTTTCCATAATTTGTGATTCAAAGTGTGAGATTCTGACACCCAAGATCTATGAGGCGGCCATTGAGGTTGATCATCTTGCAAAGTTGTTACTGTGGAGAAATGGCTGTGTAGTTGTGCGTCTGACATTAAAATGATTGTTGATAGGAGAAAACTAATATAGATGTACCTGTATCATTTGTGTATTTTCTAGCATCTTATCCTGAACCCACAATACTTTATTGTCTTGTTGTTTCACAAGACTAATGTAGATGTTCCTAACAATGATAGTTGTATGGTGTGTGTATTCTAGCCTCTCGTCCTTAACACGCATCTCTTGTAGCCTCTTGTCCTGAACATGCAATGTAGACCATGTATTAGAGACACGGATTTGTCTTCTCAGTTAAATAAATAAATCATGTCCCTAACATTGATAGCTGTATGGTGTGTGTTGTAGCCTCTCGTCCTCAACACGCATATCTTGCAACCTTTTATCCTGAACAGGCAATGGAGACCATGCATCAGAGACACCGATCTGTCTTCTCTGTTGAATAAATAAATAAATAAATAAACCAAAAAATAGAATAAACATTCATTTTTATATTTCTTTTTCCCAGAAATAGACTTCTCTATGTAAGTTGAGTGATAAGAGTCGTTGAGTTGTTATGATTGCGATATGTAAAGTACACGCCTTCCTAAGAGTTTGATATGATTTGTATTCATTTATATAGATTGAATTCTTGTTTTGAGCGTTTGTAAACTTCTTCTCTCTTGACTAGGTTTTTATCTTTCTTTACCATCTTTAGCACCGTGTTTGTTTTTTTTTTTCCAAAGAACCATTATAATGATTTATCTAATTAATTTGCTTTGTTCAAATTTTCCCCCTTTGATCTTTTCTTTTCTTGATCCATTTGCAGTGTTTGTGTTTTCTATTTGCTGTTCTGTTTTCTTTTGTCCAGTTTCGTCTCTGCTTTTTCCTACATGTATTTTTAACATAAGGTAATTTTCTTCCTTCAGCTTTTACAGTGCAATTGTATACTTTGATATTTCTGTGCTCAAAATATCTATACACATATACGCATTTACAGATATCATATGTTCTCTGGCATTTGTATTTGCGATTTTTTCTTTTTCCTATTTTGTTTTTTGCATTTTTTTTATTCTTTGTGTCTTTTATGGTTTTAAATCTAGATCTTGTTATTTTTAAATTTATGCTTTTGTGTTTTTGGTAATCTCATAAAAAGAAGGATAGAGTCAATAAAAATGTGGAACGATGTAAACAATATACAGAAATGCCACTGTATCAAAAAAATGAACTTTTGCGTCATCGTCGAGAGAGCTATGCTGCAAGAAGAAACGTAAATAAAACTAACGTCATGAGAGATACAAACACTTTTGTAGAAAATAGAATTTACATCGCCGATAATGACAATGATGAGGATTCTGTGCAGCCTGATAATTATAATGCTTGCATTGATCAATGTGACCAGTGTTCTTTTGTTCCTATTTCTTGCTTAGATGCTCCGCTTGTGTCGTCTTCTAGTACTATGAGTGAGTTTTAGCAAATTTTTCCCCTTTTCTTTCTATTGTGTGATCTTAATCCTAAACCTTTGAAAAACCTTTGGACAGATTTAATTATTTTATTCAAGTTTCCTTTACTTTTTCCACTACAAAAAAACACGGTTTTAGTCACGGATTTTCGCGATGAAAAAATTCATCGCTATTTTATGACGAATTTAGCGACAAAAACTTTTTCATCACTAATCTGCTACAAAATTTGTAACGAAAAGGAAGTCGTGGCTAAATTAGTGACAGACACATCATTCGTAGCAAAATCCGTCGCTATCGAAAAAATTTTCATGGCTAAATTCGTTGCTAATTAGTGACGAAAAAATTTTCATAGCTAAATTCGTCGCTAATTGGTAACAAAAAATTTTTGGTTGCAAATTTCGTCGCTAAATAGCAATGAATAATATTTCGTGGCTAAATTTTGTCACGGATTTAAAATCCGTCGCAAAATTTAATCTTTTTTAAATAGAAATTTATTTTTTTAATTTTTCTTTTTATTTTATTAATATATAATATTTAAGTTAAAAATTAATTTAGCGACAGATTTGTTTTCCGTCGCTAGTTCAAAATCCCAATCCGTCGCTAAGTTTTTAATATATAATTAAATAAAATATAACATTAATATAATATTTAAATTAAAAAATTAATTTAGCAACAACGAAATTTATCCATTGGTAATTTAGTAACGGATTAAAATCTGCCGCTGAATTTAAATTTTTTTAATTAGAATTTTATTTTATTTTTATTTTATTTTAATAATTTTAGCGACGAATTTGAAAATCCATCTCAGAATTTTATCTTTTTTTTAATTATAATTTTATTTTATTAATTTATATTAACAAATCATATTATTATTTTATAATATTTTAATTTACATTTTATTTTATTATATTATATTTCATTTTTTAGAATAATAATATTATTTAATTCTTAAAAAAAACCATATATTTTATTTTATTTAAATTATATATATATTTTAATTAATTTATTATTTTTTCTTTTTTTCGTTTGATTTAATATTTTTATTATTGTATAGGTAACTTTTATTTTATTTGTATTATTTTATTCAATAATATAATTTTTTTAATTAAATATTAATTCGTCAGGACCGCGAGCCTACGCAGGTGCCGGCGCATGCACGCCTGCTGGGACGCGCCTGCCTGGCGCCCTTCATTGTTTTAATACTAAAAAAATTGATAAAATACAGTTGAAGGGATTCGAACCTTGGATCTCGGATTTGAACAAAAAACAAATCACTACTACACCACTGCTTAGTGTTGTGTGATAATATTTTTTTTTCTTTCTTCCTCCTCATTTGTTTTTTATTCTCATTTTTTTTCCTTATCTCTATTTTTGGGTTTTTTTTCCTTTATATTATCATTTCTTATATATAATAATTATATTGAAATTTTATATAACGAATAAAAATATTTTGTGATTAAATATATAGATTTTTTAAATTATTAATATATTATAATTTATTGATTATTATAATTTTATAGTTTTGAGATGTTGTAATCCATTTTTAAACTATGGATTAAAAAATAAAATAAAAATGAAAAAGAATAATAAAATAATAAAATAAAAGAAAAAAGAAGAAATCAAAATATAATATTAATATATTTTTTAATTAATTTATTATTTTATTGTAAATTAGTATTTTGTTATTTTTAATTAATATTATTTTAGGTTGGTGGTATAAATAAAAAAAGTTATTATATTTATTATTTTAAATTGTTATTATATATTATTTTATTATTATTAGAAAAATGTGAAGGAAAGATAATAAATAATAAAAAAAAATTATATCATATAATATCCTTTGGCTTGGTGGTTTACAGGTTGCGTGTGCGTGCAAGAGTTTGGAGTTTGAACCACGGTGGAGGCAAAAGGCAAAGTGGCATTTTCTAGCAATTAAGAGTTGATGCTGGAGCGCCTGTTTGAGTGCCTGCGCGGGGGTGCTTGCTCGGGCGGGCAGGCAGGTTGCAGGCTGGTGTTGGCTCGGGCGGGCGGGGCCATCCAGGCATGTGCTGGCTCGGGTGGGCAAGGGAGGGCAAGGGACGTGCTGGCTCGGGTGGGCAAGGGACGTGCTGGCTTGGGTGGGCAAGGGCGGCACGTGCGCTCCCTGGAACGAATTTGGAATCAGTGATGGATTTGGAATCCGTCGCTGAATTTAACGACGGATTTTTTATTCATCACTAAATTAGGGACAAATAATTTTTTGACTGATATTTTTTTTCCTAAATTAGCGACGGATTTTAGCGACAAAAATTATCTGTCGCTAAAATTAGCGACGAATAATTTTTCATTGCTTAATTTTGTGACGAATTTTAGCGATAAAAAATTATTTATCGCTAAATTTAGCGACGGATTTCAGATTTTCGTCGCTAAATTTAGCGACGGATTTCTAATTTTCGTCGTTAAATTTTTGCGATGCGTTATTAGTGACAAAAAATTTTTCATCGCTAAATCCGTCGCTAATATTTTTAACGATGAATTTTTTTAAAATTTTCGTCGCTAAATTTGTCGCTAAAAGGCTATTTTTTTGTAGTGTTCGTTCATCGTACTTATAGAATTATGCCAATTCCTTTCGGAAGCACAAAACATAGATATTTACAAATCTAACTGTTTTCGTCGTCCCTAATTTTTTACGTTTCCTACAAAACATTTGCTACCTTGCGATGGTTATTGATATCAATCCTTTGTTATGTTAGACTCCTGCATCTACGATTTCATTCCTATATAACCTGTGTCAATTATTTTTTGTTCACTTAGATTTCCTTTTGCATTTTTTCCCTTTTCGGTATAAGCCTAAAACCATGTTTGAATTTAAAACAAATTGCAGCTCCTCCTCTAAGGAAGAAAAACTTCTCTCTATTGGACAGTATTCCACAACAAACTTTTCTACTTCCTTATGCTCCGAGTATGAGTTTTGCACAGCTAAACGATTTTATTTGGAACCTCCTTCATTTTGCTATCATGGAGGAGAGATATCTACAATGGCTCTCAGAATGCCTTATTCTCTTAAACACCTACTTATTGGTCGTGATGAACAATCTGAACACTTTCGTAATAACATTCGTACTTATAATAATAATCTGGCCTTTACATCTATGCAGCAGAATATGACAATAAGCTTACAAAGAACAAACATGGAGTTTATACTTTTCATGTACAGGGACAAGTATATCATCTCCTCGACAGTTTAGTGCCGTCTAGTAACAAAGCCTGTGGAATCCAACTCTATTTTTATGATTCGAATGAGACTGTTACAATAAGAGCTAACAACTGTGACAAATTGAGAAAAAAACACTTCGGAGTTCCTTCTTAATATTCTTTCTGATAATCCTTATGCCAGATTTTTTAGGGACTTGAGGAGTATTATGGATCTTCAAAACTATAAAATCATTCTGAACTGTTATCCAACATTGGATCATGAGTATACAATCTTCTTACTGCTTCCCAAGTTGTTGCCATTTGGACTAAAACAGAAGAAGGTCTTAGTTTAGTCCCTCACATCTAAGTTCATAGTCATTCCAACTCGAGCTATAGAGTCCAACCAAACTATGCATGTTATGATCCTTTGCAGTATCCTCTTTTGTTCCTTAGAGGTGAATCTAGATGGCAACATGGCATTAAAAAGCTGTATAAGAAAGGAAGAAGATGTAAAGATCTCCCTAATTCTAACATTAATCCTTTCTCAATTGAAGGTACCACAGATTTAATAAATTTAGAAGAAAGAGGCAAGCTTTTTTGTCTTCGTTTTTTTATTCCCATGTTTGTAAGAAAGACATTTTTCCCTTATTATCTATTTATTTTTTTTGGTTGCTGAGGAGAATAGGAATGCAGGACATGATGTTTCAACAAGAAAATACTACTGCTATAGAATCCAAATAAGAGATAATGACGACTCCATGTTATTACATAGTCTTAGACTGTTGCAACAATTTGTGGTCGGTACTTATATTAAAATAGAAATATCCAGACTTGAATTTTATAGAAAGAAACAAAAAGAAATTAGAAGAAAAATTCTACAAGGAGTGTTGGATAGTATATCTATTGGTCAGACACAGGGTCATCAGGTTGGTTGTAGAATAATATTACCGGATTCTTTTATTGGTGGTCCACTAGATATGAGACAAAGATATTTAGATACTATGGTTTTGGTTCAAAGATACGGAAAGTCAGATATTTTCTTGACAATGACATGTAATCCAATGTGGAAGGAGATTCAAGATAATTTGGAGTATCAAGAAAAACCACAAGATAGGCCAGATCTATCAGTTCGTGCTTTTAGAGCCAAATTTGAAATATTGAAATCTGAACTGCTGAAAAAACAAATCTTTGGAGAAGTTACAGCATGTGTTTATGTTATTGAGTTTCAGAAGCGTGGATTTCCTCATGCTCACTTGCAATTGATATTGAAGTCGCAATTAAAGTTGCTTAATTCAGAATCGTATGATAAAATTGTATGTGCTGAAATACCTCAGGAAAATGGTTACTTTTATTCCCTTGTTGTTAAGTACATGATTCATGGTCCTTGTGGTGATATGGATAAGAATTGTCCTTACATGAAAAATGGTATATGCAAGAATCATTATCCTAAAAACTTCTCTGATCACACAGTTCATGGAGAAGATACATATCCACATTATAGGAGGACGGATAATGACAAAATAGTTAAAGTCTGGAGTTACGATTTAGGCAATCGATGGGTTGTACCTTATAATCTATATCTTCTTGCCTTGCTCAATGTCACATAAATGTGGAGATATGTTCCACTTTGAAACTTGTAAAGTATCTTTACAAATATGTTTTCAAAGGTCATGTTCTCATAAGTTTTCAAATAGTGAACGAAGATTCTCTTAATGATATCGATGAAATAAAAGAATTTCAGTAGGCAAGGTGGATTTCTCCTCCTGAATCTTTATGGCGAATTTATGAATTTCGACTAAGTGAAATGACCCCAACAGTCTATACTCTTCAGGTTCATCTTCCAGATCGGCAACTTATTTCGTTTAACAATGAGTCTGATTTGGCCCATTTACTAAGAAACGTTGACTTTTCCACAACTATGTTGACTGAGTTTTTCAAAATGAATAAGTTTAATGAAAGAGCGCAACAGCTAAAATGCCTGTATAAAGAATTTCCTAAATATTTTGTTTAGAGTCCTAGAATAAAAGTATGGTCAGAAAGAAAACGATAGATGGTTATAAGAAGATTAGTTACTGTAAGTCCCAAAGAAGGAGAACGATATTATCTATGACTTTTACTTATTCATGTTCATGGTCTAACATGTTTTGATGATCTGTTGACCATTGAAGGAGAAAAAGCTCACTCTTACAAAGAAGCAGCACTAAGACTTGGTCTATTGAGATCTGATCAATATATTGAAGAAACTCTTTCTGAGGCTGTCGTGTTTCAGATGCCATCGTCTTTTAGGTTGCTATTTACCACTGTTTTGTGTTATTGTTTTCCTACAGACCCGCAATCTTTATGAGAGAAATTCAAAAATGACCTTTCTGTTGACTATAACCATACTTTGAAACTAGGACAACTTAATTCTTTCTAGGTAAATGACAAAGTCCTCTTCGACTTAAATAGATTACTTTATTCAATGGGGAAAAGTTTAGCTGATTATCAGATACCTGACGATTGTTGTGGATTTGAGTATCAAGAATAGACGACAAAAGAAGCTGAAAGCGAGGCGAACATCCAGATTGATCCAGAGGATTTGCTTCTTTCTTCAAGGTTGAATTCCGAACAAAAGTATGCATTCGATACGATATTAGACTCTATTTTCAACAACAAAAGTCAATTTTTTTTTGTTGATGGGCCGGTGGAACTTGAAAAACTTTTCTCTATCGATCGCTACTTGCTACCTTAAGATCCAATGGTTATATTGCTATTGCTATTGCAACAGCAGGTGTTGCAACATCAATCCTTCTAGGAGGTCGAACTGCACATTCTAGATTCAAGATACTCTTAGATTTCTCAAAAGTGAAAACTTATCAGTTAAGTAAACAGAGTAACGTTGCTAGACTAATTGTTGAATCAAAGCTAATCTTGTGGGATGAAGCATCGATGGCAAAAATACAGTCCGTTGAAGCATTTAACAATGCTTAAAGGCATAATGGATTCTGAAATCCCTTTTGGAGGAAAAGTTGTTTTTTCGGTGGAAATTTTAGGCAAATGTTACCGGTCATAGAACAAACTTCCAAATAGATTCTGATTGATTCAAGCCTTTTGAGCTCACTTTTATGGAAAAATATGTATAAATTAGCATTGAAGCAGAATATGAGGGCTGTTTCGAATCGAATCCAGAATTTTGTGATTTCTTATTAAGAATTGGTGAAGGAAAGGAACCGGTTGACAGCATTGGTGAAGTTACTCTTCCTCTTAATATTATAATTCCATATACCGATAGAAATCAATCTTTAGATAGGTAATTCATTGCGATCTATACTAACATCCAACAATACAATATTATATCGATTATATATTATATTTTTAATTGGTGTGCTTTGTTTTATGATAGATTGATACATTCTGTTTTCCATGATCTAAAACTCTATTCAGATAATCCTTATCGGATAAATAGATGCATTCTTGCTCCCAAGAATACTTTTGTTCACGAACTTAATGAACTTATAATCAAAAGATTTACTGGAAATCTGCACACTTACATAGCATCAGATAGGACTGTTGATGAACGCCATCAAGGAGACTACGAGAATTTTCTAAACAGCCAAAATCCAAGAGGTCCACCACCTTATAGATTGTCACTTAAACAGAATTATCTTATTATGTTGCTTAGGAATATGAACCCAACAGAGGGCTTGTGCAATGGGACAAGACTAATATGTAAGGAGTTAGGATAGTATTCTATTTGTGCAGAGATAGTTTCTGGACATTACACAGAAAAAAAGTATTCATCCCTAGAATTCCTTTGCAGACTTCTAATAATGAAAAAAATGGGATTCCTTTCATAAGGACACAATTCCCTGTTCGGTTATGCTTTGCCATAACAATCAACAAATCTCAATGACAAACATTGGATTACATTGGAATTTATACACATGAACCTGTTTTTTCTCATGGCCAATTCTATGTTGGGTTGTCTAGAGCTAGATCTGATAATACAATAAAGGTGCTTATAGTTCCTAGAACATTTGATGATATAAAATTGGATGGTAAAACAAGAAATGTTGTCTTTACTAAAGTGTTTCGGCTCACTAAATTGTAGATTTTTTTTCATTCAGGTATAAATATATATTCATGATTTTGCTCTTATTCAGTAGTTTTTAATTAATATTTGTTTCTAACCTTTTTTGTTACTATTCCTTCATTTTTTTATGGATGGAAAATTATTCTCTCATAAAAGATATCACTTCTGATACACAAAACTAGACTTGCAAAATCACAGTCCAGGAAAAGCAACATATTACAACATCAATTAATACCCCAACAAAGAAGCAGAAATACATCTTCGTGGATTCTGAAGTATGGATCTTTATCTTCAAATCTTTTAGAAATTAAGAGCTTATTATATATTTTCTTAGGAGAATGGATCTTTATCATATGATATTTTTGCAACCAAGGGCTTATTGTATACTTTTACAACTTACAATTTCTGATACAAAATGTTTAAAATAATATTATTATAAGATAATACTTGGTTGAAAAAAATATCATGATATATAACCTCATGCTTATCTCTATTTTGACATAAGGAACTCAAGTAGAGGGAATAATATTTAATGCAAACATCCCTAGAATGAGCCCCATGTTACAAATGTACAAAACTTATCTCATATCAAATGTCATTGTAAGACCAATTCCTTTGAGGTTTCAGAACACGGACATCAAAACTCAATGGGTAATATCCACAAGAACACTTGTGGAGGAATTGAAGAACAAGGATGATGTAATGCCTGTGAACTTTAACTATATGAAATTTACACATTTAGTCTAGTATATGGATCGCAAGGATAAATCTGTAGGTATGTTTCATTTTAGATGGACTTTCGTTTTTCCCTATAGATTTTTTTTTTTGTTTTACATTATATATGTTTTGGTTTTCACTGTGAATGTTTATTTTGGGATTCTCTTATGAGGTTATTTGTGATCCAGATATTTTGGGTATTGTCATTCATGCATTAGAACCAACACACATAAATAGGCAAGAGAAGAATTCTATTGGTTAAAAATTTGTGATTGTCAATGAAAGGTAAGGGTCTTTAAGTTTCGACGTCTCTAACAAAATAATAATGTATTCTTAACTAATATCTCCTTTTAAAAAATAGTATTCAGACCCTTAAATTATCTCTCTAGGATGCCTTCGTGGACAATGAAGGACTACAAATCTTAGCAATTATCCGTGCATATCCTGTTATTGTCTGCAGAAGAATCAAAGTAAATTCAAAATCCGTCATTCCTTATCTTTTCCATTTATTTTTTTTATGCATATGGATCTTATCTATCTTATTTCTTTTTGCAAGGTGTCACACTCTCTACTTGGTTTGACTCAGTTATTCTCATTGATCCGCCAATCCAAGAAGCAAGCCAACTAAAGAACTGGTATTATAAATATATAATAATTGTGTAATTTTAAAAAACTAATCTTGGTTTTAACATATATGGCTGTTATATATTATATATTGTTCAATTATTTCTTTTGTAGGGCTCTGAGAAACAACAAATTGCTTCAAGATATAGTTGCTCATAAAAAATATGATTATTACAATCCTGACATCTCGTTCAGAGCTAATGAGAAGATAACTAAGATATGTAATTTGATAGCAACACAGAAGGTAGACTATTTTCTCAGAAAAAAATAAAAAGTTTGAATATAGATACTTCTTCGTAATCATTATATTTTACTTACGTCTTCTATGATCCAATCTCAGACAGCATGGGTAAAGGTGTAGTTCTCCTTTGAACATATTTTCCAGAAATATTGGTATATGGCATGTGGCAATTGCTTTCACTCTACGATAGCTTCACTTGACGTAGATTTCTTGTGTAATTCATGAAAGACAACAGCCAAACCCAGGTAACTTTGTATAACAGTTGATCAAATTTGTGTTCTGGTTTTTGTTGTCCCAAATTGCTTGTTTGGACTTTTGCAACTATTTTACGACCATTCTTCTTGTGTCTCTATTCTCGTTCCTATATATATATATATATACATATATACTTTGTCCTTTACAGATGTCGCCTTAATGTTGATTTGCAAGATGAAATCGATAAAGTAATTGCTTCGGTGTTTGGAGAATTAGTTGAGAAATTACTGACCTTCACAGTTGTTGAAGCAATGGAACATTTTAACCAGGTTTTATTTACATAGTTAGTGCATCATTTGTTTAAAAAATTACTATACTTAATCATTCATTCATCATCCAAATACATGATCTATATCGTAGAAGTCTCATTTCCAATTTACCACACTAATTCTTTTTTCGTATTTTTACAAGAACATTGAACTCCCCATGAACACTGTCCATGAACTCTTGAAAGAAAAAACTTTCGTTGCACACATAAGACCGATTCTCTCCAAGACAACAGATGTAAAACAACAGTTCACTGTCATATATTATTATGATGCCTCTGAATATGTCACTCATGGTCTATCCCTTTCTGAACAATATACGATTGGTTTTTCTTCTTCGTCTTTGCTTACTTTAGGTTTGTCCCAGCATAGCAAGTCTTCCTTCTTGTCTTTACAGCATGATAACTTCGCCATTCTGTTTTGTTGGTTCCAGAATTGATGATTTCTTCCTCAAGAGCCAAGGCTTCGCTACTTCATAGGTTTGATGACGTACAAGTGGATAGCCTAAAGACTGGAGAAGCTCCCCAACCCATAGACGTAAATCTTCCCAAAAAACAAAAACTAAGCTAAACTGCTCCTTAGGAAAAAAAAAAGGCATTATAAAATGCTTTTGTGCCTGCGGTGTGTAGAGAACCACGAAACAAGCTTAGTTATATCTTTTTGTTTCTTTCACGAAACTATTCCACCCATCATGTATTTACTAAAACTAATGCTCTTTGACTTTTTTGAAAACTGTGTCCACAAAACTAATACTTTATAATAAGTGAATATTTGCTATTTATTATTTACATAAACATGTTTCATCATAATTAACATTCTAACAACACTAAATTTCATCATGCAATTTAAAAAAAAAAAGATATTTTTATAGGGATAAATAAAACTTTTTCAAGATAAATTAAATCATGAAAAAAACTGGAAAAATGTGTTCACGGGTTACTACAAAACAAAAGAAAAAAGTGGTCATGGCTTACTATAGAACAAAAAATATTCAGTGCTTTACAACTACTTGTTGTTCGTAATTAAATCATGAAAAAAACTAGAAAAATGCGTTCACGGGTTACTACCAAACAAAAGAAAAAAAAAAGGTCACGGGTTACTATAGAACAAAAAATATTCTGTACTTTACAGCTACTTGTTGTTCATCCCTATTCTTTGCTCTAACTAACTTTCATTATTTATTCCATCGTTTTTTCTCTGATCTCAAAAAAAAAAAAAAGCTATACACCAGCTCAAAAATTAAAAGTCTGCTATTGCTTATTGAATGAAAAACAATCGATATACGTTCAACAAATCTACAGAATGTTGATTTAGAATCATGCTCCTTTTTTCTACACGGCAAGAAAGACCAAGTATAGTAGCCATGGGAATTCCAAAGAGATAGAAGGCACCCAGATTTACAAAATTTTTTCAAAATAAATCAAATAAAAAAAACTGGAAAAATGTGTTCACGGGGTACTACAAAGCAAAAAAAAATAAAAAATAAAGTCACGGGTTACTATAGAACAAAAAATATTCTGTGTTTTATAGCTACTTGTTGTTCATCCTATTCTTTGTTCTTGCTATCTTTAATTATTTATTGCATCATTTTTTCTCCAAACTCAAATAAAAAAATACAATAACTCAAAAAAATAAAAGTCTGTTATAGCTCATTGAATGAAAAACAATGGATATGCCTTCAACAAATCTACAGAATGCTAATTTAGAATCATGCTGCTTTTTTCTACGCTACAACAAAGACTAGGTATACACCTCTTGTGTAATACATTTTTGATGATTTGTATAGCCTTTATAATCTCATATGAACTACAGAAAAAAAAATTGTTGAATCTCTTTACTTGTAAACCACAGCTCTTACTTGTACAACTTCGGATGTTGTTAGAGCAACACCATCATAATAGAATTACATTCAATCATGGAATGCGTGATTGGTCCTTTAGCCTGACAAACAACTTGTATGAAGATGCACCAGTAGAATACCTTGATAATAATCTTATTAAAGAACACCACACCTTACTCGTTAGACATGTTGGAGATCTTGTCTTTAATGCTATTCATTTCTGCAAATTTTAAAAACAAGTTTACCTAAGCTGGACAGCTCCACTACCCAGTATTCTACAACAACACGGTTTGACATATTTGATATTTTCCTTTATAAATCATAATACGATATGTATATAAAAATATATATATAACTCTATATTTATGGTTTAGTTCAATGTTTATTTGCAGGACAAGAAAATGGTTCACTATTGAAAGAAGTCATTACTACATCACTGAATCCTGATTGTATTCAAGATCTTTGCAATTCCGTATGTTTTTCTCAAGCATTTTCCGTAGCCAATCCATATAAATTAGAAATGCGCATCTTTTCTTAAAATTCAATAAATCTCTTTGTTAATATTAACTTTTTTCTTCTTTTCCTATTCGATCACCAGGAAATATCTCGGTTTGTCAACTATTTTGTTAATGCTGAAAAAACTCCAACCATGATTTTGAAAACTGGGACACAATCTCTTGAAGTTGGAATCCAAGGAAGGCATATTAAGAAGAACTGAAACAATTTTGTTCTGAAACATAATCTCCATCATAACGATGTGCTTGTTTTTATTCCAGAATCAGAAACAATATTTTCGGTTATTATTTTTTATACCTACGGAGTTGAGAAATATTTTCTTTGGTATCATACATACTCGGTGTATTCACACATTTAGACTAATATCAAATTTTAAATTTTGCACCGCTCATTTATTTTCATTTTTCACAAGACGTCACTGTGTATTCCAATTTTTATACATATATAATAATATATAACAGACTTTGAGAATATGTTTAGATAATTTTCATGGGTTTCATTTTCCTATGATTTCTTTTCAATATATTTAAATATATATTTTTAAACTTACAAGTGCGAATTACATAAAAAAAATTATAATATTCCTCTTTGTTTTTTAAAACAAACATAATTTTTAGCTTAAACGTGGCTTCTTTAGAAGTTTTATTATATTAAATGGCTAATTTAATATTATTTAATTATTTTTCTTATATTATATAAAATTCTATGATATTGAAAATATTTTATGAAAAAACAATTTAGTATTATTACAATTGTTTAATAATAACATAAATAGTTAAGTATAATAATTTCATATCATTTGAATTAATAATACTAATATTTTTTATGTTATCAAAATATTTTAACATAATAACACAGTACCTAATAATAACATAAAATACTATTCAAATCTCAAATATCTAAATATGGATATTCAAATGTACCACAATTCAATTTATTTTTAATGTTATCAAAATATTTTAACAGTTAAATTATATACCGAATTATAGTTTTTTAATAAAACCTAACCCTTTCTCACAACTCAAAAAGAAATTGAAAAATCTCACAAATCCAATATAAAATTTTAAAAATCATTATGAAAACAACACAAAAATGATTATTACAATTTAGTCAATTATTTCGAATACTTAATATTAAAAAATTATTTAAATCTTTAGTAGAGCAAAGCCACGATATTGTTCGGTGAAACACACAACCACCCTGTGGTTCTGCGACCCGCAGAACTTTATTGTTCTACGAGCCGGAGAACCGCATGGTTCTGCATGCAGAACGACTAAAAAACATTTTAAAAAAATATAAACATGTTTTGGCATGACATTATATAAGTATTTTTTAGTGTTTTAATATTATATATTTAATATTAAATTAAAATATTGAGATTTCATTTTAAAAAATTTATATTTCTTTTACAAAACTAACCGAGACAATCTAAATTCAAATCCAAACATATTTAAATAAGCAGCTAAAATCTAAATATATTTAAATATAACATACATTCTTTCCTATTTTCATGTATTTTCAATTTTAATATAATATATTCAGTATTAAATGCAATTCTAACTATTTAAATTAAATATCTAAATATTTTATTCTTATGCAATTCTAAATTAAATAAAAATAGTTATACCTCAAGTTAAATTACATTAAATATTAAATCATGATTTGGTTTTAGTTTATTATTTAATATTATCACATTTAATTACAATTTAGTTTCTATTCAAATCTCAAATATCTAAATATGGATATTCAAATGTATCATAGTTCAATTTATTTTTATTGTTATCAAAATATTTTAACAGCTAAATTATTTACCGAATTATATTTTTTGATAATATCTAACCATCTCTCACAACTATAAAAAATTTTGAAAAATGAATAATATATATATTTTACACAAACAAATCCAATATAAAATTTTTAAAATCATTTACATAAAAAAATTATTTAATGTTTGATAATTAATACAATCAATGAAATTTATAATTTAGTCAATTATTTCAAATACTTAATATTAAAAAATTATTTAAATCTTTAGTAGAACAAAGCCACGATACTGTTCGGCGAAACACAGTCACCCTGTGTTCTGCCATCCACAGAACTATGTTGTCGTTTTTCTAATCGCAGAACCACGCTGTCATTCTGCAATGCGCAGAACCAATTTATTGCTCTGCGTGCCGTAGAACCACATGGTTCTGCATGTAGAACGACTAAAAAAAATTTTAAAAAATATAAACATGTTTAGGCATAACATTAAACAAGTATTTTTTAGGATTTTAATATTATATATTTAGTATTAAATTAAAATATTGAGATTTCATTTTAAAAAAATTATATTTCTTTTACAAAACTAACCAAGACAATCTAAAAATTTATAATTAAAATATTGAGAATTATTGTTTTGCGAGCTACAGAATGACTAAAAAAAATTAAAAAAAATATATAAACATGTTTAGGCATAAGATTATACAGGTATTTTTTAGGATTTTTATATTGTATGTTTAGTATTAAATTAAAATATCGAGATTTCATTTTAAAAAAATTATATTTGTTTTACAAAACTAACCGAAACAATCTAAATTTAAATCCAAACGTAGTTAAATAAACAGTTTACATCTAAATATATTTAAATATAACATACATTCTTTAGCATTTTCACGTATTTTCTATTTTAATATAATATATTCAGTGTTAAATGCAATTCAAACTATTTAAATTAAATATCTGAATATTTTAATTTTTATAGAATTCTAAATTAAAGAAAAATAGTTATACCTCAGCTTAAATTACATTAAATATTAAATCATAATTTAGTTTTAGTTTATTATTTAATATTATCACATTTGATTACAATTTAGTTTTGTATTCGAATCTCAAATAATAAATATGGATATTCAAATATATTGCAATTCAATTCTTTTTTAGTGTTATCAAAATATTTTAATAATTAAATTATTTACCGAATTATATTTTTTAATAATACCTAACCATCTCTCACAACTCTAAAAAATTTTGAAAAAAGAATATTATATTTATTTTACACAAACAAATTCAATATAAAATTTTTAAAATCATTTACATAAAAACAACACACAAAAAAATTCTCATGCTTTCAAAATAAAATTTTGGAAGATTAAAATTTGGTTGAATTAAAAAATAAGATATTTAATGTTTGATAATTATTACGATCAATGAAATTTACAATTTAGTTAATTATTTAGAATACTTAATATTAAAAAATTATTTAAATCTTTGGTAGAACAATACGCAAAACACACAGCCACCCTGTGGTTCTGCCACCCACGGAACCATGTTGTCGTTTTGCTAATCGCAGAACCACATTGTGGTTTGCAAAGCGTAGAACCACTTTATTGTTCTGCAAAGCACAGAACCACTTTATTGTTCTCCGAGCCGCAGAACCACATGGTTCTGCGAGTAGAACAACCAAAAATTTTTTTAAAAAAATATGAACATATTTACGCATAACTTTATACAAGTATTTTTTTAGGATTTTAATATTATATATTTAGTATAAAATTAAAATATTGAGATTTCATTTTTAAAAAATTATATTTGTTTTACAAAACTAACCAAAGACAATCTACATTTTAAATCTAAACGTATTTAAATAAACAGTTTAAATCTAAATATATTTAAACATAACATACATTCTTTCCCATTTTCACGTATTTTCTATTTTAATATAATATATTTAGTGTTAAATACAATTCTGACTATTTAAATTAAATATTTGAATATTTTTATTCTTATACAATTCTAGTTTAAATAAAAACAGTTATACCTCAACTTAAATTACATTAAATATTAAATGATAATTTAGTTTTAGTTTATTATTTAATATTATCACATTTGATTACAATTCAGTTTTCTATTCAACTCTCAAATAATTAAATATGGATATTCAAATATACCACAGTTCAATTCATTTTTAATGTTGTCAAAATATATTAACAGTTAAATTATTTACTGGATTATGTTATTTCATAATACCTAACTCTTTCTCACAACTCTAAAAAATTTTGAAAAAAGAATATATTTATTTTACACAAACAAATCCAATATAAAATTTTTTAAATCATTTACATGTAATTTGCATACCAACCCTAAATAAAGCAACGCAAAAAAAAAAAAAAAAAAAAAAAAAAAAAAAAAACTCATACCTCGTCAACCCGGGTACACTGCTCCGTCCAATTTAGTATAACAAATCCACGATATCATTCAGCGAAACAAAGAACCACCCTATGGTCCTACGATCCGCAGAACCATGTTGTCGTTCTGCTAATCGTAGAATCATGTTGTTATTCTACAAAGCACAGAACCACTTTATTGTTCTACGAACCGCATGGTTTTACACGCAGAATAGCTAAAAAAATTTTTAAAACTATATATAAACATGTTTAGATATAACATTATACAGGTTTTTTTTAGGGTTTTAATATTATATATTTAGTATTAAATTAAAATATTGAGATTTCATTTTTAAAAAAATTATATTTCCTTTACAGAATTAAACCGAGACAATCTAAATTTAAAGCAATGCAAAAAAAAAAAAAAAATCATGCCTTGTCAACCAGGGTACACAGCTACGTCCAATTTAGTAGAATAAAGCCACGATATCATTCGACAAAACACAGAACCACGCTATGGTTCTGCCACCCGCAGAACCATGTTGTCGTTCTGCTATTCGCAAAACACATTGAGGTTCTACAAACCGCAGAACCACTTTATTGTTCTGCGAGCCGCAGAACTACGTGGTCTCCGTGCAGAACCACTAAAAAAATTAAAAATATATATATAAACATATTAAGGCATAACATTATACAAGTATTTTTTAGGGTTTTAATATTATATATTTAATATTAAATTAAAATATAGGGATTTCATTCTAAAAAAGTTATATTTCTTTTACAAAACTAACCAAGACAACCTATATTTAAATCCAAATGTATTTAAATAAACAGTTTAGATCTAAATATATTTAAATATAATATACATTCTTTCCCATTTTTGTATATTTTCTATTTTAATATAATCTATTCAGTGTTAAATATAATTCTGACTATTTAAATTAAATATATAAATATTTTTATTCTTATACATTTTTAGATTAAATAAAAACAATTATACCTCAACTTAAATTATATTAAATATTAAATCATAACTTAGTTTTAGTTTATTATTTAATTTCATCATATTTGATTACAATTTAGTTTTCTATTCGAATCTCAAATATCAAAATTTAGATATTCAAATATACCATAGTTTAATTCATTTTTAATATTATCAAAATATTTTAACAGTTAAATTATTTACCAGATTTTATTTTTTGATAATACCTAACTCTTTCTCACAACTCTAAAAAATTTTTCAAAAAGAATATATTTATTTTACACAAACAAATCCAATATAAAATTTTTTAAATCATTTACATGTAATTTCCATACCAACCCAAAACAAAACAACGCAAAAAAAAATTAAAAAAAAAATTCATGCCTCCTCAACCAGGGTACACTACTCCATCCAATTTAGTAAAACAAAGCTACGTTGTCGTTCGACGAAACACAGAACCACCTGTGGTTCAGCCACCCTTAAAACCATGTTGTCGTTCTACTAATCGTAGAATCACGTTGCGGTTCTACAAACCACAGAACCACTTTATTGTTCTGCGAGCCACAAAACCACATGGTTCTCTGTGCGAAACCACTAAAAAAATTAAAAAATATATATAAACATATTTAAACATAACATTATACAAGTATTTTTTAGGGTTTTAATATTATATATTTAATATTAAATTAAAATATAGAGATTTCATTCTAAAAATGTTATATTTCTTTTACAAAACTAATCAAGACAACCTATATTTAAATCCATACGTATTTAAATAAATAGCTTAGATATAAATATATTTAAATATAACATATATTTTTTCCCATTTTCGAGTATTTTCTATTTTAATATAATATATTCAGTGTTAAATACAATTCTAACTATTTAAATTAAATATCTGAATTAACATATAATTTTTTATATATAACACACAGAATGCACACTGCATTGGACACAAGCTACATTTTCTCACACTCTGATTTAAAATTTGTGTCATTGAATACCATCCAATAGAGTACTTAATTTATTCTATTAAACATTTAATAGAACTAGGAACTAGGAGACACTGAGCTACTTTGCAAACGCAAAGCTGCAGAACTACTTTTCAAAGCAGAATTACGAAAACTCAACCATAAAAAAAGGGGAACCAGAATCACAGAAACAAAACAAAATTATAAAACAGAACTACAAAAATACATCACTAACGCAAAACTACCTTGCAGGAACATGACAAGGATAAAGAGATGGGAGATAACGAAGAATGAATAACTCATTGCTTCTCTCTTCACATATTCATCTACTTCGGCTATGAGACAGAACTAGGCACAACTAAGTATACAAAGATAAAAGAAAGGATGAAAAATAACTTTCTCCTTTTGTTTTCACATATTCGGCATAGAAAACAAGCTAACATCCACTTAACTAATTATGCAATCACTTTATAGCACAAAAAAAAAAAAAAAACTCATAAACGGAAGGAAAAAAAGGGGAAGGATCAAGATAGTTAAGTGAAAGTTTACATGCTTGTTAAGAGATTGCAAACAGATACCCACATCAACAGTTCAAGGCAGATTTATAAAGGATCTCAGCAGTGTTCATGTCATTTGTGCAGAAGGGGATCAGACATGTGTTTGCTGCAAGCAAATGAAATCCTGTTGAAGAGAAGCAACACGAGAGCCCATATCATCGATTTCTTGACTGACAGAGTCAGCAAAAACTTCTGGCTGCAATCCGGATGAATTATCATCATTGATACCACCCAAGAAGGATCCTTCTAACCCAGCCCTATGAATAAAATCTTGCACTCTCGATAATTTGTCCGCAAGCTCTTGATTTCGCCTTTCGTACTCTTGCTAGATTTCCATGACCCTTTTCTCTGAAGCTTTCAGAGCCTCTTCCCTCTCATCATCTAATTTTATAGCAGCCCGCTGCTCCATTTCAATTTCCTCATCTGGCATTCCAAGAAGTACTGGCTTGATTATTTTTTTAGTTTATTTTTTCACTCCATGGTAACATGACCAATACACCTCCCTGTAAATATCGAGTTTTTTGAAAAAAAACATAAATATTTAGGATTAGCCTCATATAGTGAGTCCACTTAAACCATAACATTAAATTTCATTGTGACTAGTTTTAATTACAATTTAACTAACCCAGCTGTGGTCGTCCAATGTATTTAATTTGGTGAACTTATATCTCGTCACCTTGCAAAACTAGAAAACATTCCTCCCTTTCCCTGCTTTCTTCTCCTACATCAAATATTAAATATTTTTTATACCAATCGATTTATGCCACACTACAAAAAAGCAACCTTTTAGCCATAAATTTAGTGACGAAAATTTTAAAAAAATTCGTCGCTATAAACATCAGCGACGGATTTAGTGACGAAAAATTTTTTGTCGCTAATAATGCGTCGCAAAAATTTAGCGACGAAAATTAGAAATCCGTCGCTAAATTTAGTGACGAAAATCTGAAATCCGTTGTTAAATTTAGCGACCAATAATTTTTTGTCGCTAAAATTCGTCACAAAATTTAGCAACGAAAAATTATCCGTCGCTAAATTAGCGACATAAAAAAATCCGTTGCTAAATTTAACGATGAAAATCTAAAATTCGTCACTAAATTTAGCGACAGATAATTTTTATCACTAAAATCCGTCGCTAATTTAGAGAATAAAATGTCTGTCGAAAAATTATCCGTTCCTAATTTAACGATGGATTTGGAATCCGTCGCTGAATTTAGCGACAGATTTTGAATCCGTCGCTGATTCCAAATTTCTAAATTTGCAGGGAGCGCACGAGCCAGCACCTGGATGGCCCGCCCGCCCGAGCCAACACCAGCCTGCAAGCTTACCCCGCCCGAGCCAGCACCTGCCTGAGCTAGCACACCCGCGCAGGCGCTCCAGCATCAACTCTTAATTGCAGGAAAATGCCACTTTGCCTTCTGCCTCCACCGTGGTTCGAACTTCGAACTCCGGCACGTACACGCATAAACATTAACGTGTAAACCACTAAGTCAAAGGATATTATGTGATATAAATTTTTTTTTATTATTTATTATCTTTTCTTCACATTTTTCTAATAATAATAATATCTATAGTTTAAAAATGGATTACGACATCTCAAAAATATAAAATTATAATTATAAATAAATTATAATATATTAATAATTTAAAAAATCTATATATTTAATCACAAAATATTTTTATTCATTTGAATATATAAGAAATTTCAATATAATTATTATATATAAATAATGAGAATAGAAAGAAAAAAAATCCAAAATAGAGATGAGAGTAAGAGGAAGGAAAAAAAAGTGAGAATAGAAAACAAATGAGGAGGAAGTAAGAAAAAAAAAATATTATCACACAACTAAACGGTGGTATAGTGGTGATATGTCTTCCGAGGTCCAAGGTTCGAATCCCTCATTCAACAGCATTTTTATCATGTTTTTTTAGTATTAAAACCTGGGCCACGGGAGCCCAGGCAGCCACGCCTGCTAGGGCGCAGGCGCCAGGAGGGCAGGCGTGGGTGCCCAGGTAGGCACGCGCGGGCGCCCAGGCAGGCGTGCGCAGGGTCCGGGTGCCCAGGCAGGCAGGCGCCCGTGCGTGCATGCGCCAGCGCCCACATAAGCTCGTGCCATGCACGTTCCTACGCCAGTTGCACCCTACACATTGCACACAAGGCATGCACATACACATAGGCACCAATTGCAAATCACATAACGCATGGGCAGTTGGTGGGACATTTCGCGTTCGTGGAGCATGATATTTGTTTCGGGCTCATGGAGCGCGATACCGGTTTCGCGCTCCTAGAGCGCAAAATAGGCATTTCATGAAAAAATAAAATTTTTCTTAAAGTTTTTTTTATTAAAAAAATTGTGATTTTGCACTCTCTGAGTGTGAAATCGTGATCTTGGGAAAGAAAAAAAAACCTTAATTAAATAATTTTTATTTTTTTAACATTAATTTGTAAAAAGCCCCAAAATTTAACATTGTTAAACCCATAATGCAATAAATGTTACGTATTTGTGCAACATAATTTAAATTTACTAAAACCATAGGCTAATAATTAAACATTAAATATTTAAAATCAATTCTTATGCACTTCAAGTTAATAATTATTGTTTTTTCTCTCAACGTTGCCAATTTTGAAATTAAAGATCTTATTATTTAAGAAAAAAAACCTTTCTCAATTTATTGAGATAAAAAATAATATTGTTTTGAAAAACCAAACTACGACAACTGCAAAACTTTATAGTTTTAATTCTATATTAAAGATTTTTCTTAAGGAATGAATGATAACACCGCATCAAATATTAAAAAAACATCCAGCTTTTTATTTTTTTTCTTTCGTTAAAGGCCTCTCTCTCTATTTGTCTGTGCATTCTCTCTTCTCTCTCTTGTGAAACTAAAGGATTTCATATAAACTAACAAACAAATTTTCCACTACAAAAAAACACGGTTTTAGCGACAGAGTTAGCGATGAAAATTTTAGAAAACTTCGTCGCTAAAAACATTAGCGACGGATTTAGAGACGAAAAATTTTTCGTCACTAATGACGCGTCGCAAAAATTTAGCGATGAAAAACAGAAATCCGTCGCTAAAATAGCGACAAATTTAGCGACGAAATATTTTCATCGCTAAATTTAGCGACGGATACAAAAAATCCGTCGCTAATTTTAGCTACGGAAATTCAAAATCCGTCGTTAAATTTGGCAACGGATCCGAGAAATCTGTCGCTAAATTATATGATATATAATTATTTTTTTATTTATTATATATATTTTATTTAATTATTATATTAATATTTTATTTTATTTAATAAGCGACGGATCCATGAATCCGTCGCTAAATTATATTATATACAATTATATTTTTTATTTATTTTATATATTTTATTTAATTATTATATTAATATTTTATTTTTATTTAATTAGCAACGAATGCTTGATCTGTCGCTAACTTACACCCGGTGACAAGCCCTGCACACCCCAGCTCGCCCCTGCCTGCTTGCCCCAGCCTTGCCCCAGCCTGCTCGCCCCAGTCCCTGCACATGCCTCGCCTTGCCCTAGCCTCGCCCAGTCCCTGCACATGCCTTGCCTTGCCCCAGCCTCACCCCAGTCCCTGCACATGCCTTGCCCCAGCCTAGCCCCAGCTAGCTCGCCCCTGCTGCCTTGCAAAAAATCCCTGAAAAAACCCTCAAATTGTCTACAGCCTGTTTCAAACACCTGCGCAAGAGTTAAATGTTTGAGTACCCACCTACTAGACCAAATCTTACCTTTAATCAAATTTCTATTTTATTTTTACTTATTATCTAATTCTAAATATTAATTAAAGAAATAAAAGTTTATATCAAATAATAAAATGCTAATTAAAATAAACTAATAAATTAATTTAAAAATAAAAAATATTATTCTTTAAAAAGATTTAAAAAATAAAATAAGAAACTATTTAAAAAATAAAAAAATATTATTTTGTAAAAAATAAAAATAAAAAAGAAAAAAAATAAAATGCTAATTTAAAATATTAAAAAATAATAAATATGATTATTTAATATAAATTAATAAAATAACAAAATAACAAAATAACAAAATAAAATAAAATATTATTATTTAAAAATTAAAAATATTAAAATAATAAAATAATAATTTAAAATATTATAAAATAATAAATATGATTATTTAATATAAACAAATAAAATAACAAAAGAAAATAAAATATTAAATGTTAATTTTAAAAAAATTAAGTTTAGCGATAGATTATAATTCGTCGCTAAAGTCATCGCTAAATAATAAAATATTTAAAAAATAAAAAATATTATGATTTAAAAATGAAAAAAATTTAAAATATTAAAAAATAATAAATACAATTATTTAATATAAATTAATAAAATAACAAAAGAAATAAAATATTAAATATTAATTTTAAATAAATTAAGCTTAGCGACGGATTCAATGATCCATCGCTATATTTGTGACGAATTTTTAGATCCGTCGCTAACTTAGCGACAGATTTCAGTATCCGTCGCTAAATTTAGTGACGGATTTCAGAATTTGTCGCTAAATTTAGCAACGGATTCTAATTCATCACTAAATCTGTCGCTAAATAATAAAATATTTAAAAATTAAAAAATATTATTATTTAAAAATTAAAATTTTTTTTAAACTAAAATGATAATTTAAAATATTAAAAAATAATAAATACGATTATTTAATATAAATTAATAAAATAACAAAAGAAAATAAAATATTAAATATTAATTTTTAAAAAAATTAAGTTTACCGACGGATCATTGAATCCGTCGCTAAATCAGCGACAAATTTTTAGATCCGTCGCGAAATCAGCGACGGATTCCATAATTCGTCGCTAAATTTAGCGACAGATTTCTAAATTCGTCGCTAAATCCGTCGCTAAATAATAAAATATTAAAAAAAATAATTTTAGTCTTTAAAAAATAAAAATATAAAATAATAAAATTAAATGCTTATTTAAGATATTATAAAATATTAAATATGATTAGTTAATATAAATTAATAAAATAAAAGAATAATAAAATAAAATAAATGGATTATCGTTTATGAGTTGTTATCCGTCTCACTGTCGCCATCCTCTGAAAAATACTGTTTGATCTACTTACTAAACGAGATAGATCGTCGGAAGTAAATGTATTATATATTGTGTTTCTTACTGATGACAATAACAAATGAATATGATCAACTGAACTTTTACAAACAATTGAACTATATAAGAGAATCGAATAGATATAGAAGACAAAAACACGAATGGTGAAATCGTCAGTTGCGACTAATTGAAAATTATTTGTTATAAATTGGTTGAATTATTTATTGTTAAAATTATCAAATTGATGAGAATTGTAATATTTAATATGTATTTAATTAATTTCGTTATTTAGAATATGTTAAAAAGAGAGATACGGTTAAAAATATTTCATAATAGAGTATAGAAGAAATTTTGTTCGGAAATTATTCATGAATTTTGAAATTCTGATAATAAATTAGCGATAAATTTAGTCACGAATATTTTATTTGTGGCTAATTAGCAACGAATTTTGTCACGAATATTTTTTTGTGGCTAATTAGTGACGAAATTAGCCACGAATTTTGAAATTTGTTGCTAAATTTTGTGACAAATATTTTTACCGTGACTAATTAGCGACGAATTTAGTGACGAAAATTTTTTGTAGCTAATTAGTGATAAAATTTGTGACGAAATATTTTCGTCGCTAAATTTAGCGACAGATAAGAGTATTCGTGGCAAAATTTAGCCACGAAAATATTATTCGTCACTAATTAGTGACAAATTTTGCAACGAAAATTTTTTCGTCGCCAATTAGCAACGGATTTAGCAACAAAAATTTTTTCGTCCCCAATTAGCAACAAATTTAGTCACGAATAATCTATCCGTCTGAAATTTAGCCACGAATAATTTTTCATCGCTAATTTCGTTGCAAATTAGCGACAAAAAAAATTTTCATCGCTAAATCCGTCGTAAAATAGTAACGAAATTTTTTCGTCGCTAAAACCGTGTTTTTTTGTAGTGTTTTTTCATTTGAAAATTCTCGAATTTTAAACTGGATTAGAATCACTTCGGAGAATGTCACAAATTTGGATTACCCTCAATTGTTCACAATCTAAATATCTTGGTGAAATGATCGACAAATCTTCAAAACCCATTCTCATTCTTGATCAACTCATGAACAAGATATCTCTTTTTTCCACACTCTATCACTTCACACTTGTAGTGCATCCCTTTTCTTTTTATTTCATTTCACATTCTTCAAATATTTGTTTTTCTCATGGTTTTCTCCTTTACCATTTTTTTTATTCAAGTGTTTTTTCAAAAAATATTTGGGCTATGAGAGAGAGAGGGAAAGGGAGTTATTGGGAGGGAGAGAGAATTATCCACAAAAACTACTCTCTCCCATTCAAAGTCAAATATTGAAATGGGCTTGGGTCTAAAACCACCCAATATAACTCCCTTGCATCTCTCTCTCTCCAATGATTTCTCTCTGTCTCTCTCTCTCGTGTGTGTATGGCAAGATGGGAAGCATAGTAAAAACAAAGAGTACACTCTTTGTAAGAACGATACAACTTTCTGTGTGTGCTTCTGCACATCCGTGGAGTGTATCCCGAAGAGATTTTTTGTGAAAGTCAAGTATGGGCTTCCAATGTTGCTTACTCAAGAATGAGGGTGGTAAGACCTTTTCCAACTTTCTGAGAGAAAAGGTGAGAGTGAGAAATCTCCCTACATTGATTGAGAGACAACTCAAGAATGAGAAAAGATTAAGGAGCTGAAAATTTTTCGAGTAAAAAAAAATTCTCCGTTATTTGGATTCACTAGACATTGGGTTAAGGTATTGGGAAAAAAATGGTGGTGATTCGATCTCATGATTACCATCCCGACCAAGCAATCTGTACAAGGGAGATTACGTGATTTTGATTGATTTTAAAAAACCTACGTATCGATGTGTTTACCCATTAATTCTGAACTTTTAATTTATACACTTGTGCATGTGTATATAGTGTAATAATTTCAATATTGGTATCAGAGCGACGTTGGATTTATTTAAAAAAAAAAATTCTGAATTTTTTTGGTATAAAATATGTAAGGTACAAAATTTATGATCCAGATCACGGATAAGTTTTGTGACTCCGAGAGTACCATGAGAATGCCCATGGCCCAAAGATCATGAAAATAATTTTTGTTTAATTTTTTTAGCACATTAAGACAATGAAAAGTCGGATCAAAATTTTCGACCGTACAGACATAAAATCTTAAATCTGCCAAATTTAAGGGTGAATCGATATGTAAAAATGGTCTAGAAATGTTTTTCATGCATAGATCTACATTTTGACATATAGATTGCATATTGTCGTCGCCGAAAAAAGGGTTTTCTGACAGCCGGGTTGCAGAGACCCAGTTGCAACGAGTCGGGTGAAAAAGAAAGGTGCAGACCTGACTGGAGCGTGCGACACATGCGCAAGAGGGGGCATGCTGACCAGTGGCTGGAAGTGGCCCGTGCGTGAAGTACATGCTCCACTCCAATAAATTAAAAAAAAAAGGGCTTAAAAATGTTACCGCCCACCTTCAAACCTGAAAGTCGAGATTGGTGTATCCTTTTAAGTGCCCCGTACCACTAGGCTACAGCATGTGGCTGTAGTGAGGATTCATATCATAAAATATATATATCCTTGCTGAACGCATGACCTGTCGCTTAACACGCACCACTACTAAAAAAACAGTATTTTTACGATAAATTTTCCTACAAAAATTTGAGAAAAATTCGTCGCTAAATAAATTTACGACAAATTGTCTGACAAAAAATAATTTGTCGTTAATAACTCGTCGCAAATATTTGTGACAAAAAATATCATATTTGTCACAAAATTAGCGACGTATACTATTTGGTTGCTAATTTCGTCGCAAAAATTAGCAACCAAAAATTTTTTGTTGCAAATTTCCGACACATTTTGCGACGAAAAATATCTGTTGCGCATCTATTTCTCGCAAAATTCATCAGAAAAATTAGCATAAAAAATTTTTTTGTTGTAATTTTGTGACAAATATTATTTGTCACAAATTGGCAACGAATAATTATTTGTAGCAAAATTGGCAACGAATTTTGTCGTTGCAAATCTTCAACAAAAAAAATTTTGTCACTAATTTTTGCAACAAATTTTGCGACAAAAAGTAATTTCATCGGAAATTTGCGACAAATTGTTTTCGGCGCCTAAGTACGATGAATATTTATTTGTCGTATAATTTGTCGCTAATCTGCTACAAATTCGGTGACGAATTTAGCGACGAATATTGCGACGAAGTGTGAAAAATTTAGCAACAAATTTTGTGACGAATATCAGAATCAGAGACGAATTTTGTGATGAATATGGAAAATTTACGACAAAAAATTTGGATTGTTTTTTTTTTTTTGCACCAATTTTCCCTATATATCATATTCATCTTTACTTATCCAACCAGTTTATGAAGTAAACATCCAACATCATCATCAACAAGCCATCCAAGGTACCATCCAACAGCCAATAATATGAAATTTATCTAGCTATACTCATCCAAACAACTAACCATCTAATAGTATCAATCAGATAATAATTGTAAAAGCACTACCATCGTCATGAAATAATAATAAACAGTAATAAATAAGTAACAAAATATCAAATATTTAATAATATGAACCAAGTAATAATAACAATCATATTTAAATGTAAGCGTGAAATAATAAAAAACTGTCTCAAGAAACATCATCACCATCACCATCACCATCACCGTCACCATCACCATCATCATCACCAAATATGTCATAACATCATCACCATCATTTGGAGGAGATTGAAAAGGGGGAATCAGACTTGAAGCAGAGACTAACTGAAGATACTGCATTATAAGCCTCTGTTGTGCATGAAACTCTTCAAATTCATTGTCTTTTCACCCGAGTTTTGCGCGCATGGATTGAAGTTCATTGTCTTTTTGTGCTAAGTGCTCCTTCAAGTGGCTCAGCTCTTCGTTCATTTGCATTAATTCTGTTCTTACTAGTGTATGGGTGGAAGAAGATGGACCACTGATTCTGCAAGTTTTGCTCAACGAGCCCATCCCTGGTACTCTTCCTTGCTTCGCTCCACTAGTAGCCTCGAGCCATAAAACCATATTATTAACAGATGGCTCAGACGTAACAGCATCATCACTACCACTGGAATTTTTCAGTACGAATTGATCATATTTCTCATGCATTATCATAAGAGAAATTAAAAGAAAATTAAAATAATAATATAATAAAATATCAAACAAAAAAAATAAAAGTGTCAATTAACAGTTTAACAATGTAATAAAATATCCAACAAAAACAATCAAAATACAAAATTGTATTCCTCATTAAGCGATTGATAGTAAACAATAAGACACAAAAATTTATATGTGAATTAAATATTACAAATTTATTAGACTTATGGAATTGAAATTAAATATACTTCTATTTATATATTTAGTTGTTTTATCCATTAGAATGATATTTAGATAATGAGAAGTGCTCTAATTGAAATTAAAATTCAACTACTATTGGGAGTTTGAAACTATAACAGATCAAATAAAGGAAAAAATTATACTAGTACGTAACATAATGAACCAACCATTCGGAAATGACATAACAAAATTGATATTATGTATTTCCTAATTTTAATTAATAATGATCAAATAAAAAAGTATAAATTAGAAATGAAAAAATCAATTTAAATAGTGAAAAAAATTTTGGAATAAACAAATCTAATAATTCATCTTCTAACATTGTTATGATAGATTCAGTATAATATGTTAAAATGTTTGTTGCAAAATGTCTATAAAACAATTAAAAATTTTGAAATTACATACCATAACCGCTTTAACTCTCTCCCCACTCCAGATCTTGTCTTTTTTCTGGAAAGTTCGTGCGAAAGTCTCTATAAATGATGGTTGGGATCCCATTTCATTGGTCTAAAAAAAACACTGTTAGATATAATGAAAGAATGAAAAAATAAATGAATTAAATTAAAAAAATAGTAATTTAACCAAATTACCATTTTATTTCTATACCCATCAATATTGATTGAGCCTCCCACATAAGTAGCAGATGATTCCCCAGAATTATAAGATCGATTTTTTTTATTCTACTCAATCCTCCGTTGGCTCTCATCAGAATCCCAAAAATTTAAAATCTTGAGCCAATTATCTTCGGTGATGCACTATGGCTTTTTTCGGTTAGTTTTTGCATGATTTAGTACATCTCGGATGTGATGACCACATTTTTTCTTAAAAATTTTTCTTATTTCAAGCTCCTCGGTCTCATCCCAAGTGAACGTTCATTGCAATAAATAAAAATACAATTAGTTATATTAAAATTATATACTTATTTTTATATTTAAACTTAGAGACATAATTTACATTGAATTCTCTTCACCATAACTCTTTGATATCATCTGGAGTACTTGTGTAGGACATCGATACCCCTCCCCAGTGGCTGTTAATGATTCTATTCAGCTCATGAATAACACACACAGAATTTGTGAAAAACAAAAAATGGTTAGTAAAAAAAATAGTTAAATAAACTCATCAGCTATATAAATAAAAAAAAACTATTGTGATAATATTTCGAACTTTACTACTTACGAATCTCCGCAAAAGAATATCACCTCTCACATATCTTCCCCCTCAATGTGTGAATCTTGCATTGAAGGTACAACTGAAGGTGCAACTGAAGGAGACAATGAAGGTGCATCAGTAGAAGGCGAAGGGGCATGGGAAGGTGCAGCTACAGCGGACGGGGACGCTGAAGAGTTTGGTCTTGTATCAGAAGATTGTCTATGCCCTCCACCTCGATACTATCACAAGAGTTTATTCTTGCAAGCAATGAAAATTGTATGTTTATCAAAAATATAATAGAGTATATGAAGAAATATATTATATTTAAATTGTCGTTTGAAATGATCTATACAAAAAAAATACAGCGTATTAGCAAATAATATTTCGAAAATGAAACATGAGGCACTAAATATAATATACAAATTGAGAAACGAAATATACAAATCTAAATGTATTTTCACATTCAAACAATTAAATAAAATTTAATCTGATGTTAGACGATTATAATAAATCTTAAAAAAACAACACTTACGACGATAAAAAATCAAAGTCATCATTGTTATCATCATCCTCATTATCAGATTCTTCAACATCAAATTTATCCTCATCTTCATCATCTGTCTTAAAATCAGATTTTTCATCGCCAACCTCATGAATTTCAATTTGATCCACATCTATTACTATTCCACGTGGATCTCGTAATGTTGGAATAATATATTTCTCAGTCTAAAACGTTTTGGCAACTTCCTCTTGTTGATATGCTATATCTTCCCAACGTTCCTCAAATTTTTTTCGTGCTTTCGTTTTATAAACAACCCACCGTTTCAAACTAGGATATGATGCATAATATACTTGAATCGCTTGTTGTGCCAATACGAATGGTTCATATCTTTTATAAAATTTTTTATGATTTGTTTCGACCAAATTAAACTTTGGATGCACATCCATCCCTTTTTCGGGGTCAAACCATTGGCACATAAATAAGACAACCCGCAACTCTGCTCCAAGGTACTCTACCTCAAGAATTTCATCCAACAAACCATAAAAATCATCTTTTATACCTCCATCGTTGGATAACTGAATACAAACACCACTATTCATTGTAACTTTTTCGGTTCCATATTCTTGAATGTGAAAATTATACCCGTTTATAAAATATGATGGTCAAGTTCATACCGTTGAGTTTGGACCCTATGACAGATGAATTAATAATTCTTGTTCAACTTGATCTTGATTACATTGAATCTGAAGTAAAATAAATGTGTTAATTTTTTATTAATCAAATATTTATAAAATTTCAAAACTAACATATGTTTTGAACCATGCTGCAAATTCTTCATCGCACACATGATTGAACTCATTCATCGATAATTCAGACCGTGAATGTTGAAAAATTCTACCATTAAAGAAGACGATTTATATCAAAAATTTTAACAACACAAAGAATACATTTATTTGGAAAAAAGTACTTACTTGAAATATGACGTAATTTCTAGACAATTCAGTAAAATATATATATAGACTGCCCACCATTCTTTAGCAGTTAAATATCTAACCTTACATGACCCACTTGGTCGACCGAGATAGTTGAAAATAGAGAATGAATTTGAGTTAGGATTAACAGGACCCTCGTCATTTCTGCCCGCTCTCCATCTCTTATATTGGACATGAGGCTCGAAATAATATGAAGCAAAAATTGTCACTTCCTCCGCAATATATGCATTAATAATAGAGGCTTCAACCCATACCTTATTTTTCACTTTTCTCTTCAAATGATATAGAAATCTAATTATAATTAAATAAAGTATATCAGAGAATGATATATAATGAATTTAGTAAAATAGCATGCACTCTAAATGTTGCTATGAAGAGAAGGTACAAAATTTACCTTTTAAATGGATACATCCATCGATATTGGACGGGACCTACAACTTTGACTTCATAAGGCAAATGAACTAAAAGTGTTCCATGGAATCAAAAAATAACGGATGAAATATCCTTTCTGGATTACACAAAATGATAGGGATATCTCTATCTAATTTCGTCACATGATTCCTTCAACACTGTCGAGTAAATATCATGTAGGAAAATACTTAATTCTGTAATGACACCCCATATAAAATCTGGTAAAAGTTCCTTAAAAGCAATATGAATCAATTTTTCCATAAATATGTGACAATCATGACTCTTCAAACCAATCAACTTGTATTCTTTCATATCGACACATCTCCCAAGATTTGATGCATAACCATTAGGAAATCTCAACGATTTCAATCATTCACAAACTTTTCGTCTCTGATTCTTATTTATTGTATGAATTGCCTTTGGTTTTAGTCTCTTACTACTTCCATCCACATCAAGTGTAGGTCGATTACAATGAAGCCGCATATCTTTTCTCGCATTCAAGTTATCTTTCGTTTTTCCAAAGATATCTATTAATGTATTAATCACATTATCAAAAATATTTTTATCAATATGTATCAAATCGAGATTATGATGAATCAAATGGGTCTTCCAATATGGTAGATCCCAAAATATACTCAGTTTGGTCCATTTATGCACACTTCCATATCTATACGTTGTACCATGTGGGTCTTCAATAACAAATAGAAAGTGAGACACTCGCTTCCAAATTTGTTGACCAGTTAATCTCAACGAATGAGGTGTTTTTTCAATTCTATTCTTCATAAACTCTTCTTCATTCCTTCTAAATTTATGATTTTGTGGCAAAAATTGTCTATAACAATCAAAATAACTCACCTTTAAATCATATTTCAATCTGAATGATTTTGATCTCTCCATATATATTGAACATCCTAAAACCCAAGCAGTACTCCATCTTGATAACATGTCATAAGTTGAAAAGTCATTTATCGTCCAAAGAAGAGTAGCCTTCATTACAAATATCTTATCAGTGTTAACATCATATGTAAGAATACCGTCATCCCATAATTGTTTTAACTCCGCAATCAATGGTTGCATATAAATATCTATCAACTTTTTTGGATTTTGTGGGCCAAGTATCACCAATGTCAAAAAACATATAGGGTGTCTTCATATACATACCCGGAGGAATATTATACAGAGTTAAGATCACTGGTCAACATGAATAAGTTTTTCCTGACTCTCCAAATGGAGCAAATCCATCAGTACAAAGACCTAACCTAATGTTTTGAGTCTCTCTTGTAAATTCAGGATATGTCATATCAAAATTTTTCCATACCTTCGCATCCGAAGGGTGACACATTAACCCTTCTTCTGTTTGATGATTTGCATAAAAAGTCATATATTTAGCAGTAGCTTTCGATGCATAAAGTCTTTGCAATCTAGGAGTCAAGGGAAAATAAAACATTTGCTTGAATGGTTTAGGTCGCTGATTACGACCTGATCTCTTAGTACTCTTGTACCTACTTTGGTTACAAAATTTATAAAATTCTACATTTTCATCAGCTCCCCAAAATAACATGCAACCATCTCTGCATACATCAATTCTTTCCACCGGAAGACCCAAGTCATTCACCAACTTTTTCATACTATTAAAGTCATTCGGTATTATATGATCACGAGGCAATATTTCTCTGATTACTTGAACAATATCATTGAAGTAATTCTCAGACAAATTATGCTCTGCCTTGATATTCAACATTCTAGCCGTTAATGACAACTTAGTATGGGTGTCACAACCAGCTCATAAAGGTTCATCTGCAGCTCTCAACATTTTTTGAAACTGGTTAGACAAATAATTTTCTTCTTCCACATTTTCATCAACACATGTTACTCCTACCCCCTCCAATAGTGATACATAACTTGTATGTACATCTTCATTTCTTGGTGCAAAACTAGAACTTGCATAGTTTGATTGAGGTACAAAATTTTGACCCGCTACATCAAATAACATCTGCTGATATGGATTTAACTTATCATAATAATTATGATCTCCTCTAACTGAAAAATGAATATTTCGCACATACTTTTCATCAGATATAAACGGTTCACCATAACAAGTTCAATTGTAGTAATTTAGAGTAAAACCAAATCTACAAAAATGTTCTTTATCTTTATCACATACATGAAATTTACTATTACCACAATTTCTACACGGACACCTTAACTTATTTTCATTCATAAACTCAATCTTACTAGTAACAAAATTCAAAAATTGTTCCACCCCACAAATAAACTCATCAGTTAAACCACAACGATCAGGTAAATTCTTATTATACATCCAATCTCTTTCGTTTTGTATTGTCGCTGCTTACAAAAATAAAATTTATAAAATATTAATAAATAAAATTATTAACAAAATGTAGATGATATTGAAAAAAAAAACGTTAATAAGAAATAATTAATATCTAATAACAAAACATTTAAAAAATATTAATATATATTAAGATAATTTAACAAATATAAAAACGTTAATAGAAATTATTAATACATACTATTTACGCAAAATAATAAAAAGTAAATATAATTTTTTTTACATTGAGTCGCAAAAATAATTTAAAACTATTACAATTTACGAAAATACAACATACATACATGCACACAAGGAAGAAGGGATAAAAAAAAAGAAAAGAAAAGAATAAATGCGATGAAAAAAATATATAATAAATCTTTAATGTTAAATCAGAGCAAACACATCTGCAACACAAAACCTTTAATGTTATTTATAATTAATCTAATGTTAAAATATATAATAAAATATTTGACATTAATTAAAATAAAAAAAATAAAATATATAATTATAATATTAATGCAACATAAAATTCTGCATTATATAATTTTTTTTATAATTACAACTATTTAATATATATAATAGAACATTATGCATAATATATATTGTTAAATATATATAACATTACATATAATAATATATAGAACATTAATTATATAGATTATATAACATTAACTATTTATTATACATTAACATTATATATATTATATATTGTTAACTATATATATTAATTATATATTATATAACATTAACTATATATAGCATTATATGTATTATAAATTGTTAAATATATATAGAACATTATCCATTTAAAATTCTGCATTATATATATTATATATTATTAAATATATAATAGGTCATTATATAAAATTATATAATTATAATTATGTTATAATTTTATAATTATAATATATAATATCTATAATACGTTATAATATATATAATACATAAAATTATAATGTTATAATATATAATACGTTATAATATATGTCATAATGTTAAAATTATAGTATATAATATATTATAATATATATTATATAAAATTATATATAAAAACTATAAATTAACAAATATGTTATAATGTTTAAATTATAATATATAATACATTATAATATATATATAGTCTATAAAATTATATATGTTAAAATTAGATGTTAAAATTATAGTATATAATGTTATAATATTATTAAAATTATAATATAAAATATATTATAATAAATAATATATAAAATTATATATATAATTTATAATTTATAATAAAAAAATAATTATATAATTAAAAAAAAATCAGTCCGGCGGCAACTACCGCTGGTCCTGGGGACGGGGAGACACTCCCTTGCCCAAATCCAGTGGCAGCACCGCCGGATCAGGCCAGGGGGAGGACCCTCCCCCCATTCGCCTCGGCAAGGTCTTTCACCAAGGCCCGTGGGGGAGGGAGCCACCCCCACCCAGATCTGGCAACGCTGCCGTCGGATTGGGGGAAAGGGGGAACCCTCCCCCTCTGTTCACCTTGGCGAACCTCGTTCGCCGAGGCGGAAGGGAGATCCCCCCTTAGTCGCCTCGACGAACGAAGGGGAGTGCTGGCCCCTCCCTGGATCTGGCCGCCTTGTGGCCGGATCAGGGAGGGGAAACCGGCCTTTCCACAGATCCGGCCACTGTGGCCAGATCTTAGAGGGGGAGGCGGCGCCTCCCCCTCGGTTAGAACAAAGTCGGGGGAGGGGCTCTCTGCCCCTCCCCCTCTATTCGAACAAAGTCGGGGGAGGATCTCTCTACCCCTCCCCCGCCAAGATCCGGCGGCATTGCCACCAAAGGGACCGAATCAGAGAGAGAAAGAGAGAGGGAGAGAGAGAGAGAGAGAGAGTACCTTTTCGTGCTTGAACCCGTGAGAGAGAGGGAGAGGCACCGTGTGGGGCAGATTGCAAAGCACACACTAAGGATAGGTTTTTAAAAAAATCAGTGACGAACGTACGTTTCGTCGCTGAAGCCAGCGAGGAACTCGTGGTTCGTCGCGAAAATCAGCCACGAACTCGAGGTTCGTCGCAGAAATCAGCCACGAACTCGTGGTTCATCGCTGAAGTTCACCGACGAACGCGTGGACTCGTTTTTTGTAGTCAATTTCGCCCCGGACTCGTTTTCTGTAGTCAATTTTTGCGACAAACTCGTTTCTTGTCGCAAATTTTAGCGACGAACAGGATTATTGGTCACAACAGACAATATTTCGTCGCTGATGTTAGCGACCAATAAAAATGTTCGTCGCTACTTTAGCAACCACTTTAAATTTGTTGCTAAGATCAGCGACAGAAAAGAATTCGTCGCTAATTTACGACAAATTATTTTTTTTGTCGCAAAATTAGCGACGATAAATTTTGTTTGTCAGTAATTCAACGACGAAAAAGTGTATTTGTTGCAACAATGTTTGTGACGAACATTTAAATTTTTCCACGAATTTAACTAAAACACTTTAAATTCCTCTATTAAATTGTTAAATGAGATACAAGTTATTAATTACTAAATTAATAACATTAAACAACAAAATTATAGACAAAAATATTTTTATCTTGTTAATTATACTTAACATTCTTTACATCTTCATAAATGTATAATGTCTTCAATGTCGGTTATTATTAAATTCATTTGTTTATTTCAATAAAATTTACGACCGCAAACAATAGTATTTAATTACAATTTTTTTATATAAAATGACAAATAAATAATTATTAATATTATGAAAAGTGATTATGACAAGATAATACTCATTCATTATGTATCGAAAATCAATTTCATTACTTTAAAAAAGTTAGAAAATTGGGATAATTTGAAAAAGTTACATAAATAAGTGAAATAGGAATTGATTCACAATAGTAAAAAGAGAATTAAACAAATTAGCGATGAATTTAGTAACAAATAACTTATTTGTGGCCAATCAGCAACAAATTTAGCGACAACATTTAAAAATTTTACAACAGAAAGTGTATTTGTTGCTATTTAGTGACAAATATGCCAATCATTTTTTTCGTCCAGTATTAGCAACGAATTCTAATTTTTGTTGTAAATTAGCGACAAATTTTGCGAAAAAAATATACTGTTACTAATTTAGTATCGAATTAATTTTTGGTCACAAATTTAGCGACCCAATTATGTTTTGTCGCTAAATTAGCGATGAACTTTCTTTTCTGTTGCAGATTTAGCGACGAATGTTTTTTTTGTTACTAATTAGAGACGAATTTTCAACAAATTATTGTTCGTGACTACTCTCTCATGAATTTTGCGACAAATATTTATTTATAGCTATTTTAGCAACAAATATTTTTTTGTTGTAGAATTTGTTGAAAATTTGCGACAAATATATGTTTTGTCGCTAATTTCGTTGGAATTTTGTGACAAATAGTATTTGTTGCTAAATTCGGTCGTTAAAACTGTATTTTTTGTAGTGTACTACGTGTTTGAGCCAGCACGCAACTGGAGCATGCAGGCATGTGAGGTGCTACTTCTGACATGTGGTGGCACATGGGACTTTGGGCGGCACATTAGACTGCTTTAAATTGGATTTTTTAATTTTTAAGAGTTCCACATCCAGATTTATGACTTTTAGTAGATTTTTTTATGTTGAATCCAACTCCGAATGGTAAGATGCAATTTCGGTTTGTGGTGCATGATATTCGTTGGATCATACGCTCAAATTAGGGTCTACACTCAAATTATTTAAAATTTGTTGAATCAAAAGATACACAAAATGTGAGAATAAACATCAATGAGTCACTAAAATTTCTCTAACTACATAGAAGACTATTGTAATAAATTTTTGTACGGAGAATAAACTAAATGGTGATAATTATGAATTTTTTCACCGGAAGATTCAATTTATTCTCGAGAAGCAAGATCTATATGAAATTCTAAGATATGAGATGGTGGGCCTCGAGGAAGGTACCACACCTCAGGTTAGACGAGATAAGGAAGTTTATCGTGTATTGAAGAAAATGATAGCCAAATTAGGGCAATTCTTAACAATGGCATGCACGATGACATGATTCCGATCTATGACCAGTATCCTATGAATATATTGGTTTTGGCTTACCCTGAAAAATGTTGTAGTAATTTTTTCAACTCCTAAGGTGAGAAAACTAATTTATAAGTTTATAACTTAGAAGAAAAGGGTTGATCATATAATGATGTAACATTTGATGCAAATGTCGAGTACAATCGTCGAGTCAAGGAATGAGGGCAGCCCATTTTGGATAAGATTCAGGTACTGGGTGTGATCTAGTCTTTTATCTAATTCATGGGAGAGCATGAAAACCTATCTCACGCATGATGAGAGTATTTGTACTTTTAATGATATGAGTAGGCATTGTGAGCTCAAGGAGGAGCACTTGGCAGCAAATAGGCCACATTCGGGTCATGCTTATGCAGCGGAGTCGAGCAAAGGCTCCCATGGCACCAAACACAAATAGCATAAACATAAGAAGAATACTCAAGATCCAAGCAAGATGAAACCATCCGAGAAATCCGACAGTAAAGTACAAAAGCGCAGGAAGAAGGAACTAGATAAAACTGATGCAAAGTACTACAACTGAGGTAAACTTGGTAATTTCACTCGTGAGTGTGATGAGCGAAAGCAATGCCCTTTTTCTTTACGTGGTTTGAATTTTGACTCATTTATCATGTTGTTCACTGATTTCTCTCATTTGTGGATTGTAAATTCAGAAGTCACCAACCACGTAGCTCAAAATAGGAGCGCGTACGTAGAGTTCCGATGAGTGAGTCCTCATGCTAAGAGGATTCACATGAGAAACGGAGCATTTCTCATTGTCAGTAGAGGGATTGATACTTGCAAGTTTAAGTTGCAATGGGGACAGACTTTGTATTTAAATAATGTTTTTTTGCGTTTCGGGTATTTGACGGAACTTAATTTCAGTACTTTGTTTGGATTACCGAGGATACGCTTTACCTTTTTTTGGAAACTCTAATATTTCTATTAGTTATGACAATTCTTTCGATTGTTTTAGTTCTATCCATTGTGAAGTATATGCACTGGATATTGTTCCTTTTAATGATATTTCTTGTTATTTTTCTATTAGCTCTACATCTAGTTGCGCTGATTGAGAAGTAAATCAGTAGTATAGTAGACTTGGACACATAAGGCAAGAGAGAATGAATCGGTTAACAGCGAGTGGTTTGTTGGACCCTCTAAACAGATTCGAGTTATCCATATGTGAGTTTTTGCTTAGTCGGCAAAACTACAAGAAAACCATTTGGCAATGCAATGAGAGTTGAGATTTCATTACAATTGGTCCACTCTGATATCTATAGCCATATGAGTATGAGAGCCTAAAATGGAGCTATGTAGTTTACTATGTTTGTAAACGATTACACGCGTATCGGTTACGTTTATTTGATCTCACACAAATATGAGGTATTGGAATACTTCAAAAGATTTATTAGCAAAGTTAAAAATCAGTTAGACTTGAGAGTAAAGACTCTCAAAACTAATAGGGACGCAAGTATTTGTCAAAACTACATAGAGAGCTCTGTTTTGAGAAGAGAATTACGAGACATCTGACTATTTCTATTGCTTCTCAGTAGAATGGAGTAGTCAAGAAGAGGAATATGACTTTGTTGGAGACAGTGAGATCTATGATGGTACAGACCAATTTGCTCATCTCCTATTGGGGAGATATTTTGTTGACTGCAGGTTACGTTCTCAACCGTATCTCATTAAAGTCCATAATTAGTACCCCATTTAAGTTTTGAACAGGGAGGTAGCCTGACCTTAGCCACTTGATGTCATAGGGTTATGCCGTGTATGATTATGATTTCTCGTAACTAAATGGCAAGTTAGGCCCACGAGAAAAGATATGTATCTTTAATAAGATACTCAGAACACTCCAGATACTCAGAACACTCCAGGGGGCATATGTTCTTAAGTGAGCATAGTGACAGCACATTTACTGAAATTTAGTCTCGTGATACCACATTCCTTAAGGATAATTTTCCTAAAATAGGTGAAGTCAATTAGGATTCTACCTTTTATTCGATGGATAAGCTTAGTAGCTCAACTAAGCCTAGCGACAGAACCGAAGAACTGATTAAGGATCTTTATCCCAGTAGGAGCGATACATTGGGATGTGAAATCGATCGAGACTTTACCTTTTATGAGATAGATGAGTCTAGTGACTCAAGTGAGCTCAGCGGTGGAACACAAGAACGCATTACAGATTTTGGTCTTAGTGGGAGCGATCCATTTAGAGGTGAAAAGGTTCTCTCTCCTCGTAAAAGTAATGAGGGCGCGTACTTAAACGTCGCTTCCAAATTAAGGGTGAGATCATCATTGTGACTCTTGAGAACGATGAGAAATTTAAAACAGTTCTAGAGGCTCTCGTGGTTTTTTACGAAAAACCATTTATTGAAGGCCATAGATGAAAAAGAGAGAGTCGATGAGAATCAACAAGGTTTGGAACCTAGTTGATTTGTCTAAGGACATATGGACAATTAGGAACGAGAAGGTTCTCAAGGTTAAGAGAAAGATCAACTAATCAATGGAGAGGTATAAGGGTTTAGTTCATCTGGTGGCCATGGTTAGATACAGACTAAGGGTTTAGACTACCGAGGAGTCATAGTCAAATTTATCTCGATCTGTTTACCTTTTAGTGATTGTCATGAACATGGATCTAAAGTTATACCACCGCTTTCCATAATGGAAGTCTGGATGAGGCGATCTACATGGGGACAAAATCTGTCGACTTTGGAAGTCGATATACAACCTAAAACAATCATCTAGGTGGTGGTATCTAAGATTTAATGAAGAGATGATATCTTATGGTTTTATAATGATCGACGAGGATCATTGTAACTGTTTGAAATATTCTAGTGACTCTTTTGTGATCATGTTCTTATATGTGCGTGACATTATGTTGGCTGGAAATAACAAAGAGTATCTAATAACCATTGAAACATGGTTATTATCGAGTTCTGACATGAAGAACATAGGTGAAGTTTAGTTCATTCTTGGAATAAGGATCCAGAGGGATCTCTCAAGAAAAATGTTGACTCTTTAACAAGAATCCTACATCAAGAAGATTCTTGAGCATTCGAGATGAACGAATACAACCCATTAAATACTATTATCCTAAATGCGAAAACCTGAGTCTTGAAATGTGCCCTATAACTTATGAAGAATTAAGAGAGTTGAGTAAAATCTCTTATGCCAGTACAATGAGCAGTCTTGTGTATGCAATGAGGCATACACGACCACATTTATTTTGCAATCAATCTGATTAGTAAATATCAATCAAATCCTGGAAAGGGTCACTGGAGAACAGTGAAAAGAATTCTGAAATATCTCAAGGGAACTGTAGACATCTCCTTGTGTTAACGAGGAAGGTGATTTGTGTGTCATTGGATATTCAGAGATCGATTGGGGTAGCGATCTGGATAGACGCAAATTGATATCAATTTTTGTTGTCTTGCTCAATAAATGGTACTATGTCTTGGAGAAGCAAGAAGCAAATCTTGTATCTCTATCTACAAAGAGGTAGAGCTTGTGGCATGCTCAATGGCGGTTCAGGAGAATATTTAGTTTTGAAGATTTCTAGATGATGTAGGGGTTGTGATAAATAATGGGAGACCGGTGATGATTTATAGTGATAATCAGGCCGGCATTGCTTATAACTAAAACCCTAAGTATCACAGTAAAATCAAACACATTGATACCATATACCATTTGTGAGAGATATCACCGAGAACGGTGCAGTAACATTTAAGTACATTTTCTTTTACACAGTATGGTGGCTGATCCCTTCATCAAACCCATTGTAAGAGATTTCTTTGTGTGATATATAAAATCATTGGGTTTACATGTAATAATGACATTTCTTATTTGTACAATATTGATATCTTTGATACTGATTAATATATATGACATATGTGTATTATACAGTCACAAGTTTAATTTGTTGCACTTTTTTATTGTCATATATTTTATAATAAGTTATGATAAAAGATATATTAAGCAGTCGTGGTCGACTCTCTCACACAAGTAACCACCTCCAACTTTGAGTGAGCGGAGATAAGATGGTTTCTAGTTGGAAGAGGTTTTGAGAGTAGTCCTGTTAAAAAATAAGTCGTTTTGATATGTGTTCAGGATGAGATCATATGCGACATGACCAACATGGACATACCCACATCCATGTTGTCTGTGAGAAGTCAGGTTGAGATCTCAGATATTACATGCGTTAAGTGATATCGTCTCTGAGATACTCTCTCTGATATCTCTGGATAAATTTTTATGTAGATTGAGATCCATACCTATACAGTATTAGAGAAATCTGACATATGCTCTTTTGAGAAGAATGAGGGAATAATATTGTGGCATGTGTTTCATACCACATGTGATAAGACGATCAAAGGATAGTGGAAGCTATTATTTGAGACGATAATATAATTATGATCCTCATTTCCACTCTATGAGATCCGAGATCCATTGGGTGGGATTTCATGTACTCTTATGACTTTCGTCTGTCTTTTGAGATTTTATTTTGGTATAGTTACTTTAACATGTCACCAAGAAACCATGGTTGATTCTGTTTGACAGTGTATGTCTAGGAAAGTAGTTAAGATAAGATTGAAAGTTAGAGTACAAAAGAAAAACCAATCGGTATTATATCATGGTGTAGTATTCACCGATCGATCTGTTATGTTAATTCATATTGGAATTCAAATATAATAATGAATACACAGTCGAGCAAATGATTGAAGATCACTTTCAATAAGAAAAATGGCTCGATGGATGTAATTGCGTTGAGTTTGGGGTATAACGAGTTCTTTTTTGTACTAACAGTAGCTTTTCGATCATTCTAACAGATGTATCGAGAAGTCTTTGATTGCAGATGTATTGGCTCCTTGATTATCCTAACAGATGTTTCGAGAAGTCTTTGATTGTAAATGTACTTACCGGTCGCACAACGTCCAATCCTATATGAAAATCCAGTATGGTAATATGAAAGATTACATGAGTTATGATCTTGTGACAGATATAAAATACTTTCGTGTGTAAATAGGAGATATTAGTTTTATATGTCCATATGAACATAATAATAAGGGTAGTTATCCCAAATGATAACCACTCAATATAACTCCCTTCCATCTCTCTCTCTGCCTCTCTCTCTCTCTCTCTCTCTCTCTCTCTCTCTCTCTCTCTCTCTCTCTCTCTCTCTCTCTCTCTCTCTCTCTCTCTCTCTCTCTCTCTCTCTCTCTCTCTCTCGTGTGTTTGTGTGTATGGCAAGATGGGATGCATAGTAAAAACAAAGAGTACACTCTCTGTAAGAATGATACAACTTTCTATGTGTGATTCTGCATATCCGTGGAGTGTATCCCAAAGAGATTTTTTGTGAAAGTCATTATGGGCTTCCAATGTTGCTTACTCAAGAATGAGGATGGTAAGTCTTTTTCCAACTTTCTACGAGAAAAGGTGAGAGAGAGAAATCTCCATACATTGATTGAGAGACAACTCAAGAATGAGAAAAGATTAGAGGGTTGAAAAATTTTCAAGTAAAAAAATTTCTTCCATCATTTGAATTTATCGGGACATTGGATTGAGATATCGTGAAAAAGTGATGGTAGTTCGATCCCATGATTACCATCCAACCGAGCGATCCGTAAGAGGGAAATTGCGCAGTTTCGATTGCTTTTTAAAAACCTACGTATCGAGATATTTACCCATAAATTTTAAACTTTTAATTTATATATTTTCACGTGTACATATAGTGTAATAATTTCAAAACTTATAATATAAGTTATAAGATATAAGATATAAGATCCAGAATAAAAGATAAGAAAACAGACCACACAAAAAGAAATAAAAACATTTTTTCAAAAAATTCTTCCTCATGTTAAACAATTTTTAAATCCATATCAACCTTTCTTTCTTTCTGAATTCTAAATTCTAAACTAAAATAAATAAATAGAATATCATATATGTCACTTTCTCATATCAAACAAATTTTAAATCCATATATTTTGAATTCTAAATCCTATACTAAAATAAAAAAATATAATATATATTACTTGCTACTAACCAAACAGGGCACATCGCCTCATCTTTATAACCAACTTTGAGCCCTGCACTGCGTAAAGCACGGTGTACTCCTCCTAGTTTAATTATAAATGAGTAACCAACACAATTTTTAAGTTCATTTATTTATTCCCTGAGACAAGTTTAAAGATAGAATCTGTGTGAAAGCCCTGAATTTAAAACTTACTTGCATAAACATTAGTATTACATGGCATATTTAATATTTTATAGCATATTAGTTCATATAAACTTGATCACAATATATTTTTGTTTGAAAGTGTGGTGTTGTTTTGTGTTTACCAGATAGAATTAGATCTTAAATTTGGGGTTATTATATGTATATATTAGAGAGACAATGAGTGTTAATTAGAATTTTGGTAAATTAAAGAATTAGTCGAAATGTTTAGGTTGATATAAATTCGTGGCCCCACATTTTGTGTTCATTCCATTTAGTAAGAATAATCAATAACTCAAAAACTCACGCTTATTTGTTTTTTGAAGTAAAAGAAAATCCAAAAAATTCAAAATGATTTTCAAAATAATTTTGAAATTCAGAACCTATAAAATATATTTGAAAGTATAAAAATTAACAAAAAATTTTCTCACTAACCAAACCACACTCTAACCCTCCCATCAAATATGAATATGCTTAAATCTTGTACTAGGGTTTGATTCCATGATAAATAAGACATGTTAAAGAGTTTGGTCGTAAAATTTTGTATTATAGTATGTGTGTGGGGGGAGAGGAGTACCCACATGGAAAAAGAGTGGGGCGATAGGTGTTGATAGAATTGATGCATTTTTTAATCATAAAATCATATACTTTAATAACATTTATATCAAATCCGAAATCAAACAATTGCGATCGAACTGAAAAATAAAAATATTAAATATTAAAGAATTAAGTATGAATAAATTTAATTTATAGAAAAATTTGGACACAGTAATACCCAAATCAATTTCTCTAATTTGAATTTCAATCTGCATTTCCAATATCTGCAATCTTAATTATCTAAGATTGATTTTAAACCCTAGTCTTTTTCCGTATGCCCTAACTTTAATCTCACGAATGTAAGTTTAATCTCTTGAATGAATGATCGATATGGGTGGTCAAATCGATCAAAATTCGTTCCCCTTGTGTTGAGAAAATTTCAATTCCTTTCTTTGTTAAATAATATGGAAAAATAAAACACTAGATGTTTAAAAAAAGAGCATGGAAGTTGCAAAATTCCATAGAGAATTTTTCTCCTCCCATGCTTGGTAGAAATACTAAGAACTTAACATTCTTTATATATATATATATATATATATATATATAAACTTTTCGGTATTTCGGTATTTAAGAATAAGTTTTGAAACTTTTAGAAATCACGAGACGGTCCAAATCAAAGACTATTGCATTTGGCTCCTTAAGTTGTTAATTTCTCCTTCTCTTATTTATCCTTCTTCTCTAATTAATTTAACAAAAATAAATAAATACTAGAAAAATTTTAAGAAATAGAAGAGATTAAAAACATATTTATTTTAACTCCAAAATAATTATAATACAATATATTAATAAAGTAATTATATTAAATTTATTTTAATTCTAACTAATTTCACTAAATAATTAGAGTTCTACTTTAAAAATAAATACAGTATAATTTACAGAAGTCAATAAACAAAAATTCACAACTTTGTCCATGACTTGTATGTATTCATATGTACCATCTCTCTATGTAATAAACATATATAAATGAGTACACGTAAAATATATAAATATTAAACAAAATATATAAATAATTGTACTATAGTTTCCTCAATTTTTTAACACGTCAAATCTCTCGTCCATAATTGAAGATATCCTGATGTTTAATTTGACTTCCATTGCTCGATGAACTTGACTAATTTTTAAGAAAATTCGATATAATACATAATTGTATCACTTTTAATTTAGTTTCCAAATTGTGGATTAGTACGATTCAAAAGTGTGATTTCTCAAAATAGTCAAATAAATTCTTTATTGTGTATGCATATTTTAATTAACCAAATATTGTATATCAAATGCACAAAACTCTAGACTTATAAAAAGTTTCACTCATAATATATCAAAATATATAATGCTGACTCTATAAGTTTATCTCTATACACTCAAAATTAAGAGTACATAAATTACAAATAGATATAGAGTGTCAATTTGCATATTTATAGTACATTTTAAAAAATCACTTAACTACTATTGAATTTACACACTATCCAAATCTCGACTCTGTCAAATATCAAAGGTAAATCATCAACACTTGCAAACTATATCTTAAATGTTGATGAAGTGTTGAGTTTTATCAGTGAACTATGAACAATTTTCTTTAGGTTGACATGACCATGACTTGTGTTTTCTGTATGCACCTCTACCTGATCGCGTATACAAGTCAGATATATCTAACCACTGAACTTTAAATAAGCATAAATATGTTTATCTATTTGAATAATTTTTTGAATATACAAAATAATAAAAAAACAATGGATAATTAGAATCAAATCACAGCATACAATGCATAATATAGCAGTGTATAGTTTCTTGAGGCTAGGTTCATCCCGTGTGACTAGGTAAAAATCACTAAAACAAGGGAGATTTTGTCAAGTTTTTTCTAAACAAATGTAAATAAAATAAAAGTTTTAAAATTTTCACTATTTTTTTTTTTTTTTGGTGTTATCACACACGTGAATTACAATACACAAACCGTTATCTTGGGTGTTGATATTCTTGTGTTGAATTGTATCTAAATTTCCATACTAAGCAAGCAAGCCTCTATTTTTTTTTTAGTTGTACAAATATTTGAATCTAAAATCATCAGATTGGGGGAGGTTATTCCCTTAGTGATGCAAGCAAGCCTCTATGCTAATTGTGCAACGCCCGAATGCTAGGTTGTCACATACACTATGAAAATTTTCAAGCAAAACATGAATAACAATGCATTGCATCACATTAGTGGGTCAATCAATGCTAGATCATAAGAGATTATGACATGTTAAGTACTGCTTATACTCATTTAGCTGGGTTTTACCATGTCATGAATTGCATACACTTAGCTCGCATTTAAAAGTGACCAATGCTTATGGTAGAAATTCTTAACACAAGACTATAAACCATATGTTAAACAACTAATGCATGATACTATTGGGGGAAGTAATATCCTAATTTTTCACACATATTATTACACCTCTTTTTGGTTTATCATTTAACCGTATTTAGAAGAATTCTTAGTCCATTTGATTTAATTGCTATTTCCACTGTTCACTATTGAAAATATTTTAAAATCACATTAACCAACATGAAAATGATGTTATTTTAAAATCACTATTGAAAATATTTGATTTAATTGCATACACTCACCAAGTGTGCAATGCACCTCGTATGCTTATTAGTTAAGGTTTATATGTTAGAATTTCAACAGTACATTAATACTAAAATATATGTTTTTCAAAATTATATGCAACTATGGAAACAACTATGAAATCATGGTTTTACAAAAACAGTCATACCATACTCTTCGCCTGCATTTTCGAAATGCACAAGATTTTCTCTACAATTTCCAACAAAAATAACATCTTTTAGGGGAAAGAATTGTCCATATATGATTTGGTGTGTTTGTTTCGATAAAAATCACATTTTTACGGCTTAAATAACATCTTTTAGAAGAAAGTAGAGCTCACAACTAGTATGGTGTATTATTTATGATAAAAATCACATTTTTAGGTTCAAATGACATATTTTAATGAAGACTGGTGCTTCAACACTATTTGATGCATTGATTATGATGACATCTTTTTAAGGGAATGTAGCGCCCAATGACAGTTCTTTTTAAAAAAAAAAAAAAAAAAAAACAGAAGAAAACACATTTTTGCTCTTCAAATGACATTTTACCTGTAGAATAACTCCTCACGGACGGGTTGTTGACGCGTTATTTTTGAAAAAAAAAAAAAAAAGAAAAAAAATAACATTTTTTACTACTAAAATAGCGTCTATTTGAAAATATAGAGCTACCCGTTATTTTTAATTAAACTCACGTCTTTACCCCTCAGATGATATCATTAAGGGCAAACTGGTTTCGCGCATTAGTTTTGATTGAAATAGAAGATAACATCCTCAATCCCCGAGGACATGAGACCAACATGCTAGCATGCTAGTTAAGTCTATAATAGTCTTATATACTTGGAAGTATAGTTTTTATATTCATTAACCCAAAACATATCCATTAGCGCACGAATTTTGAACCTTTATAGGTGGCATGTGTTATCAGAATGAACTCGTGATTTACCTTGTCAATTAATTTTCTCTAAATAGAAATTGTATATTACAATAGAGTTCCACCCAATTTTTAAGGATGGAAAATCGAGAAATGTTAACAATTGGGAGCTAAAGGACAAGATCATCATCAACTACGGGAGCTCCCCGCAAAGAATGCTAAAGGTCCAACAAAGGCAGCATTAATGTAAGTTGCAGGTTCCGAATGGCTGTAGTCCGTCCGATCATCAGTGAAAAGGTCATTTTGATTCGGCCCTCCAACAATGGCTCCAATCAAAATGTTAGGGTTGGGGTTTTGGGTATAGTAGTAGGGTTGGAAACCTGCTTCACAGCCAATGGCTTGTGGATGGATTGCCAATGACGGTATGGACGATCCTCTATGATGAATTCTTTTTGGGTAGTCTGCACCAAACCCTACCATGTAGGACATCTTCATTGGGTTCTCTCCTAAAATGTAGTCCACCTAATAAATGAATCACACCATCGTCAAAGCATAAGCACGAGATTACACAGTTTTTCAGTTGAATAAGTAAATACACACGTATAGACTTGCCTGTTTCTTTGCAAGGTTTCTTAGTGTTCCTGACGTGATCAGAACATTCCCACAATTAAAGGTGTGCGCAGAGGATGACATGTACTTCGAATAAGTGGTCAACAAGAAGGTGATGGACGTTACGTATTGGAGATTGCTTTCGCTTAGCTTGAACATTAACCCACCTGCATTTTTGGACACTTCTAAATTCAATGTGCAAACATTTTGCACCAATTTTATGGTAAATCTTTATCCTTTTCTCTGTTTACAGGATTAAAATCCTCTTAGCTTCGAGGATTGGATTCTGTACGTAGAATATATGATGATCAAGATTAACCTTCGACTGTAATTATAATTTCAAACAAAAGAGATTATTAAATCAAAATAATAAAATTTGATCAGCAAGGGTTTATTTTCCTAATAAAGAAAAATTAAAAGAGCCTGCAAAGGCAAGGTAATTTTACCATGTGTGTAACTTGTGGTCGTAGAAGGAGAGTTGGGTAGAATACGACATATAAAATCTTCTGCTTCTTGTATGTATAGCTGAAATGAGTTATCTTTCTCTACCAAGGCTCTCTGCAGAAAAAGTTATAACATTTAGCAAAAGAATAAAAGCCAAAAGAATGACTGCAATCATCTACTTAATTTTGTATATATAATAAAGTAGGAAGTTACCCTTGATAGAAGAACCCGAGCACCAGCATATTTGTTGTCCCAGCTGAAAATGTCTGTTCCATCATTAGCTCCTAAAGACTTTATGAAATTCAAATATGAAACATCATTTGATGCTCTTAACAGCCAAGTTGCTCCCCACAATAGCTCGTCCTGATACCCAATTATCAATAAAATTAAGGGCTTGGATAAATATAATATATGAGAAAATGACTTTCTGCAATTTTCACGTTTCTCAACATGGAAAAGCAAAATAAGTAATACAGGTTTATTTTGAAACTATTTTGCCAAAACAGTGAGTTGGTCTCCCAAAATTCAGATTTCTTATCTAGTACAACAGATCTATATACTTCTCTTTTTTTTTTTCATTTTTTAACGTTTTATTGTGAGGGATGCTACATTGCATATCTCACCTAATAACTTGCCCTAGTGTGAACTTTATGACCGCTAATGTCACACTTTGTTCTAATTGTCACATTAAAAACAGAGTAAAGTCATCAATTATAGAAATGGTTTACCTTGTATCCAGAATAAGAGCAATAGAAGGGGCAGGCTGCTGTGCCAAGTGAGTCGCTGTAAGAACCTTGATACTGCACTGCAAATTGCATCACTTTCTTTGCAGTTTTCAATAACAAACCCGAGTATTGCGGGTCCGCTGTACGAAAAACCATTGATGCCGCCGCCAGAGCGGCGGCAGTCTCGCCGGCGACGTCAGACCCGGGGTTGCTTGGCGAGACTGAATAGACAGTTCGGGGCGTGTCCATATCCTCGGGCCGCTCCCAACACTTGTGGTCCACATTTGGGTCGCCGACCCCAACATAGAGCTTATTGGGTAAGGCATTTGCGCATTTCAGGAGGTAGTCTGTGGCCCAACGTATTGCGGCCCGTGCATTTTTTACCTGTTGAGGGCCCATTTTCTTCCCGTACTCTAGGGTGCTCCAGGAAAGCATGGTGGTGGTGAAAGCCATGGGGAAGTTGAACTTTACATTGTCCCCGGCATCGTAATAACCCCCGGTCAAATTGACCTATAAGTGGTATATAAGAATTAACATGAATGTCAAGTTATATTCCCATTTTGGAATGAGCCAATAAAACAAAGGATAATGAAAAAAAATAATTGAAATTGATGCCCTGTAGTGTTGTTGACGTTTTTTCAGTTTCAACTGTACATATCTCAATCAAATACTACTAGAATTGTGTTTATGTATCCTTGTGCTAAAATACTAGTACTGAGAGAGAAAGGAGTTGGTAGACATACACCGGCTGTGGAGCCATCGGACAGAGCAGAATTTGATCTCCAAGTAATTTGTTGCGTACGGGGAAGCATGCCTGACCTCTGGCCTTGGAAAAAAAGTATGGACTTTGCCAATGCTTCTTTATAATTTGGGTTCACAGCTTGGACACTCAAACTGGCCAAGATCAAAAAACAGGGCAATAAGAGGCAGGGAGAGGGTCTTTTTCCCAGTGCCATCTTTGTAATTTGGGTTGGCTAGTTTATGACTTTGATTCAGCACGAGAGCTATGCCCTTTTTATACAAGTGTGGGAGTCACAATCACAACAATCCGGAAAATTAGGCTTTTCAATCAAGGGGTTGCTTTCCCTTTTGGTTACCGAGCTTATTGTGTTGAGACTGGAGGCTTGAGTTTTCAATTTTCACCGATTTGTAAAATTTTGGGGTTATATAAGGAGATACCCGTGCATGAGGGCTTGACTTACCTGATTGGCCAAATTTTAGCTTTTAAAAAAGAAAAGGAATTTTAGCTTTTAAAATTTGTAATAAATTTTATATCCAAAATTTCCCCCCTTTTGTCATTTTATAATGAATTCAACTAATGGATGTTTGATAAACTTCATAAATTATTCAAACATTTTAAATTATATTTGAGAGTTTGTGAGTATAATAAAATTTATTTGATAATTTTAAAAATAAGATAGAATTTATAATTTCTATAAAAAAAAATATCTCTACTCTAATTTTTTTATTTAATTTATAATGCATGTATCTAACTAAATTGCTTTCATTAATATTTTATTATCTCAGTATTATCCTTTTAATATTAATAATAGTTAATTGCATAATATTAATGAAATCATAACTTTTTAAATCATTTTAACGTTAAAATAAAATTATAATAGCTCATTTCGAGTAAACATAACAAAAATTTATAAGCACAAATGTTTTATAAATTTTTTATTTTATTTTATTTTATTCAAATGTTTTGATATTTTAAAAATGAGATATAAGAGATTATAAAATTTCAAAAAGTATTTTACACTTTTTAAGAGTTCATAAACTGTTTAAAATGATTTTAACTAAATAGATATTAAAAAAATAAACTTACCATTTATTATATATATATATATATATTTATGTTTTATATTACAGCGAGACAGACAATCATTGGATTATTCGTGGTACGTGTTTGCATCTTATTAGCCTGTAGTTTACATGAATCTTTGTACCAACCTTATTTTGGCCCATCAAGCCTAGCTCTCACCATTTTGGCAACACTATGATCGAGAGAAAATCAAGAAGAGAGAGCTATTCATAAACAATCAGTATTCAACGTTAAATCTGAAAATCCAAAATTACTAAATCAATTCTAACAATCCTTATTATCCTTCAATAGTATTCTTAAATAGGATATTATAGGAAGTTGACCCTCGTACAGTAACGAATAAAGGCAATTTGCATTGCAATCTCCAAGTATAATCAAAATGTTATAATTTATGCAATTGATCATATTGTGAACCTCCTCCATATAAGTTTCTTGTTGTCTGTTTGTCCCGACATCATTTTTCTTAATTTATTAAAAAATTTATAAATTTAAAGTGATATCATAAAATATTATTTAAACTCTTATAATTATTAAATAAATTAGAATTATTAAAATTCAAATCAATTTTAAAAAAAGTATAAAGTATACAACTTGCAGGTGTATGCACTTGTATCCCTCTCTTCCGTTTTAATAATTAAAAAAAAAAAAAAAAAAAAAAAAGCCTTTCCATTTATACGACATGTAATTAAAATCTTAAATGAAACATTTAGGGACAAAAGGTAATTTGGGAATAGCACAATTATTCCGCTTGATGATATCCATATCCATAGTGAAGGAAGGAAGATGGGCCACATTTTGCGGCACCAATTACAAAGCAAGACCACAATCCACACGCAGACGCAATTCAATTCATGAGGATAAACTAAGGCGTAGGATCAAATCAGGCACAAAAATTTTTTATTATTAAAAATATGGGGTCTATGTTTGGTTTATTCCCTACAAATGCCTATGTACAAATTACCTGAATTGTGGGGGTAACTTAAAAATTAGGTACAAATGCAAAAACAAACGGCTACTTTTCGTTTTCGTGTTTTTGAAAACAAACGGCGATAATAGCGCGCGCTTTAAGTTCCCTCCCTTGGATGGCGCTAAGGAATCGGCGCCAGTGATATGAATTGATTTGATTGGGGTAATTTAACTTGATTGTGCTTGTGTTGTGGGTCTATGTTGCCTTTTAGGGATGCGTTGCTTTCACTTCGATCCTCTCCTTTGGGATCTTCACCCAATTCCATCTTTCGGACTATCACTTTCGATAATTTTTATAAAAAAAAAATGTTAACCACTTTTTATCCCACTTCCGTGAAAAAGCTTGGGTTAATACATGAGGCAAAATCTTAATTACAAAAATAATTTAATTTTAATTTTAAATTTTAAAATTGATCATTTAAATAAAAAAATATATATAATTAAATTTTAAAAATAAAAATATTAATATTAATATTAAAAAATAAAAATAATGAAAAAAAAAAAGTATTTATAGAAAGTTAAAATAATAAAATAAATGATTTAATTATTTCGTATTCTTTTACGTCACTCAATTTCTTATATTTAATATATCGTTTTTAGTAACTAGTATGTTTTTAAATTTTCGTTACACATGTCTAAATCACATTATGTGATATTCTCACATTTTATCCATAATTGAATTTATTCCCAACTTAGTACGTATCTTTTCATTCTAATTCTATTTTTTCTAATTTTACCAGATATTCATATGAAAATTCTCATTTCAATTACAGTCATTTTATATTTTTATTGTTATTTAATGGTTAAACACCTGAAATTATATAATAATGTAGATTTTACTATGACTCTATAAATTTTTCCCTTCAATTGCAATAGAATCGCGCGATCGCAAAGAATTCTAAATATATTTCTCCATTTCATCCAATCTCCTTAAGATTTGTAACTTATATCTCCATTTATATTATTATCATTTTGAATGACGGACTCAAAATATTTAAAGTATTTATTTTTTGATACAACATATTCTTTTAATTTAATCATTTTTTATGATTCTAATGATTGTCGCTAAATATACATTTCATATGCTCAATTTTTGATCAATTTAACTAAATTTTTTGAATTCTAGTATGTCACCTAATAACACCAATTAACACTAATATTCTCTCTAATTTTATCGATCAACATTATATCATTTGTAAAAAACATAAATCATGATATTTTATTTTAGATAATTTTTTTCTTGTGATATCAATATTATATAAGAGAATTAAGTTTCTTCAATTGAAAATAACTTAAAAACATATTTATCCAATTAACATAACAGTCACATTGATATTATGCCAATGCGATAGTTTAAATTATCTATTTTAGTGAATAGGTTTCAAGATGTTATTTCAATCCTACCCAAGGCCTAAGGCATGGCATCCTCTTGCATCTTGCCTGATCATTGTGACTATAGAATTGTTGAGCTGAATGTTTACTGGGGTTGTCAAGTTACAATAGATTGGAGATTTCAATGTTAACTTGTGTTCTCTAAGGTGCTCTTTTGTTGATTAGTTTGAAGTAGCTTGTAATAAGGAAACCATGATTAGGGATGTCTGGGCTTCTTAGGAGGGTAAGCATCATCGGAATGTGACTTTTGGAAGGGCAACAAATAATTGGGTGTAGGAGAGGATTCTACAACTTTATGAGTTATTGGAGCGGTGTTGGTAGATAATCTGAGTGAGGCCACTATGGCATGGATTGCTTTTTTTTAATTGATTTGAGTATCTTTTATAAGCCATTCAGGAAGGAAACTTAGTTGTGGGGAGTTCTTTTGTTAAGATCCATGAGGAAGAGGGTGACACTCAAAGTGTGGTTGTTTTTCTAGTGAAGGAGCCCGGGGAGAATCTGGATGCACGACTATTGATGAAGGAGATTTGTGATCTTGCTCAACAATTGTCTCATGCAAAAGGGCGTCGGACAGGGTTATTTACTTGCTTCTTCTTTGGTAGTGGACTTGAGTGGTGTGAGAGAAGGTTTTTGTGCAATTTCATTTGTGTTAGGTGACCTCTAAGTTTGTGCAAAGTGAGATGTTGGCTTAGAGTGGTTTGAGAGTTTATATAGCAAAGAGAAGAGTCTATGGTTTGCCCCATCTTGCCATTTTTTAGTTGGTTTGGAGCTTACCAGAACTTTTGAGGGACTTGAGAACTTCGTGAGCTCGGAGAAACTTGTACTTTTGGTCATCTGCTAAGTTTTGGACTTTAGAGATTGCAGAATCTATTGACTTCCTTTTTGTGTAGGATTTTGCTTAGTGCACTTCCTAGGTGCCTTTGTGAATATTTTTTTTTATTCTTATAAAAAAAATAAAAGATATCCTTATTGCTGTGATTTTGAATTTGCAAGCATGGTTCTTGTGGCTACATAGCTACATGTTTATCTATGACAAATAACAAATTGAATTAGTTAACTAGAGTTTTTGAAGTATTTATAATTTACGCTAAAACTTGTATATTATAAATTTGCTGACCCAATAGGAAAGGAGTTATTGACTAAATAGCTCTGTGTATACATTAAGGTATAGCTAAAGAGCAATTGACTAAGTGCTTTCCAATCTCCTCTCAACTCTTCTAAACTATAATCCTTTATAAATCCTAAAGGCTTGAACCTATAAAAAAGTTTTACCCTATAGGAAAGGAGTCAAAGATCTATTTTTCAAAATTCTGACATTCCGATCTCTGTGTATACATTAAGGTATAGCTAAAGATGTTCACATCAAAGACAGTTGAGCATCTTTCTGCACTCTAAAATCTACAAATTTCATAGAAAACCAATCAATGAGACTCTTGAGACAAACCTAATCATTGTCACACACAATAAATTGATGGTTTCAAATCATGTGCACAATAGAGTATCATAAAGATAAGTATTTTAAAATTGTTATAACACATGACATGGATCCACGAAATAAATTTAAATGGTTTGATTGTTGGTATTAAGTATCATGGAACAAACGATCGTTGGTATTAATTTTATAAAATACTATAAACCAAATAAAAGTCTTAATGTTGGTATGAACATTTGCTTCTAAATGAAAAGAAGAGTTCTAAGGAAGACTAATCAAATGATGACATAAAGATTTAACATAAAAGCACCCAAAAAATAAAGACTCAAGATCCTAGTGATAAAAACTTTGTGAGAAGATTCATTTTTGTGTAATAGGGAAATTTGCTAATCAAACTTGATAAAAATCCTAAGAGATTTTTCTCCCAAATATAAATATCTTTGATAGTAGTAGAATGAAAAGTAGATAACCTATAAAGATGAGGAAAGAATTGAACAAGGGCAAGTCCCCAATCTAATGGATTTAGATTGTTTTCATGCTTCATAGTGGTCTTTCATACTTGAGGACATTGGATTTAAAGGGATTTTAAAGGGATTGGAGAATTACTTCTCATGGAGCTCTATTCATTTTCTTTTTTCTTCTTCCTTTGTAGAAAATTTTATATTCTTAAAGAGGGCTGCTTATTTTCCTTTTTGCAATTTTTTCCTGAATTAGTGATATGCCCTTTCTTTCTTATCCTGGGTAGAGAAGACAAAAAAATGTGCACATGTGGAACCACAATGTTGAGACTATCAAACACTTTTCGATGCATTGCTCGCATAGAAATCTAATCTGTTATGTTTACTTGGTGGCCAAAGGGGGATTTGGACTTTGTGGGCCCTTAGGCAATATAAAGGTAGAGGTGTCTTCAAAGATGTCCAGATCTGTGTTGTGGCTATTTGGATGCTATGGAAGCAAAGGAATTTGAGGACCTTTGAAGGGAAAGATCCACTTGTAGTTCTCTTGAGAGGAAGAGGCTTGCATAATTCATATTTTGTTGGTTCCTACTTGGTTTTGTTAAGTAAATCTTGTGGACTGTTGATTTCTTCTATTGTTATTGTAAACTATTTTTTGGGACATGGGTTGCTATTTCAGAAATTTAGATATTATTTCAGAAATTTTTATTTACAAAAGAATTTTAGAGGGGAAATTTAGATATCTAATATAACTCATTTTAGGTTCTCACATTTAGATAACCACCAATCTTCGTGTTTCATCTCTCTGACTTCTATCTATGCATACAATTCTTTAATCTCACTCTCAATACAACTCTCATATCATCATTTCTTTTGAAAACAACCAAGGAAGGATAGATATGGAAACAATATCATATCTAGAAACTAGGATACAGGGACATGGTGATACTATTTTTTTATTTTTAATTTTTTATTAGAAATATATTTTTTAAGGTTAGTGGTGTGGATATGCATCTCATTATAGTATTCACAGAAGGAAAGTGTGCAAAATCTCTAAGATTAAGTGATTGAATTCAAAGGATGAGTAATGAAACAATTTTAAAAAGAGAGTAGAAGAACAAGCTGAACCCTAATATGGCATGGGAGAAGATGACACTTCATGAAAACGGTGGCTAAGAGTATCTTGGTGAGCCAAAAGAATGTACACCTCTAAATAAAGAATTTTGGTGCGGAAAAAGAAAGTTCAAAAGAAAGTAAAGATGAAAAGAACTATCTATAAATTATTTAACACTAGAAAGAATGAGAAAAATTTAGAGAAGTCTGCAGTAGTCAAAAAAGAGGCGAAGAGACGGCGAGTGAAGTTAAGAATGTTCAAAGACTTTTATCATCTTGATACAAAAGAAAGGGAAAGGGACATTTATAAAATAATTAAAGCAAAATAAATGAAAACAATAGATTTTACACAAATAAGATGTATTGAGGATGAGTCAAATAAGATATTAGTAAATGATAGAGAAATAAAATAATAATCGAAGAGATATTTTTATCAACTGTTTAATAATAATCAAATTAGTTTAGGTGAACTAAATAGGTCAGAGGAGTATAGAAATATGATTTTTTATAGGAGAATTCAACTCTTAGAAGTTAAAGAAAGTTTAAAAATGATGAAAAATAAAAAAAAATCGGTTGCAACCAATGATATCTTGATAGAGATATGGAAGTGTCTAGAGAAGCAAGGTATTGGATGATTTATGAAATTATTCAAGAGGATGAAGAAAATGGCGTGGAAGATCAACGATAAAAGCCATATACCTCTTCAGACAATTAGTTGAGAAATATAAGAAGAAGAAGCATGATTTATACATGATGATTATCGACCTAGAAAATGAGTATGACATTCCCTAGGGAAATTATGATGAGAATTTTATAAAAGAATAGTATAAAAGTAGCACATATTAAAATGATCAAGGACATGTACAAGGACGTGGTAACAAAAGTGAGGAACCAAACAGATTAACCAATGAGTTTCCTATAAAAATAGAGCTACATCCAGGGTTAACGTTAAGTCCCTATCTTTTACATCAATTATGGATGAACTCACGAGATACATATAGGACATGGTACCATGGTGCATGTTATTTGCATATGATGTTGTCTTAGTAGATGAGACATGTGAAGGAGTAAATGATAAGCTCGAATCTTGGTTGGAAACATTAGAAGTGAAATGATTTAAATTTAGTAGGGTAAAACAAAATATATGGAATTTAAATTTAGTAACACTGGCCTTAGAGAGATAATGGTTGAGATAAAAAATGATAAATTATTTGTAAATGAGAAATTTGTACTTACAACTAATTTTACAAAAAGATACGAAGAGATTGATAGAGATGTGTCACATAAAATACAAACATGATGTCAAAATGGAAAAATAAATTGGGTATTTTATGTGATCGAAACGTATCTCTAAAATTCAAATGGAATTTTTAAAGAACCACAGTTAGATTTGTTTTGTTGTATAGATCTAAATGTTAGACAATGAACTAAAAGTATGAGTAGAAGATGAGTTGTGGAGATGTGGATGTTAATGTGGATGTGCGGACGCACAAACATGGACAAAATAAGAAATGACTGTATTATGAAGAAAGTTGGGGTTGCGCCTATCACAAAAAAATTGGGAGAAACAAAATTAAGATGGTATGGACACTGATAGAGACTCCACTTAGGTGGTGCAAAACTATCACAAGTACTCATATTAACTAAGGGAGAGAGAGATCTAAGAAGATTTAAATAACAATAATAAAATATGATATGAATTATTTAAATATAGATAAATATATATAATAGATTAAAATGATGAAAAAATATCCATATTGTCAACCTCAATTAGTGGAATAAAGATACAATTATTATAATCAAATAAAAATACAATCGTATAAGTGAGTATATGATATGAAATAGAGTACACTGACAGAAGAATCCAATTCCAATACCACTTAGTAGAATAAAGATTTGGTGTTGACGGTAGTGATTGTTATTGTTGTCGTTATAATATATTTTTTAATTATAAAGATCTTAAACCTAGTAATGAAAAAGTTAGGATAGGAGAATATGGGTATCAACCGTCATACGGGTAGTTTTCAAAAATTACAACTTTAAAGTTATAAGAATAATATATTTATGATAAAAAGATTTAATTACTTTAAAATAACTTTTATGTTTATAATTAAATAGCAAGTTAGTAATTTAAGTATTTAAAGTCAAGATAATGAGATATAAAAGGTAGGTATAACAATTGTGTTTCTTCATTCATATATTGTCTAATCAATTAGTACATAAATGAATTATACATGTTATTGGTGAATATTATTGTCTCCAAAGGTTTGTGTAAGGAATCCGTTAAATATCCAAAAATATCTATCAACTATTCAACAATTATCTTGTACAAACAATTAAAAAAAAAAATAGCGTGTGACCGGAGTATCTGACATGTATTTGGCGAGTATCTGCGGAGTAATGTATCCGATTAGCATTTGAAATGGATATGGCTTCCATTATGAAGTCTTGGTGTTTCCTAGAAAACTGCCCTCTCTGTCATTTCTCTTTCTCTAACTTCTGTTTCTCTCTCTCTCTCTCTCTCTCTCTCTCTCTCTCTCTCTCTCTCTCTCTCTCTCGTTCTCACACACACCCACACACATAAACCCTAATGTCATCATTATTAACTTGACTCGTGCTATTTGGTCAGACAGTAACACTGCTGAACCAGACACTAAACTGCTCTGAGTTATGCTAAAGACTGGAGTTGTGCAAAACCTGATCAAATCTTGCAGGTTTTGTGCAAGCAGGCATAAATGGCTGGTTTAAGTAACCTGCTCAGCCACGTAAAAGAATAGGTTGCTTAAAAAATTGAAAAAAGTTATCTTTTAGTCTCATTTTGCATCATCTGCTCCTCTGTCCTGCTGCTCTTGATAGTCACACCCTGAGGCATAAAAAGTCACCGTCTAAAATTCTTCTTGGCCCCAAATCCTAAATCTGGTTGACTTCTCTTCTACCAAGCAATGGTCGAAATCTGGTAGCACTTTTTATCCCACTTCCGTGAAAAAGCTTGGGTTAATACATGAGGCAAAATTTTAATTACAAAAATAGTTTAATATTAATTTTAAATTTTAAAATTGATCATTTAAATAAAAAATATATATAACTAAATTTTAAAAATAAAAATAGAAAAAATAATATTAAAAAAACAAAAATAAAAATAAAAATAATGAAAAAAGAGAAATAAAAATAAAGTATTTATAGAAAGTTAAAATAATAAAACAAATGATTTAATTATTTCGTATTTTTTTATGTCATTCAATTTCCTATATTTAAGATATCGCTTTTAATAACTTGTATATTTTTAAATTTTCATTACACATGTCTAAATCACATTATGCGATATTTTCATATTTTATCTATAATTGAATTTACTCCCAACTCAGTACGTATCTCTTCATTCAAATTCTATATTTTCTAATATTACCATATATTTATATGAAAATTCTCATTTCAATTATAGTCATTTTATATTTTTGTTGCTATTTAATGATTAAACACATGAAATTATACAATAATATAGATTTTACTGTGACTCTATAAATTCAATTGCAATAGAATCGTGCGATCGCAAAGAACTCTAAATACATTTCTCCATTTCATCCAACCCCCTTAAGTTTTGTAACTCATATCTCTATTTATATTGTCATCGTATTGAACGACGGACTCAAAATATTTAAAGCATTTATTTTTTGATACAACATATTTTTTTAATTTAATCGTTTTTTTACCATTCTAATAATTGTCACTAAATATACATTTCATATACTCAATTTTTGATCAATTTAATCTAAATTTTTTAAACTCTAGTATGTCACTCAATAATATTAATTTAATACTAATATATTCTCTAATTTTATCGATCAACATTATATCATTTGTAAAAGACATAACCCATGATATTTCATTTTGAATATTTTTTCTTGTGATATCAATATTATAAAAGAGATATAAGAGAATTAAATTTCTTTAATTGAAAATAACTTTAAAACATATTTATCCATATGATATTAACATAACAGTCACATTGATATTATGCCAATGTGATAGTTTAAATTATTTTGATAAAGAATAGTTTCCATTTTAAAAATAGCTTAAAATAATGACTATTCGAGTTTTTATTCCATAATTAAATATTTAAGTATTTGAATTATTTCTTCTCTAATCGTAATTACTTTTAATGAAAGAAAATCTTTACAAACCGAAAATGTGTTGATAAAAAAAATGATAACAACTTTTAAAATTGCTAATATCGACAACTTTTGCTGACATTTGGCGAATTATATCCCTTGTTTACGCAATGAATATTTGGCATTTATTAAACGCATACCTTACGGTGCTAATTAGATACCACAATTCTACACCAAAGCTCGGGCACTTGAAGGAATCCCTTGAGATAGAATACATATTTTAGTTCTTTTTTGCCCTCTATTTTAAATGTGACTATCAAGTTAATTAGTGGATGTTTTCTGTGAAATAAATAAGTAAATTATTAGTCAAAGTTTCATCTTTGTGTTGTTAAGTGAGGATATTGGAAGGAGAAAAGGCAAAAAGAAAATTTACTTTGGGGGTCGTAATGCTGCAAAAGAGAAGGGGGGTTTTTTTTTTTTTTTCTTCCTGGTATATCGTAACGTCCAATAGGCATATATTTTAAATAATTATAACAAAAGAAAAAAAAAAGTAGCCCTTGATGTTCAAATCAAGGGCGGCATTGGATTCCTTGATAAACTTCGGGGTTGTCAATCAAAGGCCGGCAAAGCTGCCCTTGATGTTCTTCTTTTAGATATGGAAATCAAATCAAATCAAATCTAAGACTTGCGTGAAAATGGGCCTCCTAACCCTTAAAAGATAGTCTCGCCACTCTAACATGATCCACACGAAAATTCTTAGTCCGATAATTTCAAGTTGACTTAGTCTATTTTTTTTTATTTTTAATATTTGTTAATTAAAATAAAAAATTCAATAAAAATAGAGATTTTACAGAACAATTAAAATTATTATTATTGTGAAAATTTTATCTCATTTTAATTGAATTGAATTTTAATGTTTCCAAACAGACATAAAACAAATTTCAATAAAAATAGAGATTTTACACGAATGTGAGATATATTTTATAGCTACCTTTTCGATTAGTTATCAGATGGTAAGATATAATAATATATAAAAAATTTAGTCTGTCAAATAATATTGTCTGAAGTCAAAATGTTTGTATTAAGTATATCTAAAAAAAAATTAAAAATCGTCTAGAGTTTATTGAAATATTTAATTTGAATCTTACTCCCGTATTTATTTTTCATGAAAATCAGATTTCAATATTAAATATATTATAAAATATAAAATATTGATAGCAAACCATCGTTTTTACTAATAGTTACGGATTTTTTTTTTTAATTTTGTATTTTTATTGCTATGCAGCTATAGCCAATTTAGACATGTCATGGTAAATGTTCAATGAAATTTCGGAAATAATGCACAGAAATTGTGATTTAAATAAAAATTTTAATTAGTCCAGTAATTCCTCTAATAAGCCCCGGCTACAATTTTGGAACTCACTATTCTAATTTTAGGGTTAGAGGAATTGAAACTCAAATCTTTATCTTTATTTGATTTTAATTTCAATTTCAGTTTTAGTTTTATTTCATTTCTGATTTGGATTCTTATAGTTTCTATTTTGATGCACTATTTTTTTTATTTCACAATTTTGTCAGAAGATATAAAAAATTTTTAAAATATTCTTTTTTTAAAATTATGTTATTTTTACTAAAAAAATTATATTCTCTGTTAGAAAATCATAGATGACATTGAAAATTTTTATATTTGGAAGGGATATCTTACTTTTTGTCCAAACATCAAAGCTCCTTTTTTTTTTTATTTAATACGCCCATCGCCCAATATTCAAAATTTTATAATGATTAAACTGGATCGACCGTTGTAGGGTTCACTTTATGGAGATGAATCTTCCAATATTATTTTTTCCGTAACCAAAAGGAGTCAAACTCTCAATCTGATTAAAAAACGAAAATATCTATCCTACTTACGTCAACAAATTTCGGTAAACATAAAAGCTACTCTTCTCATCTTTAGTCGTTGTCATTATTCTATTTGTTTGCTTCTCTGCCTATGATTTAATCATTTCTTCGAAAAACTTATAAATCAAAAAATAGAGGTTTAGAAAATGTAAATAGCCTATTTTATTTTCATTCAAAAAAGTATCCAACCATAAACAGAACCGAATGGAATTAAAGACGACGCCAATAACGCCTGCTCAAATAGGACTTTTTTAAATCTCAAACTTTGGCAGACACGAGAGAGAGATTTCTCTGTTTGCCATTTCAGCTGAACAAGTAAAATCATCTTCCTGATTCGAGGGTCACGCATATATTTCAATTTTTGGAAAATCTGGAAGATATTGAAAAACGAAAAATTGTAACATAAAATCTTCTTCAACTATTAGCCGCCAGAATTCAACTCCGCATCTTATCGTTCACACTGCACCCAGAGCATGCATAAATGTGCTTAAACTTGCCTAAAGAAAATTGCAACACCGTGATACCATCACACATTTGCCTCTTCGTATATTGATCAAGTGCTTACCGCAGAAAAACGACATCAATCAGAGAAAAATATTTCAGCCAAATATGCTAAGTCACTATTATGACCTTGACAATAAGGAACACAGCCAAAAATATTTCACCCCGACCATGCACAATTATATCCAGTCTCGGAAAGAGATTAAGAACCAATAGGGAAGAGATTCTCACTTGTAATCCTGATTTGCAGTACATAAAATACTAAATATTCTAACAGAACTGTTCTTGATAAAAGAGATTTGGAATACATAATTAAGCTCAGAGCAAGTTCAGAAACATAAACCTACAAACATCCTAGTGCTAACTACATATTAGCCAACCCTGAACATAGTTCATACCCAAGTCCACAGGTCCGGTTATTACTTTCAACGAGGAGCTCCATACATCTGAGCTGAATCATACTGAGGATAACCAGGCTGTGGCGACAAACTTTTTCCATATCCAGCGGCCATGTTCCCTGGTGGTACACCTGCATAATTAGCCGACTGTGGAGCAGCAGATTGATCATATGGCTGACTAGGTGTTGGCTGAACATAACCAGCCTGACCACTTGGAGGTGGACCATAGCCTGCACCTTGAACACCACCGTAATTTGGATCTGCAGAACCCTGGTAAGCATAACCTGCATTATTCTGAACTGGTTGCTCACTGTACCCTGGCTGTGAAGCCGGATATGAGCCATAGCCAGCTGCAGCTCCAGGCTGGGGATAACCGGATGCCTGCTGACCACCTGGCTGACCATAGCTGGCCTGCTGTTGATAGCCTGGACCAGGTGCTGAGGCAGGCGGTGGCTGATTATATCCATCGCTTGAAGCAGGTGCAGAACTATATTGAGGATAGCTTTGCTGCATTGGTACACCTGCTGGATATTGATATGGCTGATGTTGAGGCGCATTAGAACCATAAGGCTGGCTTGATGGAACAGGGCCCTGGTACGGGACATCCCCTGGTTGGCTGGTCCTGCCAGGACCATATGTCTGTTGGGGCGGTGCTTGTGATGGTATGCCATAAACTGGTGGCTTACCATATTGTTGCTGAGGGCCATAACCTGCTTGTGGATAAACTCCTGGCTGACTACTCCCATGTCCATATGGTTGCTGGGCTGGGGGCTGGTTTTCATATTTTGGATCATCATATCCATGGCCATACACTTGCTGAGGAGGTGGAGTATGGGAGAAAGGAGCTTGTTGCCCAAAATCTGGACCCTGATTTCCATAATTATAATTTGCCTGTGCTGGTGGTGGGCCCATTGCAGTTGCAGCCGGCGGGGCAGAGGGGTGGGACATAGAATGAAGTGGGGCAGATGCTGGGCCCTCAGATGGATGGCCTCCTGGTCCCCCATAGTAATCATAGCCTCCACTGTGGTGAGCCCCCTGTATTCCAGCTGATGGCCTCTGTTCCCAACCAGGACCAAAGCCACTCTGTGGAGGCTGCTGTTGAGGATAACCACCATAACTTGGAGGTGGATACTGCTGATAATATGGTCCTCGCTGATGGTAATCATATGCCATTGGATGCCCAGGATGTGGGCCTCGCACTCCCCACTGGGGTGGACCAGCAGGTCCACGAGGTCGATAAGCTTGCTGGTTATAACCGCTTGATAGGGGCGACGGTCTCATGGTCTAAGAAAAGATAACAAAAAAGATGAATTAGTTATGTCGCAATTCATTCATAATAATAAAACACATGTACATATTCATAGATATTGGAGCCAGGAAAAAGAATGTCTGTTCCAAATTTTCAATTCAAATGTGAAAACTTCTCATGCATATGACTAATGAAAGATGCTAATTTGACACACTAAATCAAGAAAAGCAGAAGTCATCAGCCCATTGGAGTGAAAATGCAGTAGAAATCAAGAGCACAAGTCAACATGGCAAACTTTAAAACAGAGAAAAAATAATAATAATAACATATGAAAATGTTTTAACATAAAACACATATTTGAGATGGTAGCGTACATGTAGAGATGATGAAACTGTCACCCTGTCTAGGACACAAGTAGCCAATCCTAATGTCTCAGACACCATATAAGAGGTGAACTGCATATTCTAAGCACCAGAATAGGCAAGAACTCCCTATTAATAGTTGAACATCTGCTAGATTAAACCTCACAAGAATGACCTCCTTTTTCCTACCCAATGTGCCAAAGTCAACTAGCACTAGATCCTAACGGACAAAGCATACACAAGTAAAATTCTAACCACTACCTTCACCTCTCACAAGGAAAGAAGTACTGGTAGGGTTCAACAGACAATACAAGGATAATAAAATAGCGCAGCAGCACCTTACCAAGTCATTTGAAATATTGTACTACTTTTCCATCATGAAACCAATAAGTAGTGCATTACCCAAGTTAGCAACTTCAGAATATCGAATAGAATTTTAAGCCGGTGCAAATAAAATTTGGGTACCATCATTCAAGTAAGAATATGCAATTACTATACATGTAACATAGGCTAAACCTATCGATATACAAATATCACGAGCCGGAAAATCATTCAGACATCTAAAGCAACATGAGGCCAATTTTACATCATGAGTCACAAGAAATGTTTCATAGCATTATATGGTGATAAAGGGGTAACACAGCATGTTATTGCCAAAAGATAATGTTGCATCTTCGGTTTTAAATATAATACAGTTTTCAACGTCTAGTACCGCACCTCAATGATATCAGAGGACATGAAAAACATCTTCCAAAGTTTATAGAGTACATCATTTACACAGTTTCGCAGTATCAATCCCATAAACTCTACATATGATGCTAGCAAGAGACTTTCTTCCAATTTATGCCTACTACATAGAATATCGGTCAATGGCAAGTCTTTGTAACAGGAATTTTGGTTTTCAAGTCTCAAGCAGTCTTACCAACTATTAGCATCCTGCAATGAAGAGAGTTTATGCTCGATACCTCTTTTCGGTGGATGAGAGTGTATAGTGGTTGTCTATGGCCACACCAAGAAAGCAATGCGGACCCCATTTGAAGGGCAATAGCCAAATCTGCAATTTTTAAAGCCAACCAATTCCAAATTGGCACCTTCAACATAAATAAATCATGGCAACCGACATCTGGGATTCAATATAAGATCTTCTACCAGCATTCAAGTGACCTTTGCATGGATTATGCATCAATATTGCAAACTCCCAAGAGTGTTATTCTAATTAATTTAGCTCTCTCTCTTCCATGAAAGAACTAGAAAAATAATTTTCCCAAAGAAAATGGAGTGCTCATTTAAACAACACAATCAGCACAATTTTGGCATATATCAGCAACCGTTTGCAGAGTTTATCATGACAGGAATTCAATCACTTGACTTTCTTGGACTAAAGAGAGGTTAACAAATCTAACAGCGTCACCGGGAGGGGGGATGCTGTCAAAATTCTGACAGACAGACATAGAAAGCAGGGGACAGAACACGGTGAACCCTATTATGGTTTTCTCCTTTTTGATTCTAGTGTCAGAAATTCATTAATTTCCTATACACATTATTGTGCAACAAAACAAATATGCACAAACTAATTATTTGGAACTTGTCTTCTAAGAAGATAATTAATAAATAAGCAGCATAAAATTTAAACTAAAATCAAAGGTACTGACATCTACATTGCTGCTGACCAGTGACATTTCGCAGAAAGCTATGTTCCTAGTGGTGCAGAGTATCCTCACTTATAAGGTACAAATCCCATAAATAAAAATCAATAACCAATTCTCTTAGAATACTTGAAACCTAGAAAAATGATAGAGACGATAAAGAGGAGAAGATGACTCCCAAAATTTCATAAGCAACATACAAATGAAAGATTCAGAACGAGGTAACAAAAAAATATGTAAAAAGGAAGATTGATCAAATGATATAATCAGGTCTTTGTTACTTTGCTACCATGTACAAAATGCTACAATTAGAAGATAACACACCCTGCAATGAAACTTCATGCAACTTGAACTTCAACAACAATAACAAATTGAACCTGAGGGGAAAAAGAAAAATAAAATAAAATAAATTAACATAAAATTTGAGTTTGAAAGCAAAAATAGAGAATATAGAACAAAATAAATAATAATAAAAATAATAATAGTAAAAATAAAATAAAATAAAATAAATTATTCATAAGAACTTAAAATAATAATAATAATAATAATAATAATAATAATAATAATAAAAGTGAATTAATTCAATTAGTTCAGATTTTCTTATGCCACACATTCGTGTTTAAAGTCATGTACTTTAAACTCTTGATATTCATATTTTCACGAGTAACTTACATCCAAATTTTTAACAAATTATCTTGACTTTTTACTAAATTTTCTATCTTTAAGATCTCGCTCCTCCTAAGTAATGCGAGTTTGAGTATTTATTGCATATGTTTAAACTACTTTAAGCGATATTCTCTCATCTTATCCACAATTGAATTCACTTTCAATTTAGTACGTATCCATTCATTTATAATCTTATCCTCTATAGTTTTACAAACATAAATTTGAACAACCTCATTTAAAGTACAGCAATTTTATGCTCTTAGTGTTGTTTAATAGTACAACACTCGATACTATACAATAATGCAAGTCTTACTATGATTTTATAAAACTTCCCCTTCAACTGCGATAGTATTGTGCAATCGTAAAGAACACTTGATACACTTCTCCGTTTCATCCAACCCCCTTGAATCCCATGATTCATATTCCCATCTATATTATCATTGCTTTAAATGGAGGACCTAAAATATCTAAAATGTTTACTTTTCGGTACATTGCATTCCTTTAAGATAATCGTTTTTCTATTATTTTAATGATTGTCACTAAACATACATATCATATAGCCAGTTTTTGACCGATTCAATCTAAATTCTCTTGATTTTAATGTGTCCTTCCATAACTCCAATTTAATACTAATACTCTCTTTAATTTTATCAACCAACACTATATCATCTACAAAAATCATACACTATGGTATTTCTTTTTGGATACTCTTCATTATTTCATCCATCATTATTGTAAAAAGGAGGAGATTTAATACTAAATCTTGGTGAAACCCAATGCTAATTGAGAAGCTATCACTTAAACCCTCCGCAGGATCTTACATTGGTAACCACTCTCTTATAAATATCTTTGATAAGATCAATATATTTCAAGAGAATCTCCTTTTTCATTAGCACCGAGAACAATGTTTATGGAACCCTATCATATATTTTTTCTAAATTAATGAATACCATATACAAGTCTTTGTGCGCTCTAAACGTCACTATCAAGTGTGAGCAAGTGAATGGCTTCAGTGTTAGATAATTCTAGCATAAATTCAAATTGATTTTGAGACATATTTACTTCCAATTTCAATATATACTCTATTACTCTCTTCCTCAACTTCATAGTATGAATAATAAATTTAATTTCTCTATGATTAGAACAATCTTGCATCACATTTACTCTTATATAGTGGTACAACTGCACTCTCCTTTTATGTTTGGAACATTTTCTTGATTCTCCAAATTTAAAAAAAATCCATCATCTCTATCTCCACTTCACCTAAACACTTCCCCACCTCAGTAGGGATGCCATTAGATCTCATCGCTTTATTATTCTTCATTTTCTCTGAGACTTCACTTATTTCACAAGGACAAATCTTGCGTTTAAAATCCCTACCGGTCTCTTCTATAAGTATCGCAATATTACCAATATCTCTTGCATTCTCAATGTTAAAAAAGTTATCAAAATAATCTCTCAAATACTTTCTTATGTCCTTATTTCTTATAAAAACACTATTGACCTCACTCTTAATATACCTGACACTATTTATATCTTTTCATCCCTTAATTTCACAATTCTGTAAAACTCTTTTTTTACATCCTTAGTTTCTAATTTCTCATATAATTGAGTATACATCTTGCCTTTTTATTCGTGAATAATCTTTTTCACCCTTTTTTTTTTCTTTTTCACTCCTATACTTGTTAAATGCATTGCCACCTCTCTTACTTTTAAAATTCCTATAACACTCTTGTTTAGTTTGTATAACAATTTGGGTCTCCTCATTCCGCCATCATGACTCCTTGCCTATTGGGGTCTCCCAAATATGCCAAAAGCCTCCTTTGCCTAAATTTTTAATATCATTAGATATTTCTACATGGTTTTCGAATTAATTTCTCTCTAAAAGTTATCACATTTTCCTCTTTCAGACTCCACTTAATTTTTAGTTTCATAAGTTGACGATCATTCTTTTGTCTTCTAGGTACAGACACATCTAAAACAAAAGACTACGTTGAGTTGTTACACTCTCCCCTGGTTTAAGATTGTGATCCCTACAGGTCATTCTATCGTCCCTCCTAGTAAGGAGGGATTATTCGTGAATAGTGCATTTTCTTGCAACATGAACTTCAAATGATAATATTCAGTATATAGCGCAAGCATCTACACTAAACAGAAAATACACAAATTACTGATAATGAATTAGTACCGGTCCATTTTGATGGCTATAGAAAAGAACAGCACTGAGCAAATAGAGAAAGAAAAAGAACCTAAATAGATTACACCGGAGAACATGTACCATGTTCAATTTAGCCAATCAGAAGAGGCATACAGATGAAGAAAACAAACCTGATTCATGACGTCCTTTATCATCTCCCTGGCCACCTCAATCTGCTTCTTATCACCACAAATGCGGACAGTTCTCTCTTTTGATTGGTCTCCTTCGGCAAGATGTTGTGGTATGAGCTAAATATATACATATCAGCAGTGGAAAAATCAGTTACGTGTACAATTATCAACACCTACATCATAAGTAGTACTTCGTACAAAATATGCATCCTAATGCAAGGTCATATGATGTCAACTACCTGAATCCTTGCGCCTGATCTAGTCTGCAAATTTTTAATGGTCTCACCACCTTTACCTATGATTAAGCCAACCTACAAGAATAACATAAATTTTTATAAACAAATTCTAGAGAAGAAAGGTGCAAGGGGTATTGACAACAACAGGCACAAGAGACCTTCTCATTTGGGACTTGCATTTCAACTTGTTCTCCAGCAGATCCACCCAACTGCACAGCTGTGAAGCCCCTGGCTACAAGTGAAGGGGAACCCCCTGCATCAGCCTGAAGGACAAAGGGCATAAATTAGTGAAAAATATCTACTGAAACAGAAAAGAAGAAACCCATTCAACTAATATTATATATAAGTTTGAAGTTCATGAATTAAAGAAGGCCAACCTCTGCTATAACATCCTTTATGAGTTTCTCAGCCCTATTTATACTATCTAAAGTTCCTATCAGCTCCACAGGCCTAGTGGTAGAATATGGATCAGCATCAGCATCTCTTGTAATTTGAATTTTTGCCCCTGAATTGTATTGCAGGTAGCGTATGGTATCCCCAGCTTTGCCAATAAGAACCCCAACCTGCCCATCAATAAAGTATTAAATTACAAGGGAGTACAAGACAATGTTGTCTTAATCAAGTGAAAACTTTTTCAACTTGAAGACCCAACTTAGTTTGGCGTACTCTTTTATAATGCTACGATGAGGAGTTCACAAAGCAAAAGCTTATGTCTGTCACCAAAACATCCATTTTACTAGTTGAATTGTGCGAAACACAAAACTCCTATACCTTATTATTGGGAACCTGCATCTTCCGAGAGATAGTCGGAGCATCACCAGAAGGTTGTTGCGCAGAATCATCCCCTTGTTGAGGCATATCTGAGGCTTGCTCGGAGGGTTGCTCAGCACTTCCTTCTTGGGATTTCTCAAGAGACGGTTGTTGGGCCTCGTCAGCCTGATTGTCATCCCCATTCCCTAAGGCTTGCTGCTCAGTTGCGACCGCCGAAGGAGGTTTGTCTACCTCGGTCTTCTTTGGAGTCTCTTCTTCTTCATCAGCATTCTCCTCTTCTTCCCCATTTATCTTTGCCGACTCAAATCCATTGTCCTTAGCTGTTAAGATAGAGAAAAAAAAAAAAGATTTCAAATTTTTGAATAACAGACCAACAAACATACAAATTCCGAAGAATCAGACAATGTGATCGATCATTACGTTCACAAAACCCTAGACAATCAGATCTAGAGAGGAGGACGAACCTAATCCATCGGCTAAATTATTATCCAAACGAGGTCGCTTTGATTCGGACTCATCCGAAGCTCTTTCGCCATCAACGTCGTCGCCTTTCTTTTCCGGCCCGGGGTCCGATTCGGTCGAAGGAGGCTGAGGCGCGTCGGGCTCAAAATCTTCTTCGTGTTTGCGTTTGTGATCCGACGGCGCAGGGCTCTCAGCTGCCGCCGCCGCAGAGACCACTAGAACCTCTTCTTCCGCCATTGATTTGAGATCGGAAAAGGTAGGGTTCGTCAGGAAGGGTGTGATTGGAATGGTAACTAAGGGTTAGGGTTTTGGATAGAGAGAGAGCGAGCGAGTCGTGTTGGAAACGCAGGCGGGAGTGCCGTGGAGAGGAGAGCGGGGCCAATTTATGCATGGGGTTTAGCGGACTTGCAACGCAGCGTTTGGGCTTGGGACACCAATTACTTAACTGAGGGTTTGGGTTTTGGATAGAGAGAGAGCGAGTCGTGTTGTGTGGGCGCAGGTGGGAGGAGTGCCGTGGAGATGAGAGCGGGGCCCATTAATGCATAGGGTTTAGCGGAATTGCGACGCGGCGTTTGGGCTTGTGACACCAAATGCTCTCTCTCTCTCTCTCTCCCTGGTTGTAATTTAGGTAAATCATATGCTCATTATGAAAACAAATAGATAAACAAATAAATTAATTAAAATATTTACTATGTGGTAGGAGGAAGTAACTCTTTTAGGTTGAAATTTTTTCATCAATTTGCCTTTCTAAACTTTATTTTTTAATAAATCCAATAAATCTTAGAATTAAATGAATTTAAAAAAAAATTGAATTACATTGCCAAAAAAAGAAAAAATAAAAAAGGAAAAGGTATAGTTTGAATTTATATTACAATACCAGATAACAAATCAGATCAAAGAAATATTTCATCCGAATACTAAGAAAACGGATTACACTAGCCAATTAGGATTGCCCATTAACAAAACAAAAATTGGAATTATAAAAGTTTTTAATTTTGTGTTAAAATTGAAAATAATACCTGCTTTGAGATTGGTGGCAAGCTTATTGTGGTGAAAATGGTTGTACCAGTCACGTCACGCTATATATTTTCTAATATCTGAAGGTTGAAACTTTGTAGAGAGATCAATTATAAATTCATTATCAAATAAAATAGTTTTAAATCGATTTTAAAATTATCAATGAAGAAAATAATTTAAATTATTATTATTGATTAACGGCTTCAGATATTTCAATAATCTTATTTCCAATCTTACGTAACATTTAACTTGCAAACTTGAATTACAATTTAATATGTAAAAAATATTCTTCATTGAAGTCTGTAAAATTTATTACATTTTTTTAAAATTGTTGGATCAAATTAAAGTTGTATATGCCTTTAAATTGAACAATAGTTTAAAACCTGAACAACAACTTTAAAAATTTTCTTTAGTAATAGTTTTAAAAGATAAATAAACAAAAAAGTGCACAAAATATTGCTTTTGGCCTATTAAAATTTTTTAACAAAAAATAATTTAAAATATATTGATTTGGTATAACATTGATTCAAAGTTCAACGTTTGGTTGTGTTTTGGTTTTAATATTTTTTGTAGTAAAATGTTTCATGGTTTATTTTCTTATGAAGTATTTTTATGCTAATATTATTAAAATATGATTGAACACGTGAGTTTAATCTAAAAAACAATAGAATGACTCTTAATTAGTTAATTCAAAACTATTTGATAGTACATACAAATCAACTTAATTGACCAATTATTAATTTTTAAAATTAGAATTTGTGTAAATTGAACAATCGAGTTCAAATATTTAACAATTTTAAAAAATTATTTTATGCTTGTATATGAGACATCTTATTTTTTAGTATCGAGATACATTAGTATTTGAGAATAATCTCTTTATCCTATTGGGTTAAAATTAAATTGACCAATCAATTCAGTTCAATTTATTTGGTTTATTCGATTTTAACGAAATAATACTCTACCAAGGTACCTACATAAAATGGTTAGATGAGTAATTAAATTTAAAGAAGAAAATAATAATGGAGAAATAATATGCACATCTAAAGGAGATACACAATTAAATTTAAAACCGGGGGAAGTATCACTCAGATGCTGGTTGTATATACAACAAGGAAGAATTGAGAAATTGAGAGAGAGAGAGAGAGAGAGAGAGAGAGAGAGAGAGAGAGAGAATTTGGCATTTGATAATTGATCAAGTGGCGGTAGGTGAACACAGTGAGATTCAAAATGAATCATACGGAACTCAGTTCGCTACCAAAAGAAATCACAGAAGAAAAACAACAGCATTAGCCTCGGCCTCCTTCCATCTTCTCTTCTGTTCCTAATCGCCTTCCGACTTTGTCAGCTCTCTCTCTCCCTTTCTCTCTCTTTTCTCTGCTTGCTATCCTATTAGGATCATAGCTGCATTCATTTAAAATTGCACCATTAGATCATAATTGCAATTCAAATTGCTACCCCTGCTTGATTATTAATGGTCATCTAATTTAGTTCTGGTAGTCGTAATTGTCCACTTTTATCATTCTATTTATGGGATTGAACATTTTTATTCTTTATATATTTGCATGGTGTTGTAGGGTTTCTGCCCAAAAATACGCTCCTTTGGATTGGGTAGGCTATTTTGACCAAGAACAAGATATATGCATTCCTGACTCAAATGATGTAAAGTCCTTTGTAGGGGAGGGGGCTCTTCTCTCTCTTCCTCTTTATTTATCTAGTTTTCGGTGATCATGTTGTTCTGGTAATTGATTGCAAAATTGGTCATTCCCTTGCTGTCCTTTTAGGTATTTCATGTATACATGTCAGGATCAGAAGGACCGGTTGTTTTTTGCTTGCACGGAGGTGGTTATTCTAGGTATGCTTTATTTATTTATTTTCACATAGTTGAGATAACATTTATTTGATATTTAAAAGTTGACACTTGTTGAATCTTGTAATTGATGATACTTGTTCAGGGTGGGCCACATTCGTGTACTATATATATTTGTATATTTTGTATTTTTCATCATAATGCTATTCTGTGATGGTTTACTGAAGTCCTATTAAACAGAGTTGATAAAATGATCCTCGATCTTTTTGTCTTATTCTTCTCCATAGTTAGAAATAACATCCATATTGCTAGGTACAGGAAACAGAAATATTAGATAAAAAGAGTACAAAGGAGGCACACCTGTACACTCCTAGAATTTATGAGGAAATCTACAAAACTGGCTAAGTGTAAACATCTTCGAAAGATGATAAACCATCCTTAGACTCTTAATTCTATATTACTGCAAAATATCCTTCATCATATATACTAATCAGTGGAAAATTGACAAAATTCAACCTTGTCATAGAATATCTCTTCATATGCCCAAATATGAATGTGTCCGTATTAACCTTGACTCTTTTGATCTTGACCTCGTTTGATTGTGTTAAGGATTGCTCTTTTACAAGTTTGCTGCAATTACAATGAGAGTATAAAAAACTTTGATTCCTGACTTTGGTTTAATATTAGCTTTTTTGGCCTTCATAGCTGTTAGTGGCTGATGTAGGTTTCTTGTGGTGCTTTCAACCCACACAGGCCTAATTCCCATAGTGACAGCTATATCGAGACTAGATCCATTGTATGATGCTAATATCCATTTAGTGAGCTTTGCATGCAGCCTTAATTACTAACTGACAGTTAAGTGGAGGAGATGAGGTAGTTATGTGTAAATTAGACATGGGAAAAGCTTATGATCATATCATCTGGGACCTTCTTCTACATCTTATCAAGAAAAATGGATTTTCGTGCAAAATGGAGAGGGTAGATTAAAGTACGTATCTTCTTCCCATCCTTATCTATTTTAGTGAATAGGTTTCGAGAGGTTATTTCAATCCCACCCAAGGCCTAAGGCATGGCATTTGCATCTTGCCCGATCATTGTGACTGTGGAGGTGTTGAGTTGAATGTTGACTGGGGGTGTTAGTAGATAATCTGAGTGAGGCCACTAAGGTATGGATTGCCTTTTTTTTTTTAATTGATTTGAGTATCTTTTATAAGCCATTCAGGAAGTAAGCTTAGTTGTGGGGAGTTCTTTTGTTAAGATCCATGAGGAAGAGGGTGACCCCCAAAGCGTGGTTGTGTTTCTTGTGCAGGAGCCTGGGGAGAATCTGGATGCATGACAATTGACAAAGGAGATTTGTGATCTTGGTCAACAGTTGTGTCTTATGCAAAAAGGGATCAGACAAGGTTATTCACTTGCTTCTTCTTTGGTAGTGGACTTGAGTGCTGTAAGAGAAGGTTTTTGTGCAATTTCATTTATGTTAGGTGACCTTAAAGTTTGTACAAAGTGAGATATTGGCCTAGAGTGGTTTGAGAGTCTATATAGCAAAGAGGAGAGTCTATGGTTTGCCCCCTCTTGCCATTTTTTAGTTGGTTTGGAGCTTACCAGAACTTTTGAGGGATTTGAGAACTCCGAGAGCTCGGAGTAACTTGTACTTTTGGTCATCTTCCAAGTCTTTGGACTTTAGAGGTTGCAGAATCTGTTGACTTCCTTTTTGTGTAGGATTTTGCTTAGTGCACTTCTAGGTGCCTTTGTGAATATTTTTTTTTATTCTTATAAAAAAAATAAAAGATATCCTTATTGTTGTGATTTTGAATTTGCAAGCATGGTTCTTGTGGCTACATAGTTACATATTTATCTATGACAAATAATAATTCGAATTAGTTAACTAGAGTTTTTAAAGTATTTATAATTTACACTAAAACTTGTATATTATAAGTCTACCGACCCAATAGGAAAGGAGCTACTTGGTACTTGGTACTTTTGTGATAACCGTTATGGAGTGTTGCGTGCACGTAAAACAAGACTACTTGGTACTTTTGTGATAACTGTTGTGGAGTGTTAGAATTTTAATACACACACGCAAAATGGAAGTATAGTGGAATTTTTTGGAATAATAAAAAGAACAAAATATAGGGTATATCTCGGTGAATTAAAACGCACTAATTTGAGAAACCACGATACTTTCTTCTAACGTTCTCACAGTCAGGATGATAATCATGTTACAAACTATCACCACAATATCACGATACCGCAACCCTCAAATCCGGTGATAAAAGTAACGTAAAAATTCATGTTCAGAATTTTCTTTAATCCTCTATAAATCTCTTTCTAGAAATTTTTTGTCTCTTAATCAAAGTGTGCACTCACTATGTGTTTTCTCACACATTGTTAATTATTCCTCTTCTCTCAATGGAAGAATAATCACACACCATTCACGTAGGCTAGTGCATAGGATTAATGGGAAGGTTGGGGAGGTTAAGGATAATGGGTTGTTCCCCATTATCCTTTAACTCCCTAATTCAAAATTTAAACTTTCAAATTAAACTCATGCAATCTACTATATCACCCATTGGACTTTCATACAGAATTAGACGTCGTGCGACTGGCGAGTACACCTACAAACAAAGAGTTCTTGATATACCTGTTAGAATAATTGAGAAATCACCATTAATATAAAAAAGAATTCGCTATATCCCAGACTCAATGCAATTACATCTATCGTGTCACTTTTCTCATCGAAAGTGATCCCTAATCAATACTCGATTGTGTATTCACTATTATATTGAATCCTAACATGGATAAACATAATAGACTGATCGATGAATACTACACAACAATGTAATACCTATTGGTCTTCCTTTTCCCAAACTCGAATATATCAGTTTCATTTCAGCTACTTTCTTAAACATATCCCTTAGATATCAATTTATCTTCCGGGCCATAGATAAACTGACTAAAATAGCAAGACTGAACCAAAACTACTAGAAACAGCCAAAAGTAATAAGGGTACAAGAGATCCCACCCAATGGATCTTGGGTCTCACACAGTGGAAACGGAAATCACGATCACACTATCGTCTCAAGTAATAACTCCCACTATCCCATAGTCATCTCATCACACGCGGTATGAAACGCATGCCACAGTGTTAATCCCTCATTTCTCAAAAGGATATATGTCAGATTTCTCTAATACTGTGCAGATATGGGGCTCAGTCTACCTATAAGGATCTACCTAGAGATCTCAGAGAGAGTGTCTTAGAGACAATATCACTAAACACAGGTGATATTTGAGATCTCAGATCTGGTTATTTTAGGCTACATAAATATGGGTATTTTCATATCGATCATATCCTAAACGATCTCATCCTGAACACATATCAGGACGACTTGTGTTTTAGTAGGGCTACTCTCAATGCCTTTTATGACTAGAAACCGTCTTATCTTCGCTCACTCAAAACTGGACTAGAAACCATTTTATCTTCATTTACTCAGAAACAGAGGTGGTCACTCGTGTGAAAGAGTAGATATCGCTTGCCTGACATATCTTTTATCATATCAAAGCATATATGATCTAAAACAAGTACATTATTTAAGAAAAAAAATAACGTAAGTGTGACTGAATAATGTACAAAATCATATAAATAAAAGTAATAAATATCATATCGTCAATTCGGTATATAATGAGAAATATCAAAATATGTCTAAACCCAATGACTCTCTATGTGCTACAAATGAGTCTCTAGTAATGGGTTTGGTGAAGGGATCAGTTATCATGCTATGTGTCGAAATTGTAACGCCGACTCTGTGATACCATATTTTTGTATGAGAAATTTTATTTAATTATATTGATTTTTGATTTTTGCGGTATTTAAATTGAATTTTTGGTGTATTTAAATTATTGCCGTATCTATGAAAATTATGGTAAAATGAATATATATATATATATATATATATATATATATATATGTAAATAAAAAAAATAATAATGAAAAAAAAGGAGGGGCTAATGGAGTGCTGTGTTTTGAGGCAAAACGCAGCACCCCCTCCTAAAGATTGGATTAGGGCTTTTAGCCCTAATCCCTCTCTCTCTCTCTCTCTCTCTCTCGCTCTCTCTCTCTCTCTCTCTCTCTCTCTCTCTCTCTCTCTCTCTCTCTCTCTCTCTCTCTCTCTCACTCCCTCTCATCTCTGTCTCTTCCTCTCTTGCAGCTGCGCCCGATCGCCGCCGCCGCTCCCTTTCTGCCATCGCCGCCGCCCACCGCCTCGCCTTCCTCCTGCGATCGCCGCCGCTGCAACGCCTTTCCACGAGCCAAGTGTGCCCTTCTGTGACCTCTCTCCCCGCGACTGTAGCCTCCCCGCGAGCGCGCACCTTAGCTCGCGAACGCCAGCCTGCAGCACGCTCCTGCCTGCACCAGCGGGCCATAGCACGAGCGCGAGCGCGCTCTAGCGCGACCCCTGCACGAGCTCAAGCGCGCTCCTACGCGACCCTCTGCGCAAGCATAGTGCGCTCCAACGCGCGACCCACTGCTCGAGCGCGCCCCAGCACGAGCGCGAGCGCGCTCTAGCGCTCGACCCACTGCGCGAGCGAGCGTGCCTCATAGCGCGCGATCCACTCGCGAGCGCGAGCCCTAGCCCGTGAGTACCCGCTAGGCCGCTAAGCCCACTACTGATCCCCGAGCCCACTGCGGCCCGCAAAACCCACTGCGGCCAGCAAGCCGGGCTGCGATCCCACGAGCCCACCAGCGGGCCAGCCTATCAGCTCGTTGGCCCGTGAGCCCACGACCAGCTGTTCCCTTCGAGAGCTCACCTGCATCTTCTTCACTGCAGGTAACGACTATAATTGGATGTAATTCTAGGGTTTGACGTTTAGAAATTTAATTAGTTGCTAACCTCGTTTCAAATTTGAAAATATTACAGATTTTAGACCAATTCAACGGGCGAACGAAAGTTAGGTCTAAAATCCGAGAAACCCTAGGTGAGAGAAATACAATTATTTCAATGTTTGAATTAAGTTTGTCAAAATTTGGTGGAATTTAAAATCGGAAACTATATAATGTTAAATTCGAGAAAAATTAGAGAAAATAAGAAATATTGGAAAATTGATCATTGGTGAGCCAATTGATTCGAAAGTGATGAAACAGAAATCTAGAAAGGGGATTGTGTTAATTAAAGTTGTATTTAAATTTGAAAGAAAAATTGAAAATCCCATATTAGACCTTTATTTGATATCAAATTGTGATGATTGATTAGATTTGTCTTTTGGAGACTTGAGGAGTCAATTGAATTGAATTGAAAAATAGGGAGTGACTACCCTCCCTAAAAATGTGAGAGACACTTTTTTTGCATGAAATAGTAAAACTTGTTTCTGCCATGTTTTCAATAAAATATGCTTTCGATATGCATTGACTCGATGTGTGATATTAAATTTCAAAACTTGTTTTTTAACATTTGGAGTGTCGTAAATTTATGTTTACGATGACTATACATCAATTGTTTGACATGAAACAAAAATTGTACTATTACTTGAAAATTGATAAATTCCTTTTACGGTTGCATTGATATGCAGTTTTGGAATGATTTGATGAAATGTATTGGTACGCGGATTTCAAATGTTTTGATAAACTATGTGGATTGGATGCCCACTAGTTATGCATGATATGATTCTTTCTTGTGAGACGTTGTGCCCTTGTGATACTATGATGATGACATTGATGATTTTGTAGCTACGAAAGGCGTTTGTAGAGGCACAGGTTGCCCGGATATGCTTTTGCAGGAGGTATCCGCAAACGTCATTGATTCTAAGGGCTATAGGTGCGGCCGATTGAACCCACGATGAGGGAAGACGAGTGTGAAGCCACCGTCTAGCACCGGGCGGGGTCCTATACACGATGATGAGTTAGCCCCAGCAAACTCATGGCCAACGTTGGGATAGAGAGTGATTTTAAAGTTTATGCATAATGGAACTCCCAATGCGTCTGTCTTTGGTCATGGTTGAACTTTGTCAGGATTATCTTTGGCTTGCTCTACTATTATTTGATTTTTAAATGGATGCATACATGTTTATTACCGTGTGATTGATTTAAATGATTTCAAATTGCTAAACATATCATACTGTGTTGCGAAATGTAAATTTTTATTTGAAATGATATTATTTGACACTCCAATGGTTCACCCATACTATTTATGCTTGATATTATCCCTCTTACTCCCTGGATATCTTTCCATGATATTCACCCCTCCCTTTTCCCTCCTCAAATAGGATTATTGTTGTGCTGGAGCGATACTTCAAACCTTAGAGATTTTGGTAGATTTGGGTGTTTCACGATGGTAAGATTTAAGTTTAAATTTGAAAGATGAATTTCGTACTTTGTTTTGACCTTGCGCGGTCTTGATATTGAGATCTGTTGTTGGCCGTGTATATTATGGGATGACTGTATAAATTATGGGTAGTTATGTGCAAAAGTCTCGTTTTGGTTCATTTTACTTGCATTGAGGTTTCTGTAAGCATTTAAACTTTCTATTTGGGAAATTTGTTATATATTTGTATAAACTTTAGACCCGTTCGGTATAGCGGCTGCTCATACTCTAGTTAGATATGATAGTAGAGGTCTGTGGTTAGGATTGTTAGAAATTTATATAGCCTGCGTTGTTCTGGATGTCTGCTGTTGTCGGTAGGTTGTTGTGAGGCCGGAATGACCATTTTATTTTATTTACAGTTTGATTTTAAATTATACAGATTTATTTGTATATGAAAAATCTTCGATTTATAGGGAGGTTCTGTCCGATTTTTTGTAAAAATATAGTCGGTATTCAGGGCAACGAACGGCTGCTCACGACACAGGTTCGGGGTGTGACAGTTTTATTGGTATCAAAGCATCTAGGTTAGAGAAAAGATAGTAATAAACATCTTCCCAAGTATATGAAAAGTTCTCAATGCGTTAGAGAGTTTCATACAATCATTTAAAGTCCCATATTTGGCCATAGGCATATAAATTCATCTATTTTACGGAGCAACTAACCCTAATCTTTGATTTCTATCTAATAAAAATATATTCTTTTCACAGAATTATGCCACCTAGACGTACTAAGAGAGGTGCTAGATTGGCATCACTTGAGGGTCTTTCAGTGCCTGATACACTTAAGGCACCCGAGGCGTCACAAGTGCCAGAGGATGCTTCCTCGACTCGAGCACGCTCATCGGCGCCACCCCCAGCACCTCCACCGGCTGTTACAGTCAAGATTTCTCTACCACCACTCAATGCCTTGAGACAGTGGCAGGAGTGGTACAGTAGATATGGGGTGCAGATGCCACCACCTCTATTACAGACTCCAGCGACCACACCTGCGGCCGTACCTGGTCCTACGGCACCAGTTCCTCCTTCGGTGGTCGGTCATTCTGTTTCTACTCCAACCGATGAGACGTTGGCTACTTTGATGCGCATCCACGAGCTCACGCAGTTGGTGAAAGAGTCTTGGTATCTCGGATGCATAGACTTTTCAGGATCCAGTGATGCCGTAGCAGCGAAATATTGGATCAACAGGATTCGTAGGATCCTTATAGATTTGGGATTGTCAGAGGAGCTCAGATTGAGAGTTGCTGAGAGACTCCTCGGCGGAGATGCCCTCTTATGGTGGAAGGCTATCCGTGACAGTGCTACACAGACCCTGTGGTGGGAGGACTTTCTACAAGAGTTCGACCGCAGGTACTTCACCCGTTCCAGCAGGACCGGATGAGAACGGAGTTCCTGCACTTATGCCAGGGGACGAGGTCAGTTTCAGAGTACGAGGCTGAACTCAGACGACTAGCGGCCTTTGTCCCCGACATGGCTATACCAGCTTAGATGAGGTTCAAGTTTGAAGATGGCCTCCAATTGAGTATCAGGAGTATATGACGGTGACTCCCTCTTTTACACTATCAGAGGTGATTAATTTAGCGTATCGAGCAGAAGAGATTGTCTGAGCGGAGGCTAGACAGAGGGAGAGTCACTAGAAGAGGAAGATTGGGTCACAGGGTGGACAGTCTTCGTAGAGGAGTAGAGGTTTTAGATATCTCAAAGGTTCTTTTAGCTTCAGACCAGCAGAAGCGGGACAGGGACCTTGACCACAGGGTTTTGGGGTACCAGCCCCTAGTGTCTCTATACAGTTTACTACACAGAGACAGCCCTTCTGTCGTAAATGTAGTAGCCACCATGCATTTGGGGCACGTAGAGTACCAGTTACTTGCTTTCAGTGTAGGAATCAAGGTCACGTTAAGAGTGTCTGTCCCTATTTAGGTCGAAGATGATCGACTTTACAGAGTCGTACTGGTACGTCTGGCACAGGCCAGTAGGGGGAACCTACGCACTCAGTTCTTACCGCTCCTCGGACTACAGCCGGGAGTAATACAGTGCCAGGGTCATCGCGACAGTAGCCTAGGGCCCAGACTCATGTGTTTGCAATGATACAGGACGACGCACAGGCAAACCCTGATATTATTATGGGTAATCCTCCCGTAGACCCCTTAGTGTAATACTTTTGTTGTACTTTCTGTATGACGTTTTTGTATATCATGATATCGATATACAGTTTTGACTAATTAAAACTTTAGAAACTTAACTAGTTTGATATATATATATATATATATATATATATATATTCGTTCACTTTTTCTTCGCATTTTAAATTTTGTTGATCTTCTTACTTTTAGGTACCATACGAATATTTGGTATCCACGTCCGTATTCTTATAGATAGTGCGTCGAATTTTTCATATATGAGTGACATATTCACTCGCCATTCTGATAGACCTCTCTCGCCACTTGATCAGGAGATTATGGTAGTCATTGCTCTTGACAAGTATATCATTCGAGATACAGTCTATAGGGGCTGTGAGGTCAGTATAGGGGAGACAATATTAGAGACAGATCTAATTATGCTCCCTATCATGGATTTTGATACCATTCTAGGGATGGATTGGCTGAGTTTACACCAGGCTTCCGTGAATTGTTTTACAAAAGAGATTGAGTTTCGGAGATCCGGGCAGCCACCATTAGTTTTCTGGGGTGAAAGACGAGTATTGCCCCGCTGTATTATCCATGTTATGAAGGCCAGACGCTTGGTACGCCATGATAGTGTGGCTTATCTGGCTTATGTTGTCGACACCACCATTAAGGGACTGAGACTTGAAGATGTCCCTATGGTGCAGGAGTTTCTAGAGATATTCTCCGAGGAGCTTCCCGGATTACCATTAATTCGGGAGTTCGATTTCGAGATTGATCTAGTACCGGGGACCAATCCTATTTCTATTCCGCTATACAAAATGGCGCCTACTGAACTGAGAGAGATTAAGACTCAATTACAGGAACTCCTAGATAAGGGGTTCATTCGCCCGAACACTTCACCTTGGGGCGCTCTAGTACTGTTTGTAAAGAAGAAGGATGGTACATTTCGGCTTTGTGTGGACTACAGGCAATTGAACAAATCCATTATCAAAAACAGATATCCCCTGCTACGTATAAATGATTTGTTTGATCAGCTGCAGGGAGTCAGGGTTTTCTCTAAGATTGATCTCTGTTCGGATTATGATCAGTTGAGAATTCGGGCCGAAAATGTGTCCAAAACAGCTTTTCGCACTCGATACTGCTATTACGAGTTTCTAATCATGCTGTTTGGGTTGACTAATGCCCCAACTGCTTTTATGGATTTGATGAACCGAGTTTTTCACGACTACTTGGATCGGTTCGTCATCGTATTCATTGATGACATCTAGATATATTCACGGAGTGATGAAGATCATGTTGAGTACTTTCGGGTGGTATTGTAGATATTCTGTGAGAAGCAGCTATATGCCAAATTCTCGAAATGTGAGTTTTGACTAAAACAAATTGGATTCTTGGGACACATTGTTTCCGCGGAGGGTATTTATGTTGATTCGTGGAAGGTTGAGGCCATAGTGAAGTGGGAGCAGTCACAAACAGTTACCGAGATTCATAGTTTTCTCGGTTTGACCGAGTATTATCGCAAATTTGTAGAGGGAGTTTCCCGAATAACTACTCCGTTGTTTAGATTGACCCAGAAGGGAGTCAAGTTTGTTTGGGATGACCGTTGTAAGACGAGCTTTCAGGAGCTCAAACAACGGTTGACATCCGCTCTTATTTTAACCCTTCCCACTAGTAGTCGGGAGCATACAGTGTACAGTGTTATTAGCCGACAGAGATTGGGTTGTGTTCTGATACAGGATGGTCAGGTTATTGCATATGCCTCGCGACAACTAAAGAAACATGAGGTTAACTACCCGACACATGATTTAGAGTTGGCAGCCATAGTTTTCGCATTGAAAATATGGCGGCATTATCTTTATGGAGTGACTTATAGGGTATTCACGGATCACTAAAGTCTAAAATACTTGTTCATCTAGCGAGAGTTGAACCTCAGACAAAGGAGATGGTTGGAGTTATTGAAAGACTACGACCTCATTATTAACTATCATCCGGGCAAGGCGAATGTTGTAGCAGATGCCTTGAGTCGGCAGTCAGTATCATCGTTACAGTCGACAGAGAAAGCCTACCTTTCTTGTTCAGTAGGACTCCGAGCTTTGGAAGTCAGTTTGACTAGTGATGATCAGGGAGGCTTACTAGCTAGATTTGAGGTCAGACCGACTTTGTTCGACCGTATCCAAGAGCTCTAAAGTACAGATAAGAAGCTTCAGGGTAGTGCGGATAGAGTCTGCAGATCTGAGGGTGGAGACTTCAGAGTCCGTGATGATTGACTCGTGGTATTCAGAGACAGAGTGTGTGTCCCGGCCAATAGTGATCTTCGGCGTGCTATCCTTGAGGAAGCATATTCTTCTGCATATGCTATGCATCCTGGGGGTACGAAGATATACCGGACCATTAGGGGTAGTTATTGGTGGTCAGGCATGAAGAGGGATATAGCAAAGTTTGTGGCACGATGCTTGGTGTGCTAGCAGGTGAAGACCGAGCATCAGTGTCCAGCGGGCACACTACAGTCTCTTCCCATTCCTGAGTGGAAATGAGAGTATATTACTATGGATTTCGTGATGGGGTTGCCGCGGACTTCTACACGGCATGATACGATTTTGGTGATTGTTGATCGACTTACCAAATCTGCACATTTTATCCCTATCCGTGGTGACTATTCCTTAGAGGCATTGGTACGTCTCTACATTGATACCATAGTTCGGCTTCACAGGGTGCCCGTGTCGATTGTTTTAGATAGGGACCCTAGGTTCACATCTAGGTTTTGGCCCAAGTTGCAGGAGACATTGGGTACTAGATTAAACTTCAGTACGACATATTATCCTCAGACGGACGGCCAGTCTGAGAGGACGATTCAGACGCTCGAGGATATGCTTCGGGCATGTGCCATTGATTTTCATGGTAGTTGGGATCGACACATTCCATTGGTCGAGTTCGCATATAATAACAGTTATCAGGCCAGTATAGGAATGCCCCCGTATGAGGCACTGTATGGCAGGAAGTACCGTATTCCGATATGCTGGGATGAGGTCGGAGAGCGAAGTCTCAGCAGTGTTGAGTTGATTGAGCAAACAAAGGATAAAGTTAAGGTCATCCGTGAGCAGATGAAAGCCGCCCAGGACAGATAGAAGGCATATGCCAATCGTAGGCGGCGATCTCTTGAGTTTGCCACAGGAGATATGGTTTTCTTGAAGATATCTCTTTGGAAAGGAATTATACGGTTCAGGCAGCGAGTCAAGTTGAGTGCCAGATATATTGGACCCTTCCATATCCTTGAGAGGGTCAGGAGTGTGGCATATAGTAGAGTTGCTGGATGAACTTTCCTGTATTCACAATGTATTCCATGTCTCAGTACTCAGGAAATACTTGGCCAATCCTCTCATGTACTTGAACCTCCACCTGTTGAGTTACGAGAGGACCTTAGTCTTCCAGCTCAGCCCGTGACTATTCTAGATCGGCAGGTCAGAAAGCTGCGGAGCAAGGAAGTCATATTGGTAAGAGTTTTATGGAGAAGTGATCAGTTCGAGGAGGAGACCTGGGAGCCCGAGGAGGTTATAAGGAGACAGTACCTCAATTTATTTGTTGTTTAGTTCTCTTTTAATTTTGAGTACGAAACTTAATTTTAGGGGGTTAGAAAATGTAACGCCGACTTTGTGATACCGTATTTTTGTACGAGAAATTTTATTTAATTATATTGATTTTGGGTATTTAAATTAATTTTTTGGTGTATTTAAATTATTGCCGTATCCATGAAAATTAGGGTAAAATGAATATTTATATATATGTAAATAATAAAAAAAATAATAATGAAAAAAAAGGGGGGGCCAGCGGAGTGCTGCGTTTTGAGGCAAAACGCAGCACCCCTTCCCAAAGATTGGATTAGGGCTTTTACCCCTAATCCCTTTCTCTCTCTCTCTCTCTCTATCTCTCTTTCTCTCTCTCTCTATCTCTCTCTTTCTCTCTCCCTTTCATCTCCATCTCTTCCTCTCCCGCAGCCGCACCCGATCGCCGCCGCCGCTCCCTTTCCGCCATCGCCATCGCCATCGCCATCGCCGCCGCCTAGCTCCTCGCCTTCCTCCCACGATCACCGCCACTACAACGTCTTTCCACGAGCCAAGCGTGCCCTTGCGAGACCGCAACCTCCCCACGAGCGTGTGCCTGAGCTCACGAACGCTAGCCTTTAGCACGCTCCTGCTTGCACCAGCGCACCACAGCACGAGCGCGAGCGCACTCCAGCACGAGCACGAGCGCGCTCCAGTGTGACCCCAGCACGAGCGCGAGCGCGCCCCAGCACGAGCTCGAGCGCGCTCCAACGCGTGACCTACTATGCGAGCGTGCGTGCCTCACAACGTGTGATCCACTCGCCAGCGCGAGCCTTAGCCCGTGAATGCCTGCCAGGCTGTGAAACCCACTGCTGACTCATGAGCCCATTGCGGCCCGCGAAGCCCATTGCAGCCAGCAAGCCGGACTGCGATCCCACGAGCCCACCAGCGAGCTAGCCCGCCCGCCTGCCCATCAGCCCGTCGACCCGCGAGCCCGAGATGGCCCACGAGCCCGCGACCAGCTATTCCCTTCGAGAGCTCACCTGCATCTTCTTTACTGCAGGTAACGACTATAATTGGATGTAATTCTCAGGTTTGGTATTTAGAAATTTAATTAGTTGCTAATCTCGTTTCAAATTTGAAAATATTATAGGCTTTAGACCAGTTCGATAGGCGAACAAAAGTTAGGTCTGAGATCCGAGAAATCTTAGGTGAGAGAAATGCAATTACTTCAATATTTGAATTAAGCTTGTTGAAATTTGGTGGAATTGAGAATCGAAAACTATATAATGTTAAATTCGAGAAAAATTAAAAAAAAATGAGAAATATTGGAAAATTGATCATTGATAAGCCAAATGATTCAAAATGATGAAACAGGAATCTAGAAAGGGGATTGTGTCAATTAAAGTTGTATTTAAATTTGAAAGAAAAATTGAAAATCCTATATTAGACCTTTATTTGATATTAAATTGTGATGATTGATTAGGTTTGTCTTTTGGAGACTCGAGAAGTCAATTCGATTGAATTGAAAAATAAGGAGTGACCACCCTCCCTAGAAATGTGATTGAGACTCTAATCTCTTGCTTGAAATAGTAAAACTTGTTTCTACCGTGTTTTCAATAAAACATACTTTCGATATGCATTGACTCGACGTGTGATTTTAAATTTCAAAACTTGTTTTGTGACATTTGAAGTGTCATAAATTTATGTTTACGATAACTATGTATCCATGGTTTGACATGAAACAAAAATTGTGACATTACTTGAAAATTGATAAATTCCTTTTACGGTTGTATTGGTATGCAGTTTTGGAATGATTTGATAAAATGTATTGGCACATGAATTTCAAATGTTTTGATAAACTATGTGGGTTGGATGTCCACTAGTTATGCATGATATGATTCTTTCTTGTGGAACGTTGTGCCCTTGTGATACTATGATGACGACATTGATGATTCCATAGCTACGAAGGGCGTTTGTAGAGGCACGGGTTGCCCGGATACGCTTCTGCAGGAGGTATCTGCAAACGTCATTGATTCTAAGGGCTATAGACACGGCCGGTTGAACCCATGATGGGGGAGGACGAGTGTGATGCCACTGTCTAGCACTAGGCGGGGTCTTATACACGATGATGAGTTAGCCCCAGCAAACTCATGGCTAACGTCGGAGAAGAAAGCGATTTTAAAGTTTATGCATAATGAAACCCCCAATATGCTTATCCTTGGTCATGGTTGACCTTTGCCAAGATTATCTTTGGCTTGCTTTACTATTATTTGATTTTTAAATGGATGCATATATGCTTGTTATCATGTGATTGATTTAAATGATTTCAAATTGCTAAACATATCATGTTGTATTGCGAAATGTAAATTTTTGTTTCAAATGATATTATTTGACACTACAATGGTTCACCCACACTATTTATGCTTGATATTATCCCTCTCATTTACCAGGTATCTTTCCATGATATTCACCCCTCCCTTTTCCATCCTTAGACAGGATTATTGTTGTGCTAGAGCGACACTTCAGATCTTAGAGATTTTGGTAGATTTGGGTAATTCACGACGGTGAGATTTAAGTTTAAATTTGAAAGATGAATTTCGTACTTTGTTTTGACCCTGCGTGGTCTTGATATTGAGATCCGTAGTTAGCCGTGTATATTATGAGATGACTGTAAAACTTATAGATAGTTGTGTGCATAACTCTCGCTTTGGTTTATTTTACTTGCATTGAGATATCTGTAAGCGTTTAAACTTTCTACTTGAAAAATTTGTTGTATATTTGTATAAACTTTAGACCCGCTCAGTGTGACGGCTGCTCATGTTCTAGTTGAGCAAGACAGTAGAGGTCTGTGGTTAGAATTATTGGAAATTTATATAGCCTGACATTGTTCTGAATGTCTACTATGGTCGATAGGTTGTTGTGAGACCGGGGTGACCATTTTATTTTATTTACAGGTTGATTTTAAATTATACATGTTTATTTGTACATAGGAAATCTCTGATTTATGGGGAGCTTTTACTCGATTTTCTGTAAAAATACAGCCGGCATTCAAGATAACGGACGGCTGCTCACGACCCCGGTTCGGGGCGCGACAAAAATGTACTTGACGGTCACTTTACCTTTCTTGATGATGTTTCTTACAAAATTATATTTGTGTCGATATGTTTGGTTCTATTATGATATTTAGGGTCTCGAGTGTAAACGATAGCGGCCTAATTATCATAGTAAATTATCATTAACCTCCCACTATTAGGCATAACCTCTAAGTCATCTAATATTTTTCAGAGCCAAACACTCTCCTAAACTACGACTAAGCAAGCCACGAACTCAGCCTCCATCGAAGATAAAGTCACACAGGTTTGCTTCTTGCTACTCCATGAAATGGCACCACCATTGAGCAAGAAGGCAAAACCTGACGTCGATTTATGCTTATCCAGATCACTACCCTAATCAGCATCTGAATATCCTACAATGCACAAATGTCCTCCTCTGTAACACAAGGAGAAGCTCGCAGTTCGCTTAAAATATCTCAAAATCCTTTTCACTGATCTCAAGTGACCCCTTCCAGGATTTAATTGATATCTACTCACTAGACCGACTGCATAACATATGTCTGGTCTTGTACACAACATCGCATACATCAAACTTCCTACTGTGCTCAAATAAGGGATTTTGTTCATCTCCTTTACTTTTTCCTAAGTTTTCAGCCACATCTCAAGACTCAGGCCATCACATTTGACGATCGGAGTATCCTATGGGATTATAATCATTCATCCCAAGGCACTCGAGAATTTTCCTAATGTAGATCTCTTGTGAAAGAACCAACATTCGCCTCGAGCAATCCCTCTAGATCTAACTCCAAGGATGAACTCAGATTTACCCATATCTTTCATGTCGAATCTCGATGACAACCATGCCTTAATTGTCATCAGATACTCAATATTGTTCTCAGCCAATATCATATCATCCATATACAAGAACAAGATCACAAAAGAGTCGTCAGATTGTATCAGATAGATACAATGATCCTCCTCGATCATTGTAAAATCATAAGAGATCACATTCTCGTGAAATCTCAGCTACCACCATCTAGATGACTGCTTTAGGCCGTATATTGACTTTTGAATTCGATAGACCTTATCCTCATGACCTACTAAAACGAACCCGGAGGATTGTTCCATGTAAATCTCCTCATTCAAATTCCTGTTAAGGAAAGCGGTTTTTACATCGATCTAATGTAACTTTAGATCCATGTTTGCGACAATCGTCAAAAGTAGACAAATCGATATAAATTTAACTACAGGGAGAAAGTCTTTTCGTAGTCAATACCCTTTGTCTTTATGTAATCCTTGTCTACTAGACGGGCCTTGTATCTCTTTATCGATTCGTCAGCCTTTCTTTTGATTTTGAGAAGCCACTTGTTCCCAATGGCCTTTTTATTCTTAGGTATGTCAACTAGGTTTTAGATCCCGTTGACTCTCATAGATTCCAACTTCTCCTACATGACCTTTAATCATTGGTCCTTCATAGAACTCTCAAGAAACTCCTGAAAAGATCGAGACTCCTCATCATCCTTGGGAGTCACGATAAGGATCTTATCCTCAATCGAAAAACGATGTTGGGGTATATTTCCTGGACTACTCTTACGAGGAGGGGGAGTCTCTTCATCTCTAGATAGACCATTCCCACTAGGATCAAAATCCATAATAGGTTCTTGAGTTCTGCTGTTGGACTCAATTGAGCCGTTTGGCTCACCCATCTCATAAAAGATGAAATCCTGATTGATTTCATCTCTCTTATGGAAATTATTTTCCAGGATCATAGTATCACGAGATTCGATTTCAGAGAGCGTGTCGTCCATACGTTCACCTAAGAACACATGTCCCTTAGAATGTTCAGAATATTTTATGAAAATACACTTCTTTTCTCGCGAGCCTAACTTGCCATGTGGATGCGAGGAATCGTGAATGTATGCGGCACAACCCTATGGCCTCAAATGGCTCAGGTCAGGCTACCTCCTTATCCAAATCTCATATGGGGTACTGACTACGGATTTAGATGGAACACGGTTGAGAATGTAAGCAGCAGTCAACAATGCATCTCCCTAAAGGAGATAGCCAAATTGGTCTGCACCATCATCGATCTCACCATCTCCAATAGAGTTTTGGTCTTTCTCTTGGCTACTCTGTTCTACTAGGGAGTAGCAGAAACAGTCAACTATCTCGTAATACCTTTCTCGAAATAGAGCTCTTTAAACTGCTTAGACAAATATTTGTGCCTTCGATCAGTTCTAAGAACCTTAACTCTCAAGTCTAACTGATTTTCCATCTCGTTGATAAATCTTTTGAAGCAATCTAATACCTTAGACTTGTGTGAGATCAGATAGAAGTAACTGAAATACGTGTAATCGTCTATAAATATAATGAAATACGTGATTCCATTTCGGGCTCTCACATTCATATGCCCACAAGTATCAGAGTGAATCAGTTGCAATGGAATCCCAGCACTCATTGCCTTTCCAAATGGTTTTTTTATCGTTTTGCCGGTTAAGCAAAACTGACATAGGGGTAACTCCACTCGAGTTAGTGGAACTAACAGGCCACTCACTGCCAACCGATTCATTATCTCTTTCGCTATATGGCCATGTCTATAATGCCAAATAGAAATATCATTAACTACGCTATCAGATGTATAGACAATAAAAAATAAATCAGAAATATTATTATAGGAAACTATGTCCAACGCATAAAGTCTATCATGGACCAAACCAGTATATAATAAAGAATTATCATACGAAATCGAAACACTCGAGTTTATGAACATAATAAAATATCCTAAGTGATCTAAATAAAGAACAGATATAAGATTCCGTCGAATCTCGGGAGCATATAATACATCATGTAAATATAGGACTTGGTAATTTCGCAGCATCAGATTGTATGTACCGATTCCCTTCACAGCTACAAATGCTCCATTCCCCACATACAATCTCCTCGCATGGTGGCTCAATCGGCAGAACTCCACATACGCTCTCCTGTCACGAGTTACATGGTCGATGGCTTCTGAGTTTACAATCCACAAAGGAGAGGAGTTAGTGAGTATCATAGTAGATGAAAAATAACTCAAACCATGTAAGGAAAAAGGACTTACCTTCCACTTGCCATACTCGCAACTGAAATGCCCAAACTTGCCACAAACGTAGCACTTCACTTTGCTCTTATCTAGCTCATTCTTTCTGTGCTTTTGCCCTTTGTTGCCGGTCTTTGCTGATGGCCTCTTCTTGTCTTGGCTTTTGGCATTTTCGTCATGTTTGCGCCATTTGCCCCATTTGCACTTGAAGCCCTGGGAGCCCTTACTTGATTCCGCTACATAGGCATGACCGAAAACAGACCTAGCCACCTCCTGGCGCTCCTCTCAAGCTCTCAATGTCTACTCATATCCATGAAAGTGCAAATACTCTCAGTGTAAGTGGCATAGGTCTTAACCATATCTCAGGCATTAGGCAAAGACTGGATCACCCCCAACACTTAAAACCCATCAGACATCGACTCCCCCATTTTATTCAGAGAAGCGATAATATTCGACATGTGTATCAGATGCTGCTTCATAGTATAATCAGGTTTCTTCTTATAGGTAATAAATCTATAGGTCAGCATTCTCAGCTTAGGAGCTGACTAAGAGCCAAGGTACTCTTTTAGAGCAACCCAAACCGACATCGTAGTAGGATACTGCTCATACACAGGGATCAAGTGGTCATGCATGCTGCTTAAAAGGATTGCCCTAACTTGACCATCCTTTTTCTTCCATACATGATACGCCTCTAGATTACGTCTAGCCTGAGGCGTAGTACCCTCCCAGAGGTCTGACATCTCTCGCTTTAGAACCTTCGCTAGGTCATGTTCCTCGAAGACAAATTGAACCTTCGGTATCAAATTTCGTAGTTGTCACCGTTCAACTTGTCTCTCTTTACGAAATCAAGTATGATGGTCTTCGTTGCAGCCATTTATTTCTGTTATACAGAAAAAGAGACGTTAGTGACTAATAATGCTTATTATCACAATTTCGGGTACCCTACGAATCTCCAAAACCAAAATGATTAGAGTATTGACCCCAAAACAAACGTATAGGTCAACGGACACCATACACTATAACCCGGGATTGCATTTCACAATTAGGACTTGGATTCAGAACACAAAATTCCACAAATAGTCACAAATATAGATATAAGATTCTCAGAAAATTGAAAAATTTTAATTTCGGACAACCTGACTCATAGTCGGGGTCTACATGTGCCGGTGGCACATCTGCATGGGCTGCCACGTGCCTCCACGCGCGGGTAGCCGCTTGGTGCACTCGCCAGATGTGTGGCACGCCACACACGCGCAGCCACACGCCTGGTGTGGCTAGGCGCACGCGCGCCCACTTAGGGCATGCTTCTCACGCACCCTGACGCGCCTGGTCTGTTTTACACGGGTTGCAGGTCTGGTCGAGCCTGGGCATGGGTCCTGATCAAGGTCCGAACTGACTGGGACTGCCCAGAGGACTCATTCGCCTCTCTGGCGCGTATATTGCACAGGCCCACCCACTGTTCTTTGACGTTCCTCCTCGCTTGTGCTGATTACATGCTTGTGGGTTTGGATCCTTTTTCCTCACTTGACGGGCCTGCAACCAGAAAACTAATTTTTGGCACCTTTTCAACAGCGATGTCAACTGGAAAATAATCTTGGAATTCCCAAAAACATCCTAGATTTGATTTTTGGGAGATGTACACCCTAAACTCAGTGAAATAAATGTCCAAATTTTTTTGCCCTTTACGGCCTTGCCGAGAAACCCTCAAATCTGGTGACAAAAGTTGTTATGGCCTAATCCACAATCAAAAGTCGTGAATAGCCGCTCGTTACCCCGTATGCTGCCCATCACATGACACGCATACCGAGGTAACGTAGGCTAACATCTTTACATGTTTAAAATTTGTTTAAAACTTATTTTTCTCAAAGTAAAATTTTCCCAAGTAAAAAAAAGTAAAATACAACACTTTGCCTCAATGCATGAATATACAACAAATTTTGAGAGTTTTAAATTTACAATCTACATAATACAATTACATTCATCCCATAAAATAAATACATGGTAATCTATAGACCTCAAGTATTTATATTATCCAACTTCATCACGGAAGAATGGCTACTACCATACTCAAGGCTTGACATTTCCAAATGTAGACCCAATGTGTCGAATGCCTCTCGACACGTGTCCCTGCCGAAACTATGTCTATCATCATGGAAAATGAGGGGTGAGTATTATGAGAAAATATTCAGTGAGTGAGGAGATCGACATTATGTTCTTAATAGCATGTGTGAAGACGAAGTGTTAAAGCACATTTTAAAACATAATGATATCAAAATCACGCATGACATTTCCATAAATCAAATGACCATATATCATACATCATAATATCAAACGTATGCATCTATTTACATTTCCAAATCATTTAGAGGTTGCCAATAAAATATTTTTAGCAAGAGTCTACCACGACCAATAACGGGTGTATTTGGGGTTTTTCATATGCAAGTATAAACACATTTGCTCTCTACCCCAATATTGGTCACGGGCCTCACCAAGTGCTAGACAGTGATGTCACACACGTCCTCCCCATACAATTCAACTGGCTAGCCAATGTCTATGCGCATATATATAATCAACCATGTATAGAATCTCACCCGATACTTGACAATGACGTCACACATGCTATCCCCGATTTGGTTCAATCGGCCGCAACTATACATATAACGTTTGGGGATACTCCTGCAGAAGCATATCGAAACACAATGGGTGCCTCTACAAATGCTTTTCATAGTTACGATAGTCCATCAAGGATCTTATCACATCATCATATCATAAGTAGGCATCCAGTCCACACATTTCTATTAAACCATTTCAAATTCGTGTACCAATACAATGGAAGCATATAAATCATATCAAATTTCTCAAAATGTGGCATGATATCGTTTCAACGTAATTCATGGATGCATATCATCTAAACAAATCATTTGATACACTCCTATGATTACAAATATAAATATTATAAAATATAAATCAAATATCATGTTTTTACACATGTTATTAAATATGTTATTTGAAAAACTATAAAACATGGATTTTTGTTCAATAAAAAACATAGTGTCAAAGTCGCACTCACTAATATGGGGAGGGTACGCCACTCCCCTATCAATCTCAAGCTCCACCAAGTCGCCTCTCGTGTGTAGAATAATAGTCTATCCCTAAAACAACAATATACATATGTGTAAATTCTTTATTGTTTTACAAAATTTTCATAATTTTTGATTGGTTTTAGATATTTTCTGGTCATATCTCTCATTATGGGCCTTGAGTTGTTGGATTTTAAAGTTCTAATTGGATTTGGCCCCAATACTAAGATTTTGGGCCCAATACAAATTTGCTTTAGTGGTTCAAACCCAAACATTCATAAATTTTCTAAATCTAAATTATTACACTTGTGCAATTTTAGGAAAAATGCTATAACCTTTTCTATATGGCTCGAAATTGAGTGATTCAAATTGCTGGCATTTACCTACATTTTCCGTTTTAACTCATCTTCCAATTCTCATTGTATGAATTTATAAAATTTTATCTTTGGTCTAGTTCCGATTTTTATAACTCAATTTGCACAGTTTCGGTAGTTTCCACATATCTCCGAACATATAACTCCAAATTGATTAAATCTGGTCCCATATGAAAGATAAGAGACAGTAATACAACTTTCATTTAGAGTATTTCCTCTGATTTTAAACACAAAATTTCAAAAATTCAAAACTTGTCTCAATTTTGTTCTAAACTCATGTTCTGTCCTGTCTCAATGAAAGTGCTATAATTTTTAGCATACTACTCTAATTTAAGTGAATTTGGATATGTTAAAGATGAGATAGAGACCTACAACTTTGGTGTTTGTAATATTTCTTAATTATGTCTAGACGATAATCGAAATTGTTCACTAAAAATTCTGCTAATCTTTACTAGAAAATAGAGGAACACTCTATACAGTCTTGGAAGAATTACCATAAAAAATTGGATTTAGGTGATTCTTATCTCATTGGAAAGATAAGATATAGAGCTACAACATTTGACTTTAGCACTTGGTCAGAGTCAGTCGGGAAGATATTTCAAATTTTAAGGGAATTTTCTATTGAAAATAGGGCAGAATGAAGTTCTTTCTCATCCCATGGTTTTTTTAACTCTCGGCTTCCTCATTGTTCACCAAATTAGGCCTCTTTTTTTGGCTCCAATTTTAGATATGTTATATTAAGGTTTGAGGGGAATGAATCTACACCAAAATTTCAAAAAGTTATTTGAAAAAATCATACCTTTCTTTAATGGTGATACTCAAGGCTCTCTTACATCTTCACCTTGTAAAACTCATCTTTTTTCTCCAATTTTTGGATATGTTGTTGTTGGGTTTGTAATGATTTAATCTATATAAAAATATTTGGGTGTTGTTGTAGCAAAAAATTTGGATCTCCTACTTGAAGGTCATGGCCATGAGAGGAAGAAAAGAGAGGAACTTTGCTTCTTGATTTGGGGCATATCATGGTTTTGGGACATCTCATGGTTTTGGGAAGAATAAAGCCTAAATGACCACACAATTGTTCTCTCTCTCACTTTACAAACATCACTTTCTCACACTACAAGCACATGTTTTCATTAAATGCTTGTCTCCTAACTACCAAGATCCAAAGGTCCAAAATTTTGATCCCTTCTCAAGTTAAATCTTCACCATTGATTTGTTCCCAAGGAAATCCATTATTACACTCCATGAATAGTGATTTTTGTCTCCCATTAACTTAAATTCAATGGTCCGCATTAATTCATCTCACACCAACTCAATCTCCACCCTTGGATTTACTTCCCAAAAACCCGAAAACCCAAAAATCTCCTCTCTCTACCCCCTCTCTCTCTCTCTCTCACGGTTTTGGGGAAAGAACCAATTGCCAAAATACTTGTGAAATTTTGCTTCAATCTCCACATTGATATTAGATCATTTGTTCCCAAATCAACAACTTATTTTCTCCCACCTCTTTTATCCAATGGCTAATATTCTATTCACCAACCAAATCAAAGGTCTTAATTTATTCCACTCATACCGCAACTTCATTAGTTCTTATTAATTTCAAATAAGTTACTTGACTTAAATTACATTTTGATTCCGAAAATTTTCATAATTTCAAGTTAGACCCAAAATCTCATATTAGACTTAATTTAATTTATCCTGCGTCAAAATGTGGTCATTTAACCTTTCCGAGACATGTTCGACCCTACTAGGGTTTTACTGGTGATTTTTCAAAAAATTTACGATTTAACTCTACGACACAAAATCTATCAAATTTGAGAATCTTATACACTATAGAGTTATCCTCATTATTATTGAACCATCAGTAGTCATTTTAGAAATTTTGAATTTCTGGTGATTTGGACCGAAATTTTTCAGAAGCGGTTTTAGCAGTAAGATTTCTTAATGGATTTTGTACATTGAAATATGAGTAATAACATATATAAGATGAAGAGGAGTACAATAGTGATACACCGAGATATCTGTATTACATTTTCTAATCCCTTAAAAATAAGTTTCGCCCTCGAAACTAAAATAAGACTATACAGGGAAAAGTTGGAGGTACTGTCTCCTCATGGCCTCCTCGGGCTCCCAGGTCTCCTCCTCGACCTGGTCACTTCTCCATAAGACTCGGACTAACGGAACTTCCTTACTCCGTAACTTCCTAGTCTGCCGATCAAGGATAGCCACGGACTGAATTGGTAGAATCAAGTCCTCACGTAACTCAACTGGAGGAGGCTCTAGGATATGTGATGGATTAGGCAGGTACTTTCTAAGTACAGAGACGTGGAAGACATCATGAATACGTGAAATCTCATCCGACAGCTCTAGCGTGTGCCACATTTCTAACCCTATCAAGAATACGGAAGGACCAACATATTTGGGGTTCAGCTTATCCTGCTGCCTAAATCGAATCACCCTTTTCCATGGTAATATCCGTAGGAAAACCATGTCTCCTTTCTCGAACTCAAGTGGTCGCCGTCTCTTATCAGTATAAACCTTCTGTCATTCCCGGCGGCCTTCATCCGTTCACGGATGATTTTGACTTTTTCTTTAGTCTACTCAACAATCTCAACATTACTGAGTTGTCTCTCTCCTGCCTCATACCAGCACAACAGAGTACGGTATTTTCTCCCATACAATGCCTCATACGGAAGCATTCCAATGCTAGCCGGGTAACTGTTATTATATGCAAACTCTACCAATGGGAGATGCCGATCCCAGTTGCCCCAAAAATCCATAACACATGCTCTCAACATGTCCTCAAGAGTTTGGATGGTCCTCTCTGATTGACCATCCGTCTGGGAGTGGTATGTTATGGTAAAGTTTAGTCTAGTACCCAATGCTTCCTACAATCTGGGCCAAAATCTAAAGATAAATCTGGGGTCTCTGCTGACATTATTGACATAGGTACCCTGTGAAGTCTGACAATGGTGTCGATGTAGAGGCGTGCCAACACCTCCAAGAAATAATCACCACGAATTGGAATGAAGTGTGTAGACTTGGTGAGTCTATTGATGATCACCGATATAACATCATGTCATACCGAAATCTATGGTAACCCCATCACAAAATCTATCGTGATATGTTCCCACTTCTACTCGAGAATGGAAAGAGGCTGTAAAGTGCCGGCGGGTCGCAGATGCTCAGCTTTTACCTGCTGGCACACTAGGTGTCGAGCAACAAACTCTGTGATCTCCCTTTTCATACAGGGCCACCAATAACTACCTTGGATAGTCTGATACATCTTCGTACTGCTAGATGCATAGCATAAGCGGAGGAATAAACCTCCTCAAGATTAGCTCTCCGAAGATTGCTGTCGGCGGAAATACAAACCCGCTCGCGATATGCCACTAGTCCGTCATCATAGACTCAAAAATCTCCGCCATCACCCTTGCGGATCCTATCAAGAATACCTCGGAGCTCCTCATCTGATCCCTGGAGCTCCTTAATGTAGTCGAGCAAGGTCGACCTCACCTCAAATCAGGCTAGTAGTGCTCCTCGATTATCACTAGCCAAGCTGACTCCTAATGCACGGAGTCCCACCAAATAAGAGAGATAAGCATTCTCTATTGTCTGTGGAGAAGATGATGATTTCCGGCTCAAGGCATTTGCCACAACATTAGCCTTTCCCGGATGATAATCGATGATAAGGTCGTAGTTTTTTAATAACTCCAACCATCTCCTCTGTCTAAGGTTTAACTGGGTGAACAAATACTTCAAAATTTTATGATATGTGAATATCCTACAGGTCACCCTATATAAGTAATGTTACCATATTTTCAAAACAAAGATTATGGCGGCCAACTCGAGATCGCATGTTGGGTAGTTTAACTCGCGCTTTTTCAACTGTCAAAAAGCATATGTAATAATCCGACCATCTTGCATCAACACACAACCCAATCCCTGTCGGCTGGTATCACTGTATACCACATACTCCCGACTATTAGTGGGAAGGGTCAATATCGGTGCGGATGTCAATCATTGTTTGAGATCCTAAAAGTTTGCCTCACAACGATTATCCCAATGGAATTTGACGTCCTTCCTCGTCAACTTAGATAATAGAGCAGCAATCCGAGAGAATCCCTTCACAAACTATCGATAGTAACCCACAAGACCAAGGAAACTCTAGATCTCAGTCATGGTTTGCGGCTGCTGCCATCTCAATATAACTTCAACTTTCTATGGATCAACGAAAATACCTTCCGTAAAGACTATGTGCTCTAGAAAACCAATATGCCGCAACCAAAATTTACACTTGGTGAACTTTGCATATAACTGTCTCTTGAGAAAGATCTGTAAAACAACCTGAAGGTGTTGAACATACTCCTTATCACTCCATGAGTAGACTAGAATATCATCAATAAACACGATGATGAAATGATCCAAGCAATCGTGAAAAACCCGATTCATTAGGTCCATGAAGGTGACTAGTGTATTAGTCAGCCCAAACGGCATGACCAAGAACTCAAAGTGCCCGTATCGGGTGCAAAATGTGGTCTTAAGCACATCTTCGACCCTAATCCGCAACTGTTGATAACTCGATTGGAGATCTATCTTCGAGAAAACCCTAGCACCCTAAAGCTAATCTAACAGATCATTTATGTAGAGCAATGGATATAGGTTTTTGATAGTGACCTTGTTCAATTGCCAATAATTCACACAAAGTTGAAAAGTTTCGTCATTTGTTTTCATAAATAACACCGGAGCACCCCAAGGTAAAGTGCTTGGACGGATAAATCCCTTATCTAGCAATTCCTGTAATTGAACCTTGAGCTCTCTCAGCTCAGTTGGTGCCATCCTATATGGCGGAATAGAGATAGAAGTAGTTCTCGGAGTCAAATCAATCTTGAAATTGAATTCCCAAACTGGTGGTAATCCAGGTAACTCCTCAGGGAATACGTCGGGAAACTGCACCACCGGGACTCATCAAGCCTCGGACCCTTTATGGTGGTATCTATCACGTGGGCTAGATATACTGCGCATCCCCGACATATCATCCTTCTGGCCTTCATCACTGATACTGCACAATGAGGTAACATGCATCTCTCACCCACAAACATCAGTGGTGGCCCTTCAGACCTCCGGAACTGTACTTCCTTGGTGAAATAGTTCATGAAAGCCCTATGATTACTTAGCCAATCTATCCCTAGGTTGGCATCGAAGTCTATCATATCAAGTGAGATCAAGTCTGCTTCTAACATTGTCCCCCCAATTATGACATTGCTCGCACTATATACGGAATCCTTGATCAACTGCTTACCGAGAGGAGTGATAACCATTAGCTCCTCATCTAGTGGCGATAACAGCCTATCCGACCGTTAAGTAAAAGAAGCTCTCACATGAAAATAATTTGATCCGGTATCTACAAGAACACGGGCGTCGACCCCTAATATTTTCATTAGACATGATTCAAGAATTAGAGTTTGTTACGAAATAACTAACCCCCTAAAATGAATAAAATTATCGGTTTAAGAACCGATGGAAATGATATGCTAGGTTAGATATAAACCGTATCTAACCACCTAAAAATAATGAAACTCATATGTTTAAGACCATGTACCGGGATCTCATGACTGTGAAGAAACTTTCATATGCATCGAGAACTTTTGAAAATATACTTGGAAATATTTTCAAAACTCTTTTCATAAAACAAAGCTCTCAACCTGTCTCTGATACCAATAGAATTGTCATACCCCAATTCACAATTGAAGGCCGTGAATAGCAGCCCGTTAACCTGTATGCTGCCCATCACATGACACACATATTGAGGCAATATAGGCTAACATCTTCACCTGTTTAAATTTGTTTAAAACTCATTTTTCCTCAAAGTAAAATTTTCCCAAGTAAAAGAAAGTAAAATGCAACACTTTGTCTCAATGCATGAGTATACAACAAATTTTGAAAGTCTCAAATTTACAATTTACATAATAAAATTACAGTCATCTGATAAAATACATATATGGTCAATTTATAGATCTCAAGTATTTACATTATCCAATTTCATCACGGAATAATGGCTAGCACCATACCCAAGGCTCGGTGTCTCCAAATGTATATCCAATATCTCAAATGCCTCTCGATACGTGTCTCTACCGAAACTATGTCTGTCATCATGGAAAATGATGGGTGAGTATTATGGGAAAATAGTTAGTGAATGAGGGAATCGACATTATATTTTTAATAGCATATGTGAGCATGGAGTGTCAAAGTACATTTTAAAACATAATTATATCAAAATCACGCATGACATTTTCATAAATCAAATGACCATATATCATATATCATAATATCAAACATATGCATCCATTTACATTTTCAAATCATTTAGAGCTTGTCAATAAAATATTCCCAACAAGGGTCTATCACGACTAATGACGGACACATTGGGAGTTTTTCATATGCAAGTATAAACACATTTAGCTCTCTACTCTAATGTTGGCCATGGGTATCACCAAGTACTAGATAGTGACGTCACACACGTCCTCCCCTTACGGTTCAGCTGGTTAGCTTGTGTCTATGCGCATATATATAACCAACCATGTATAGAATCTCGCCCGGTGCTAGATATGTCCTCCCCGATTTGGTTTAACTGGCCATAACTATACATATGACGTTTGGGGATACCTCCTACAAAAACGTATTCGAACACAATGGGTGTCTCTATAAATGCCCTTCATAACTACGGTAGTCTATCAAGGACCTTATAACATCATTATATCATAAGTAGGCATCCGGCCCACACATTTCAATTAAACCATTTCAAATTCGTGTGCCAATGCAATGGAAGTATATAAATCATAACAAATTTCTCAAAAAGTAGCACGATACCTTTTCAACGTAATTTATGGATGCATATCATTTATACAAATCATTTGAGACACTCCCATGATCACAAAGATAAGTATTATAAAATATAAATCAAATATCATGCTTTCATAAATGTCATTAAATATGTCATTTGAAAATCAATAAAATATGATTTTTTGTTCAACAAAAAACACAGTATCAAAATCCCACTCATTGATATGGGAGCGTAGGTCACCCCCTATCAATCTCTAGCTCCACCAAGTTGTCCATCGAGTATAGAATAATAGTCGACCGCTAAAACAACAATACACACATGTAAATTCTTTATTGTTTTACAAGACTTTCACAATTTTTGATTGGTTTTAGATATTTTTGGGCCACATCTCTCATTATGGGACTTGAGTTGTTGGACTTTAAAGTTCTAATTGAAATTGGGCTCAATACTAAAACTTTGGGCCTAATATAAATTTACCTTAGTGGTTCAATCCCAAACATTTATAAATTTTCTAACTCTAAATTTTTGCACTTGTGCAGTTTTAGAAAAAATGCTATAATGTTTTTTATATGATTTGGAATTGAGTGATTCAAATTGCTACTTAAAATTAAGACATTTACCTATATTTTTCATATTTAACTTATCTTCTAATTCTCACTGTATGAATTTATCAAACTTTATCTTTGATCTGATTCAAATTTTTATAACTCAATTTGCATAGTTTCGGTAGTTTCCTCATATCTCCTAACATATAAATCCAAATTGATTAATTCTGGTCCCATATGAAAGATAAGAGATATTACTACAACTTTCATTTTGAGCATTTCCTCTGATTCTAAATACAAAATTTCATAAATTCAAAATTTTGTCTCAATTTTGTTCTAAACTCATACTCTATCTTGTCTCAATGAAATTGCTATAACTTTTAGTATACTATTCTAATTTAAGCAAATTTTGGATATGTTAAAAGATGAGATAGAGATCTACAACTCTGGTGTTTAGAGTATTTCTTAATTCAATTAAACCATTTCAAATTCGTGTGCTAATGCAATGTAAGCATATAAACCATATCAAGTTTCTCAAAAAGTAACACAATGTTATTTCAACGTAATTCATGGATCCATATCATTTAAACAAATCATTTGAAACAGTTCCATGATCACAAAGATAAGTATTATAAAATATAAATCAAATATCATAATTTCACACATGTTTTTAAATATGTCATTTGAAAATCTATAAAATATGGATTTTTGTTCAACCAAAAACAGTGTCAAAGTCCCACTCACTGATATGGGGAGGGTACTCCACTCTCCTATCAATCTAGTGCTCACCAAGTCGCCCCTCGTGTATAGAATAATATTCTATCGCTAAAACAACAATATACTCGTTTAAATTCTTTATTGTTTTACAAGACTTTCACAATTTTTGAATGGTTTTAGATATTTTTGGACCACATCTCTCATTATGGGCCTCGAGTTGTTGGACTTTAAAATTCTAAATGAACTTGGGCCCAATACTAAAATTTTGGGCCTAATATAAATTTACCTTAGTGCTTCAAACCCAAATATTTATAAATTTTCTAACTCTAAATTTTTGTACTTGCACAATTTTAGAAAAAATGCTATAACGTTTTCTATATGGTTCGGAATTGAGTGATTCAAATTGTTACTTAAAATTAAGACATTTACCTATATTTTTCATGTTAACTTATCTTCCAATTCTCATTGTATGAATTTATCAAATTTTATCTTTGATGTGGTTCGAATTTTTATAACTCAATTTGCACAGTTTCGGTAGTTTCCTCATATCTCCTAATGTATAACTCCAAATTGATTAATTTTGGTTCAATATGAAAGATAAGAGACATTACTAAAACTTTCATTTTGAGCATTTCCTCTAATTCTAAACACAAAATTTCAGAAATTCAAAATTTTGTCTCAATTTTGTTATGAACTCATGCTCTGTCTTGTCTCAGTGAAAGTGCTATAACTTTTAGTATACTACTCTAATTTAAGCGAAATTTGGATGTTAAAGATGAGACAAAAACCTACAACTTTGGTATTTGGGGTGTTTCTTATTGATTGGCTTTAGATATTTTTGGGTCATATATCTCTTTATGGGCATTGGGTTGTTGGACTTTAAAGTTCTAATTGAATTTGGGCCCAATACTAAAATTTTGGGCCTAATATAAATTTATCTTAGTGGTTCAAACCCAAATATTTATAAATTTTCTAACTCTAAATTTTTATACTTGCGCAATATTAGAAAAAATGCTATAACGTTTTCTATATGGTTCGGAATTGAGTGATTCAAATTGCTACTTAAAACTAAGATGTTTACCTATATTTTTCATGTTTAACTTATCTTCAAATTCTCACTGAATGAATTTACCAAATTTTATCTTTGATTTGGTTCGAATTTTTATAATTTAATTTACACAATTTCGGTAGTTTTCTCATATCTCCTAGCATATAACTCCAAATTGATTAATTCTGGTCCCATATGAAAGATAAAAGACATTACTACAGCTTTTATTTTGAGCATTTCCTTTGATTCTAAACATAAAATTTCAGAAATTCAAAATTTTGTCTAAATTTTGTTTTAAACTCATGCTCTGTCTTGTCTCAGTGAAAGTGCTATAACTTTTAGCATACTACTCTAATTTAAGCGAAATTTGGATATATTAAAAGATGAGACAAAGACCTACAACTTTGGTGTAAGGAGTGTTTCTTAATTCAATTAAACCATTTCAAATTCGTGTGCCAATGTAATGTAAGCATAAAAATCATATAAAGTTTCTCAAAAAGTAGCACGATGTCGTTTCAACATAATTTATGGATGCATATCATCTAAACAAATCATTTGAGATGCTCCCATGATCACAAAGATAGGCATTATAAAATATAAATCAAATATCATATTTTCACATATATCATTAAATATATCATTTGAAAATCTATAAAATATGGATTTTTGTTCAACCAAAAACACGGTGTCAAAATCTCACTCACTAATATGGGGAGGGTACTCTACTCCCCTTTCAATCTCGAGCTCCACAAATTCACCCATCGTGTATAGAATAATAGTCTACCGCTAAAACAACAATATACACGTGTAAATTCTTTATTGTTTTACAAGACTTTCATAATTTTTTATTGGCTTTAGATATTTTTGAACCACATCTCTCATTATGGGACTTGGGTTATTGGATTTTAAAATTCTAATCGAACTTGGGCCCAATACTAAAATTTTGGGTCTAATATAAATTTGCTTTAGTGGTTCAAGCCCAAACTTTTATAAATTTTCTAACTCTAAATTTTTACACTTTCGCAATTTTAGAAAAAATGCTATAACGTTTTCTATATGGTTCGTTATTGAGTGATTCAAATTGCTACTTAAAACTAAGTCATTTACCTATATTTTTCATATTTAACTTATCTTCCAATTCTTACTGTATGAATTTATCAAATTTTATCTTTGATCTGGTTCAAATTTTTATAACTCAAATTGCACAGTTTCGGTAGTTTCCTCATATCTCCTAACATATAACACCAAATTGATTAATTCCGATCCCATATGAAAGATAAGAGACATTACTACAACTTTCATTTTGAACATTTTCTTTGATTCTAAACACAAAATTTCAGAAATTTAAAAATTTGTCTCAATTTTATTTTAAACTCATGCTCTGTCTTGTCTCAGTGAAAGCGCTATAACGTTTAGCATACTACTCTAATTTAAGCGAAATTTGGATATGTTAAAAATGACATAGAGACCTAAAACTTTGGTGTTTAGAGTGTTTCTTATTGATTGGCTTTAGATATTTTTGGCCCCCATCTCTCATTATGGACCTTGGATTGTTGGACTTTAAAGTACTAATTGAACTTGGGCCCAATACTAAAATTTTGGGCCTAATATAAATTTGCTTTAGTTGTTCAACCCCAAACATTTATAAATTTTCTAACTCTAAATTTTTGCACTTGCGCAATTTTAGAAAAATGCTATAACATTTTCTATATGGTTCGTTATTGAGTGATTCAAATTGCTACTTAAAACTAAGTCATTTACCTATATTTTTCAAGTTTAACTTATCTTCCAATTCTCACTGTATGAATTTATCAAATTTTATCTTTGATATGGTTCGAATTTTTATAACTCAATTTGCACAGTTTCGATAGTTTCCTCATATCTCCTAACATATAACTCCAAATTGATTAATTCCGGTTCCGTATGAAGGATAAGCGACATTACTACAACTTTCATTTTGAGCATTTCTTCCGATTCTAAACACAAAATTTCAGAAATTCAAAACTTTGTCTCAATTTTGTTCTAAACCATGCTCTGTCTTGTCTCAATGAAAGTGTTATAACTTTTAGTATACTACTCTAATTTAAGCGAAATTTGGATATTTTAAAAGATGAGACAGAGACCTACAATTTTGGTGTTTGGGGTGTTTCTTAATTCGATTAAACCATTTCAAATTCGTATGCCAATGCAATGTAAGCACATAAATCATATCAAGTTTCTCAAAAAGTAGCATGATATCGTTTCAACGTAATTCATGGATACATATCATCTAAACAAATCATTTGAGACACTCTCATGATCACAAAGATAAGTATTATAAAATATAATTCAAATATCATTTTTTCACACATGTCATTAAATATGTCATTTGAAAATATATAAAATATGGATTTTTGTTCAACCAAAAACACAGTGTCAAAGTCCCACTCACTGATATGGGAAGGATACTCCACTCCTCTTTCAATCTTAAGCTCCACCAAGTCGCCCCTCATGTGTAGAATAATAGTCTACTACTAAAACAACAATATACACATGTAAATTCTTTCTTGTTTTACAAGACTTTCACAATTTTTGATTGGTTTTAGATATTTTTGGGCCGCATCTCTCATTATGGACCTTGGATTGTTGGAATTTAAAGTACTAATTGAACTTGGGCCCAATACTAAAATTTTGGGCCTAATATAAATTTGCTTTAGTTGTTCAACCCCAAACATTTATAAATTTTCTAACTCTAAATTTTTGTACTTGCGCAATTTTAGAAAAATGCTATAACATTTTCTATATGGTTCGTTATTGAGTGATTCAAATTGCTACTTAAAACTAAGTCATTTACCTATATTTTTCAAGTTTAACTTATCTTCCAATTCTCACTGTATGAATTTATCAAATTTTATCTTTGATATGGTTCGAATTTTTATAACCCAATTTGCACAGTTTCGATAGTTTCCTCATATCTCCTAACATATAACTCCAAATTGATTAATTCCGGTTCTGTATGAAGGATAAGCGACATTACTACAACTTTCATTTTGAGCATTTCTTCCGATTCTAAACACAAAATTTCAGAAATTCAAAACTTTGTCTCAATTTTGTTCTAAACCATGCTCTGTCTTGTCTCAATGAAAGTGTTATAACTTTTAGTATACTACTCTAATTTAAGCGAAATTTGGATATTTTAAAAGATGAGACAGAGACCTACAATTTTGGTGTTTGGGGTGTTTCTTAATTCGATTAAACCATTTCAAATTCGTATGCAATGCAATGTAAGCACATAAATCATATCAAGTTTCTCAAAAAGTAGCATGATATCGTTTCAACGTAATTCATGGATACATATCATCTAAACAAATCATTTGAGACACTCTCATGATCACAAAGATAAGTATTATAAAATATAATTCAAATATCATTTTTTCACACATGTCATTAAATATGTCATTTGAAAATATATAAAATATGGATTTTTGTTCAACCAAAAACACAGTGTCAAAGTCCCACTCACTGATATGGGAAGGATACTCCACTCCTCTTTCAATCTTAAGCTCCACCAAGTCGCCCCTCATGTGTAGAATAATAGTCTACTACTAAAACAACAATATACACATGTAAATTCTTTCTTGTTTTACAAGACTTTCACAATTTTTGATTGGTTTTAGATATTTTTGGGCCGCATCTCTCATTATGGACCTTGGATTGTTGGACTTTAAAGTACTAATTGAACTTGGGCCCAATACTAAAATTTTGGGCCTAATATAAATTTGCTTTAGTTGTTCAACCCCAAACATTTATAAATTTTCTAACTCTAAATTTTTGCACTTGCGCAATTTTAGAAAAATGCTATAACATTTTCTATATGGTTCGTTATTGAGTGATTCAAATTGCTACTTAAAACTAAGTCATTTACCTATATTTTTCAAGTTTAACTTATCTTCCAATTCTCACTGTATGAATTTATCAAATTTTATCTTTGATATGGTTCGAATTTTTATAACTCAATTTGCACAGTTTCGATAGTTTCCTCATATCTCCTAACATATAACTCCAAATTGATTAATTCCGGTTCCGTATGAAGGATAAGCGACATTACTACAACTTTCATTTTGAGCATTTCTTCCGATTCTAAACACAAAATTTCAGAAATTCAAAACTTTGTCTCAATTTTGTTCTAAACCATGCTCTGTCTTGTCTCAATGAAAGTGTTATAACTTTTAGTATACTACTCTAATTTAAGCGAAATTTGGATATTTTAAAAGATGAGACAGAGACCTACAATTTTGGTGTTTGGGGTGTTTCTTAATTCGATTAAACCATTTCAAATTCGTATGCCAATGCAATGTAAGCACATAAATCATATCAAGTTTCTCAAAAAGTAGCATGATATCGTTTCAACGTAATTCATGGATACATATCATCTAAACAAATCATTTGAGACACTCTCATGATCACAAAGATAAGTATTATAAAATATAATTCAAATATCATTCTTTCACACATGTCATTAAATATGTCATTTGAAAATATATAAAATATGGATTTTTGTTCAACCAAAAACACAATGTCAAAGTCCCACTCACTGATATGGGAAGGATACTCCACTCCTCTTTCAATCTTAAGCTCCACCAAGTCGCCCCTCATGTGTAGAATAATAGTCTACTACTAAAACAATAATATACACATGTAAATTCTTTCTTGTTTTACAAGACTTTCACAATTTTTGATTGGTTTTAGATATTTTTGGGCTGCATCTCTCATTATGGACCTTGGATTGTTGGACTTTAAAGTACTAATTGAACTTGGGCCCAATACTAAAATTTTGGGCCTAATATAAATTTGCTTTAGTTGTTCAACCCCAAACATTTATAAATTTTCTAACTCTAAATTTTTGCACTTGCGCAATTTTAGAAAAATGCTATAACATTTTCTATATGGTTCGTTATTGAGTGATTCAAATTGCTACTTAAAACTAAGTCATTTACCTATATTTTTCAAGTTTAACTTATCTTCCAATTCTCACTGTATGAATTTATCAAATTTTATCTTTGATATGGTTCGAATTTTTATAACTCAATTTGCACAGTTTCGATAGTTTCCTCATATCTCCTAACATATAACTCCAAATTGATTAATTCCGGTTCCGTATGAAGGATAAGCGACATTACTACAACTTTCATTTTGAGCATTTCTTCCGATTCTAAACACAAAATTTCAGAAATTCAAAACTTTGTCTCAATTTTGTTCTAAACCATGCTCTGTCTTGTCTCAATGAAAGTGTTATAACTTTTAGTATACTACTCTAATTTAAGCGAAATTTGGATATTTTAAAAGATGAGACAGAGACCTACAATTTTGGTGTTTGGGGTGTTTCTTAATTCGATTAAACCATTTCAAATTCGTATGCCAATGCAATGTAAGCACATAAATCATATCAAGTTTCTCAAAAAGTAGCATGATATCGTTTCAACGTAATTCATGGATACATATCATCTAAACAAATCATTTGAGACACTCTCATGATCACAAAGATAAGTATTATAAAATATAATTCAAATATCATTTTTTCACACATGTCATTAAATATGTCATTTGAAAATATATAAAATATGGATTTTTGTTCAACCAAAAACACAGTGTCAAAGTCCCACTCACTGATATGGGAAGGATACTCCACTCCTCTTTCAATCTTAAGCTCCACCAAGTCGCCCCTCATGTGTAGAATAATAGTCTACTACTAAGACAACAATATACACATGTAAATTCTTTCTTGTTTTACAAGACTTTCACAATTTTTGATTGGTTTTAGATATTTTTGGACCGCATCTCTCATTATGGAACTTGGGTTGTTAGACTTTAAAGTTCTAATTGAACTTGGGCCCAATACTAAAATTTTGGGCCTAATATAAATTTGTCTTAGTGGCTCAAATCCAAACATTTATAAATTTTCTAACTCTAAATTTTTGCACTTGTGCAGTTTTAGAAAAAAATATATATAACGTTTTTTATATGGTTCGGAATTGAGTGATTCAAATTGTTACTTAAAACTAAGACATTCACTTATATTTTTCATGTTAACTTATCTACCAATTCTCACTGTATGAATTTATCAAATTTTATCTTTGATCTGGTTCGAATTTTTATAACTCAATTTGCACAGTTTCGATAGTTTCCTCATATCTCCTAACATGTAACTCCAAATTGATTAATTCTGGTTCCGTATGAAGGATAAGCGACATTACTACAACTTTCATTTTGAGCATTTCTTCCGATTCTAAACACAAAATTTCAGAAATTCAAAACTTTGTCTCAATTTTGTTCTAAACCATGCTCTGTCTTGTCTCAGTGAAAGTGTTATAACTTTTAGTATACTACTCTAATTTAAGCGAAATTTGGATATTTTAAAAGATGAGACAGAGACCTACAATTTTGGTGTTTGGGGTGTTTCTTAATTCGATTAAACCATTTCAAATTCGTATGCCAATGCAATGTAAGCACATAAATCATATCAAGTTTCTCAAAAAGTAGCATGATATCGTTTCAACGTAATTCATGGATACATATCATCTAAACAAATCATTTGAGACACTCTCATGATCACAAAGATAAGTATTATAAAATATAATTCAAATATCATTTTTTCACACATGTCATTAAATATGTCATTTGAAAATATATAAAATATGGATTTTTGTTCAACCAAAAACACAGTGTCAAAGTCCCACTCACTGATATGGGAAGGATACTCCACTCCTCTTTCAATCTTAAGCTCCACCAAGTCGCCCCTCATGTGTAGAATAATAGTCTACTACTAAGACAACAATATACACATGTAAATTCTTTCTTGTTTTACAAGACTTTCACAATTTTTGATTGGTTTTAGATATTTTTGGACCGCATCTCTCATTATGGAACTTGGGTTGTTAGACTTTAAAGTTCTAATTGAACTTGGGCCCAATACTAAAATTTTGGGCCTAATATAAATTTGTCTTAGTGGCTCAAATCCAAACATTTATAAATTTTCTAACTCTAAATTTTTGCACTTGTGCAGTTTTAGAAAAAAATATATATAACGTTTTTTATATGGTTCGGAATTGAGTGATTCAAATTGTTACTTAAAACTAAGACATTCACTTATATTTTTCATGTTAACTTATCTTCCAATTCTCACTGTATGAATTTATCAAATTTTATCTTTGATCTGGTTCGAATTTTTATAACTCAATTTGCACAGTTTCGATAGTTTCCTCATATCTCCTAACATGTAACTCCAAATTGATTAATTCTGGTTCCGTATGAAGGATAAGCGACATTACTACAACTTTCATTTTGAGCATTTCTTCCGATTCTAAACACAAAATTTCAGAAATTCAAAACTTTGTCTCAATTTTGTTCTAAACCATGCTCTGTCTTGTCTCAGTGAAAGTGTTATAACTTTTAGTATACTACTCTAATTTAAGCGAAATTTGGATATTTTAAAAGATGAGACAGAGACCTACAATTTTGGTGTTTGGGGTGTTTCTTAATTCGATTAAACCATTTCAAATTCGTATGCCAATGCAATGTAAGCACATAAATCATATCAAGTTTCTCAAAAAGTAGCATGATATCGTTTCAACGTAATTCATGGATACATATCATCTAAACAAATCATTTGAGACACTCTCATGATCACAAAGATAAGTATTATAAAATATAATTCAAATATCATTTTTTCACACATGTCATTAAATATGTCATTTGAAAATATATAAAATATGGATTTTTGTTCAACCAAAAACACAGTGTCAAAGTCCCACTCACTGATATGGGAAGGATACTCCACTCCTCTTTCAATCTTAAGCTCCACCAAGTCGCCCCTCATGTGTAGAATAATAGTCTACTACTAAGACAACAATATACACATGTAAATTCTTTCTTGTTTTACAAGACTTTCACAATTTTTGATTGGTTTTAGATATTTTTGGGCCGCATCTCTCATTATGGAACTTGGGTTGTTAGACTTTAAAGTTCTAATTGAACTTGGGCCCAATAATAAAATTTTGGGCCTAATATAAATTTGTCTTAGTGGTTCAAATCCAAACATTTATAAATTTTCTAACTCTAAATTTTTGCACTTGTGCAGTTTTAGAAAAAAATATATATAACGTTTTTTATATGGTTCGGAATTGAGTGATTCAAATTGTTACTTAAAACTAAGACATTCACTTATATTTTTCATGTTAACTTATCTTCCAATTCTCACTGTATGAATTTATCAAATTTTATCTTTGATCTGGTTCGAATTTTTATAACTCAATTTGCACAGTTTCGATAGTTTTCTCATATCTCCTAACATGTAACTCCAAATTGATTAATTCCGGTTCCGTATGAAGGATAAGCGACATTACTACAACTTTCATTTTGAGCATTTCTTCCGATTCTAAACACAAAATTTCAGAAATTCAAAACTTTGTCTCAATTTTGTTCTAAACCATGCTCTGTCTTGTCTCAGTGAAAGTGTTATAACTTTTAGTATACTACTCTAATTTAAGCGAAATTTGGATATTTTAAAAGATGAGACAGAGACCTACAATTTTGGTGTTTGGGGTGTTTCTTAATTCGATTAAACCATTTCAAATTCGTATGCCAATGCAATGTAAGCACATAAATCATATCAAGTTTCTCAAAAAGTAGCATGATATCGTTTCAACGTAATTCATGGATACATATCATCTAAACAAATCATTTGAGACACTCTCATGATCACAAAGATAAGTATTATAAAATATAATTCAAATATCATTTTTTCACACATGTCATTAAATATGTCATTTGAAAATATATAAAATATGGATTTTTGTTCAACCAAAAACACAGTGTCAAAGTCCCACTCACTGATATGGGAAGGATACTCCACTCCTCTTTCAATCTTAAGCTCCACCAAGTCGCCCCTCATGTGTAGAATAATAGTCTACTACTAAGACAACAATATACACATGTAAATTCTTTCTTGTTTTACAAGACTTTCACAATTTTTGATTGGTTTTAGATATTTTTGGGCCGCATCTCTCATTATGGAACTTGGGTTGTTAGACTTTAAAGTTCTAATTGAACTTGGGCCCAATACTAAAATTTTGGGCCTAATATAAATTTGTCTTAGTGGTTCAAATCCAAACATTTATAAATTTTCTAACTCTAAATTTTTGCACTTGTGCAGTTTTAGAAAAAATGATATAACGTTTTTTATATGTTTCGGAATTGAGTGATTCAAATTGTTACTTAAAACTAAGACATTCACTTATATTTTTCATGTTAACTTATCTTCCAATTCTCACTGTATGAATTTATCAAATTTTATCTTTGATCTGGTTCGAATTTTTATAACTCAATTTGCACAGTTTCGATAGTTTCCTCATATCTCCTAACATATAACTCCAAATTGATTAATTCCGGTTCCGTATGAAGGATAAGCGACATTACTACAACTTTCATTTTGAGCATTTCTTCCGATTCTAAACACAAAATTTCAGAAATTCAAAACTTTGTCTCAATTTTGTTATAAACTCATGCTCTGTCTTGTATCAGTGAAAGTGCTATAAATTTTAGCATGCTACTTTAATTTAAGCGAAATTTGGATATGTTAAAGATGATACAGATACCTACAACTTTGGTGTTTGGAGTGTTTCTTCTTGATTGGCTTTAGATATTTTTGGGCCACATCTCTCATTATAGGCCTTTGGTTGTTGGACTTTAAAGTTCTAATTGAATTTGGGTCTAATATAAATTTGCTTTAGTGGTTCAAGCCCAAACATTCATAAATTTTCTAACTTTAAATTTTTGCACTTGCGCAGTTTTAGAAAAAATGCTATAACGTTTTCTATATGGTTCAGAATTGAGTGATTCAAATTACTACTTAAAACTAAGATATTTATCTATATTTTAACTTATCTTCCAATTCTTACCGTATGAATTTATCAAATTTTATCTTTGATCTGATTCGAATTTTTATAACTCAATTTGCACAGTTTCGGTAATTTCCTCATATCTCCTAATATATTACTCCAAATTGATTAATTCTGGTCCCATATGAAAGATAAGGGACATTACTACAACTTTTATTTTGAGCATTTCCTCTGAATCTAAACACAAAATTTTAGAAATTCAAAACTTTGTCTCAATTTTGTTCTAAACTCATGCTCTGTCTTGTCTCAGTGAATGTGCTATAAGGTTTAGCATACTACTCTAATTTAAACAAAATTTGATATATTAAAGATGAGACAAAGACCTACAACTTTGGTGTTTGGAGTGTTTCTTATTTATGTCTAGACGATGATCGAAATTGGTAACTAATAATTCTACTAATCTTTGGTTGAAAACAGAGGAACACTCTGCATAGTCTTGGAAGAATTACCATTACGTTTGGTACAGAAATCAGATTTAGGTGATTCTTATCTCGTTGGAAAGATAAGACCTAGAGCTACAATACTTGTGTTTAGCACTTGGTTAGATTCTGTCGGGAAGATATCTCAAATCTTAGGGGAAGTCTCTGCTGAAAACAGGGCAGAATTGAGTTATTCTCCTCCCATGGTTTTTCTAACTCTTGGCTTTCTCATTGTTCGCCAAGTTAGGCCTCTCTTTTGACTCCAATTTTAGATATGTTATATTAGGGTTTGAGGGGAATGAATCTACACCAAAATTTCAAAGAGTTGTTTGAAAAAATCATACCTTTCTTTAAGGGTGATTCTTAAGGCTCTCTTGAATCTTCACCATGCAAAACTCTTCATTTTGCTCCAATTTTTGGATATGTTGTAGTTGGGTTTGTAAGGATTTGATCTATGTAAAATTATTTGATGTTATTATAGAAAAAAATTTGGATTTCCTACTTGAAATTCACGGCCATGAGAGGAAGAAAAGAGAAGAACTTTGCTTCTTGATTTGGGACACTAACAGTTTTGGGAAGAATAAAGCCTAAGTGTTTGGTTTTATTTCCTTGCTCCAACAAATCCTAGCCATCCACATTTTGCACGATAAATTCCTAGTTCTAAGATTATTTTGTCATACAATTGTTCTCTCTCTCACTCTGCAAACACCACTTTCTCACACCACAAGCACACGTCTTCATTAAATACTTGTCTCCCAACTACCAAGATTCAAAGGCCCAAAATTTTGATCCCTTCTCAAGTTAATTTTTCACCATTGATTTGTTCCCAAGGAAGTCCATTCTTACACTCCATGAATAGTGATCTTTGTTTCTACTAATTTAAATCCAATGGCCTACATTAATTCATCTCATACCAATCAATCTCCACCCTTAGATTTACTTCCCAAAAACCTAAAAATCTCTTCTCTCTCTCTCTCTCTCTCTCTCTCTCTCTCTCTCTCTCTCTCTCTCTCGGTTCTGGGGAAAGAACCAATTGCCAAAATACTTGTGCTATTTTGCTTCAATCTCCACCATTGATCACCTCTAGAATTATTTCTCACCATTGGATCATTTTTCCCCAAACCAACAACTTATTTTCTCTCACCTCTTTTATCCAATGGCCAATATTCTATTCACCAACCAAATCAAAGGTCCTAATTTATTCCACTCATACCACAACTTCATTAGTTCTTATTAATTTCAAATAAGTCACTTGACTTATAAAAATTACATTTTGACCCTGAAAATTTTCATAATTTCAAGTTAGACCCAAAATCTTGTATTAAACCTAATTTAATTTATCCCATGTCAAGACGTGGTCGTTTAGCCTTTCCGAGATATGTTCAACCCGATTAGGGTTTTATCGGTAATTTTTCAAAAAATTTATGATTTAACTCTATGACGCAAGATCTACCCAATTTCGAGATTTTTATACACTCTGGAGTCATTCTTGTTATTATTGGACCATCGGTGGTCATTTTGGACATTTTGAATTTCCGACAATTTGAGCCAAAATTTTTCGGGAGCAGTTTTAGTACAAAGATTTCTTAATGGATTTTGTATATTGAAATATAAGTAATAGCATATATAAGATGAAGAGAAGTACAATAGTAAGTACACCGAGGTATCGGTGTTACAAAAGTGACGTAAAAATTCCCTACTCAAAATTTTCTTTAATCCTCTACAAATCTCTCTCTAGGGATTTTTTGTCTCTCAATCAAAGTGTGCACTCACTATGTGTTTTCTCACGCACTGTTAATTAGTCCTCTTCTCTCAATGGAAGAATAATCACACACCATTCACATAGGCTAGTGCATAGGATTAATAGGGAGTTTGGGGGAGGTTAAGGATAAAGGGTGGTTACCCATTATCCCTTAACTCCCTAATTCAAAATTTAAACTTTTAAATTAAATTTCTTTTACTCTATGGTAAATGCCCACGTGGGCACCATTTACCAACAGGACCACACACATGTGTCAACGCTGAATTGACGCAGGATCATAGACAGTTGGATTCAAATTTGATGGCCTGACATTTTTTTAACTACGTAAGGGAAGACCCAAGTGTCAAAGTTTATTGCCTATGAATAGTTATGATGGAGTAAACCACATATGTAGTTTCCCAAAAATGAGTTTAGGCCGCGAAAAGAAGGGCCAAAGAGTTATCTCGAGTTTTGGATGCAATAGTCCAAATGAATTCGGGATCACAAGTATCATGGAAATTGGGTCCGCCCTGAGAAAATGGTGAAATGGTTCTTAAAAGTGTGTTTTGGGCATTTGGTCCTAGTATTAGGGCATTCAGGATTTGTCAGCTATTGATAAGTATAGATGGGACTCACTTGTATGGGAAATACAAACACAAATTATTGATTGCACGTAGTATGGATGAGGCGAATCATATTGTCCCTTGGTATTCAGCTTGGTGGATGGAGAGTCACTTACGTTGTAGTCGTAGCTTTTGATGTGTGTGCGAGACTATATTATTGGAGATAGGTAGAGTCTCATTTGCTTGATTTCAGATCAACATGAAGGGATAGGAGCAACAGTTACTCGTTTTGAGTTTGGATGGTCACTTCCGAAGGCTGTGTGGCGATTTTACATGAGACTTGTCGTTAGTAATTTTAACATACATCACAAAAGTCAAGCTTATAATAGAGTCGCCACCATTGCTGTATTACAACCACAATGCAAGAAATTTGATCTATATATAACGAGGCTGAAGGAGATAAAAGATTATGCCCCCGATTACTTTACGAACATTTCCCCTGAACAGTGGACCTTTTCTCATGATGGTGGCTTTCGTTTTGGGTACATGACCACCAATATAAGTGAAAGTTATAATGTCATACTAAAAGATTCAACAAATCTATCTTTTCTGCTTTGGTACTTATGACATTTTATAATTCAATGAACTACTTTAAGGCTAAAATTGTTGAGGCAAAAGCGGGAATGACAAAAGGAGAATGGTATACGAATTATGCCAATGCCATGCTAGGAAGGTGGATGAACACCGCAAACCTCCATATGGTTGTCTCTTTTAGTAGAGAGAATGGGATATTCAAGATAGAAACATGTCATAGACAAATACGGTATGGTCACAAGGGAGATAATAAACAGATTGTCGTTGTCAATAATGAATATTGCATATGCGGCAAGTGGAAAATGTATATAATACCTTCCTCGCATGCAATCGCTGCACTAACACGTACGATGATTGAAGTGCATATGATTGTGGGAAAATGGTATACGTGGGAGCAACAACTACTAGTGTACGAGCTTTATTTTTTGCCGGTGGGAGATAGATCTAGATAGCCCCTCAGTTCATACCCAAATATCATTCTTGATGTATCACTAAGGCGTGAGAAAGGGAGACCAAAGTCATCTCGATATTATAACGAGATGGATGTTTGAGATTCATCTTCACGGGTGTCATGTGGCAATTGTAGTGCTGAGAGCCATAATCGGAGAAGATGCACGAAACAAATGAGATGTGGTCTTTGTGAAAGACAGGGCCATAATCAAAGACATTGCCTAACCATATCGCATGAAAATTGATAGTATTTGTATTTTAGTTAGAATGCATGTATTTCTTATTGTAACAGATATCATGTATTTGTTAAACTTATGAATTATTTCTTTTTCTTATATTTGTGAAATATTATAATATTTTGTATTTATTGAGTGTTGATATTTTCAAATTAAATGTATGTTTGTATTTTTTATTTAATTGAGTATTTATGTTTTTCTTAACGCACAATGACTGATATGTATTTGTAATCTAAATTAATTTTTCTTCTTTATGAATTGTTTCTTTTTCTTATATTTGTGAAATATTGTAATATCTCGTATTTATTGAGTGTTGATATTTTCAAATTAAATGTATGTTCATATTTTTTATTGAACCGAGTGTTTATATTTTTCTTAACATACAATGAATGATATGTATTTGTAATCTAAATTAATTTTTCTTTCTTTATTTTGTAAATGGATCCAGGACTTTCTGATTCGAGCCTTCTTTGATTACAGTGATGCCACCATTCTTCTCGGGTTTGGAAGGGAGATGACACAATAGTTTCGCTCACTTGCTGTCGACGTGAGGCCATGCTACGCCGTTGGGAGCAAGATCACATCGACAAGCGAGTGCTTCCTCGTTTGAAGCACTCAGGAATCTTGGCGTAGCTTGACTGTGTTTCATTCAGTTAGATTGGTATTTGATCATGATATTAGTAGAGCGATAGCGGTCGGAGACCCACGCTTTTCACCTCCCCACGGTGAACTGACTTTCACATTTCAGGATATTGAGATACTTTTTGAGATACTTGTAGATGGTCATCCCGTTGTAGCTAGGACTACGGGAGTGCCATGGGTTGATATCTGCAAGAGACTTTTAGGTGTTAGACCTTCACGGTCTGCGTTTAGAGATTACACTTTGAGCATGTTGTGGTTGTTTGAGTATTTTTCTAAGTTGCCCGATGGTGTTGATGATGTAGCTATTTTATGGTGGATATAGACTTATATTTTACTTTTGATAGGGGGTGTACAGTTTTGTGTTAAAATAGTATATTTTGTGCATTTACAGTTTTTATTATTATTAGAGGACTTAGAGTTGTCGGGTAGTTCTAGTTGGGGGTCTGCATACTTGGCATATTTATATAAACAGTTTTGTATTGTCACGCATGCAGATTCACGTAAGATTGGTGGTGCGCTAGTTTTGTTACAGATTTGGGGGTGGGAGCGGTTTCCTTATATAGCTCCTATTCGATGATCTTTGCACGTAGATGGGGATGATCCACTAGCTTTGCGGTGGCACGCTGACTTTGATGTGACTATGTTCCCTACACACGTCGTTTCCGTGTATAGGGAGGCACTAGATAGGCAGACGATCGATCATGTCATTTGGGTCCCGTACTTCGAGAATTTACTGTCATTCCTCCTCGACTAATATCACAAGGGGAGGGATATTTGACACGTGCGGGTGCCATTGATTTGTTTTAGTATCATGGAGTGGTACTTCGCAGATAGGGTATTACAACAATTTGGAGGATTTCAATACATTCTGGTTGACTATGACACCAAGGATAGACTCCACGATATGAGCACGCGAGCTACACTAGAGGTCGATTGGTCAGTAGAGCATGCAGTGTTCGTTGATCTTTGGACTCATCGACATAACCATCTAGTTGTACGTCGGTCGTCGCGGAGCTTCTTTGACTTATGTGGTAAGTTTTCTACATCTATCTTATTTTCATTCTCAATCAATGAATTTAATTTGTTATTTTAACTAATTTTTATATAATTTCTTGTAGTGGGACATTTTGCACGAGATACGAGATAGTTTGGGTGCCAACATCTGCAGATTTGTTGATTCAGCCATCTTGATTCCGACAGATGATATGGCACATCTTTTGAGAGTTAGACCCGGTATAGGTGGCAATGAGAGTGGTGATGCAGATCAAGCACATGGACGATGAGGAGGGAGAGGACAACATACGAGACCTCCACCCTCGTCCAATCATGTGTTACCGCCACCCTTTCAATAGCCGGATGACATCGCAGGACTTTCGACTATATATGGTGAGTCTTCATCTTTATATACCCCTGTGTTTGATGACTTCCCTTAGGTTTTCACTCGGGGGCTCCTCAGAGGGCAGCTCGTCTCAATAGTTTTATGGATGAGGGACTGACACAGGGTATGAGAGATGATACACCACTAGTGTATCACGTGTCCCCACCTGTCTTCTCTGACCCCCACCAGCAGAATGTAAGACCCTCTCAAATCACATAGATGATGATTTGAGGTTAGTATTTCGTGATGATTATACAGATAGTAGAGTATATTTAGGTGTTTGACAGTATATTAGAAGAAGACGATGATATTGAAATTTATTTTTTGTAATATGTAAATTTTTTTAATTAATAAAATTTCTTTTATTTATTTCATCTGTTAACTATACTTTATTTAATTTATTCGGTTTTTAGATTTTCTGATGTGTTGTGATGTTTAGGAAGTGTTATAAATCTGTTTCGAAAATTGGTTGTGAAAAATATTTTGGAGTTTGAAGTTTATAAATTGGTTTGTTATGATATTTGGGTCGTATTATACATGAATATGGTTATGTTTCGAACATTTGGTTGTGAAAAATACTTTGGAGTTTGTAAATTGGGTTGTTGTAATGTTTGAGCTATGTTATACACCAATTTGGTTCTGTTTTGAAAATTGGTTGTTTATATTTTGAAGTTTGAATTTTATAAATTGGGTTAGAATAGAATGTGTAAAATATAGTGGACGATGTTCTGGTTTCATGTCGAGTTTTGAAAACTCGACATGCTCATTTTTTTAAAATATATCGAGTTTTCAAGACTCAACATGCATGAACAGTAAATATCGAGTTTTGAAAATTCGACATGAAGGTGTTATATTTGAAATAAGTTTTGCGAGTATATATATATTTTTTCCTATGGTATTAGATCCGTACGTTTCTCCTCCGACGCCAGTTGTATTTACAGCAAGGAAGAACTGAGAAATTGAGAGAGAGAGAGAGAGAGAGAGAGAGAGAGAGAGAGAGAGAGAGAGAGAGAGAATTTGGCATTTGATAATTGATCAAGTGGCGGTAGGTGAAGACAGTGAGATTCAAAATGAATCATACGGAGCTCAGTTCGCTTCTTGAAGAAATCACAGAAGAAGAACAATAGCATCAGCCTCGGCCTCCTTCCGTCTTCTCTTATGTTCCTAATCGCCCTCCGACTTTGCGGCTCTCCCTCTCCCTCTCTCTCTCTCTCTCTTCTCTGCTTGCTATCTAATTAGGATCATAGCTGCATTCATTTAAAATTGCACCATTAGATCATAATTGCAATTTAAATTGCTACCTCTGCTTCATTATTTATTGTCATCTAATTTAGTTCTGGTAGTCGTAATTGTCCACTTTTATCATTCTATTTCTGGGATTGAACATTTTTATTCTTTATATATTTGCATCGTGTTGTAGGGTTTTTGCCCAAAAATATGCTCCTTTGGATTGGTTAGGCTATTTTGACCAAGAACAAGATATATGCATCCCTGACTCAAAAGATGTTAAGTCCTCAATAGGGGAGAGGGCTCTTCTCTCTCTCTTCCTCTTTATTTATCTAGTTTTTGGTGATCTTGTTGTTCTGAGCTGCTATTTGATTGCAAAATTGGTCATTCCCCTACTGTCCTTTTAGGTATTTCATGTATACATGTCAAGATTAGAAGGACCAATTGTTTTTTGCTTGCACAGAGGTGGTTATTCTGGGTATGCTTTGTTTATTTATTTTCTCATGGTGGAGATAATATTTATTTGATATGTAAAAGTTGACACTTGTTGAATCTTGTAAGTGATGATACTTGTTCGAAGAGGGGCCACATTCGTGTACTATATATATTTGTATATTTTGTATTTTTCATCATAATGCTATTCTATGATGGTCTACTGAAGTCCTATTAAGCAGAGTTGATAAAATGATCCTTGATCTTTATGTTTTATTCTTCTCCATAGTTAGAAATAACATCCATATTGCTAGGTACAGGAAACAGAAAGATTAGATAAAAAGAGTACCAAGGAGGCACACCCGTACACTCCAAGAATCTATCAGGAAATCTACAAAACTGGCTAAGTGTAAACATCTTCGAAAGATGATAAACCATCCTTAGACTCTTAATTCTATATTGCTGTAGAATATCCTACATCATAGATACTAATCAGTGGAAAATTGACAAAATTCAACCTTGTCATAGAATATCTCTTCATATGCCCAAATATGAATGTGATCGTATTAACCTTGACTCTTTTGATCTTGACCTCGTTTGATTGTGTTAGAGATTGCTCTTTTACAAGTTTGTTGCAATTACAATAAGAGTATAAAAAACTTTGATTCCTGACTTTGGTTTAGATATTAGCTTTTTTGGCCTTCATAGCTATTAGTGGCTGATGTAGTTTTCTTGTGGTGCTTTCAACCCACATAGGGGCCTACTTCCCATAGTAACAGCTATACCGAGACTAGATCCATTGTATGATGCTGATATCCATTTAGTGAGCTTTGCATGCAGCCTTAATTAGTAATTGACTGTTAAGTGGAGGAGATAAGGTAGTCATGTGTAAATTAGACATGGGAAAAGCTTATGATCAAATCATCTGGGACCTTCGTCTACATCTTATCAAGAAAAATGGATTTTTGTGCAAAATGGAGAGGGTGGATTAAAGCACGTATCTTCTTTGCATCCTTATCTATTTTAGTGAATAGGTTTCAAGATGTTATTTCAATCCTACCCAAGGCCTAAGGCATGGCATCCTCTTGCATCTTGCCTGATCATTGTGACTATAGAAGTGTTGAGCTGAATGTTTACTGGGGTTGTCAAGTTACAATAGATTGGAGATTTCAATGTTGACTTGTGTTCTCTAAGGTGCTTTTTTGTTGATTAGTTTGAAGTAGCTTGTAATAAGGAAACCATGATTAGGGATGTCTGGGCTTCTTAGGAGGGTAAGCATCATCGGAATGTGACTTTTGGAAGGGCAACAAATAATTGGGTGTAGGAGAGGATTCTACAACTTTATGAGTTATTGGAGCGGTGTTGGTAGATAATCTGAGTGAGGCCACTATGGCATGGATTGCTTTTTTTTAATTGATTTGAGTATCTTTTATAAGCCATTCAGGAAGGAAACTTAGTTGTGGGGAGTTCTTTTGTTAAGATCCATGAGGAAGAGGGTGACACTCAAAGTGTGGTTGTTTTTCTAGTGAAGGAGCCCGGGGAGAATCTGGATGCACGACTATTGATGAAGGAGATTTGTGATCTTGGTCAACAGTTGTCTCATGCAAAAGGGCGTCGGACAGGGTTATTTACTTGCTTCTTCTTTGGTAGTGGACTTGAGTGGTGTGAGAGAAGGTTTTTGTGCAATTTCATTTGTGTTAGGTGACCTCTAAGTTTGTGCAAAGTGAGATGTTGGCTTAGAGTGGTTTGAGAGTTTATATAGCAAAGAGAAGAGTCTATGGTTTGCCACATCTTGCCATTTTTTAGTTGGTTTGGAGCTTACCATAACTTTTGAGGGACTTGAGAACTTCGTGAGCTCGGAGAAACTTGTACTTTTGGTCATCTGCTAAGTTTTGGACTTTAGAGATTGCAGAATCTATTGACTTCCTTTTTGTGTAGGATTTTGCTTAGTGCACTTCCTAGGTGCCTTTGTGAATATTTTTTTTAAAAGATATCCTTATTGCTGTGATTTTGAATTTGCAAGCATGGTTCTTGTGGCTACATAGCTACATGTTTATCTATGACAAATAACAAATTGAATTAGTTAACTAGAGTTTTTGAAGTATTTATAATTTACGCTAAAACTTGTATATTATAAATTTGCTGACCCAATAGGAAAGGAGCTATTGACTAAATAGCTCTGTGTATACATTAAGGTATAGCTAAAGAGCTATTGACTAAGTGCTTTCCAATCTCCTCTCAACTCTTCTAAACTATAATCCTTTATAAATCCTAAAGGCTTGAACCTATAAAAAAGTTTTACCCTATAGGAAAGGAGTCAAAGATCTGTTTTTCAAAATTCTGACATTCCGATCTCTGTGTATACATTAAGGTATAGCTAAAGATGTTCACATCAAAGACAGTTGAGCATCTTTCTGCACTCTAAAATCTACAAATTTCATAGAAAACCAATCAATGAGACTCTTGAGACAAACCTAATCATTGTCACACACAATAAATTGATGGTTTCAAATCATGTGCACAGTAGAGTATCATAAAGATAAGTATTTTAAAATTGTTATAACACATGACATGGATCCACGAAATAAATTCAAATGGTTTGATTGTTGGTATTAAGTATCATGGAACAAACGATCGTTGGTATTAATTTTATAAAATACTATAAACCAAATAAAAGTCTTAATGTTGGTATGAACATTTGCTTCTAAATGAAAAGAAGAGTTCTAAGGAAGACTAATCAAATGATGACATAAAGATTTAACATAAAAGCACCCAAAAAATAAAGACTCAAGATCCTAGTGATAAAAACTTTGTGAGAAGATTCATTTTTGTGTAATAGGAAAATTTGCTAATCAAACTTGATAAAAATCCTAAGAGATTTTTCTCCCAAATATAAATATCTTTGATAGTAGTAGAATGAAAAGTAGATAACCTATAAAGATGAGGAAAGAATTGAACAAGGGCAAGTCCCCAATCTAATGGATTTAGATTGTTTTCATGCTTCATAGTGGTCTTTCATACTTGAGGACATTGGATTTAAAGGGATTTTAAAGGGATTGGAGAATTACTTCTCATGGAGCTCTATTCATTTTCTTTTTTCTTCTTCCTTTGTAGAAAATTTTATATTCTTAAAGAGGGCTGCTTATTTTCCTTTTTGCAATTTTTTCCTGAATTAGTGATATGCCCTTTCTTTCTTATCCTGGGTAGAGAAGACAAAAAAATGTGCACATGTGGAACCACAATGTTGAGACTATCAAACACTTTTCGATGCATTGCTCGCATAGAAATCTAATCTGTTATGTTTACTTGGTGGCCAAAGGGGGATTTGGACTTTGTGGGCCCTTAGGCAATATAAAGGTAGAGGTGTCTTCAAAGATGTCCAGATCTGTGTTGTGGCTATTTGGATGCTATGGAGGCAAAGGAATTTGAGGACCTTTGAAGGGAAAGATCCACTTGTAGTTCTCTTGAGAGGAAGAGGCTTGCATAATTCATATTTTGTTGGTTCCTACTTGGTTTTGTTAAGTAAATCTTGTGGACTGTTGATTTCTTCTATTGTTATTGTAAACTATTTTTTGGGACATGAGTTGCTATTTCAGAAATTTAGATATTATTTCAGAAATTTTTATTTACAAAAGAATTTTAGAGGGGAAATTTAGATATCTAATATAACTCATTTTAGGTTCTCACATTTAGATAACCACCAATCTTCGTGTTTCATCTCTCTGACTTCTATCTATGCATACAATTCTTTAATCTCACTCTCAATACAACTCTCATATCATCATTTCTTTTGAAAACAACCAAGGAAGGATAGATATGAAAACAATATCATATCTAGAAACTAGGATACAGGGACATGGTGATACTATTTTTTTATTTTTTATTTTTTATTAGAAATATATTTTTTAAGGTTAGTGGTGTGGATATGCATCTCATTATAGTATTCACAGAAGGAAAGTGTGCAAAATCTCTAAGATTAAGTGATTGAATTCAAAGGATGCGTAATGAAACAATTTTAAAAAGAGAGTAGAAGAACAAGCTGAACCCTAATATGGCATGGGAGAAGATAACACTTCATGAAAGCGGTGGCTAAGAGTATCTTGGCGAGCCAAAAGAATGTACACCTCTAAATAAAGAATTTTGGTGCGGAAAAAGAAAGTTCAAAAGAAAGTAAAGATGAAAAGAACTATCTATAAATTATTTAACACTAGAAAGAATGAGAAAAATTTAGAGAAGTCTGCAGTAGTCAAAAAAGAGGCGAAGAGACGGCGAGTGAAGTTAAGAATGTTCAAAGACTTTTATCATCTTGATACAAAAGAAAGGGAAAGGGACATTTATAAAATAATTAAAGCAAAATAAATGAAAACAATAGATTTTACACAAATAAGATGTATTGAGAATGAGTCAAATAAGATATTAGTGAATGATAGAGAAATAAAATAATAATGGAAGAGATATTTTTATCAACTGTTTAATAATAATCAAATTAGTTTAGGTGAACTAAATAGGTCAGAGGAGTATAGAAATATGAATTTTTATAGGAGAATTCAACTCTTAGAAGTTAAAGAAAGTTTAAAAATGATGAAAAATAAAAAAAATCGGTTGCAACCAATGATATCTTGATAGAGATATGGAAGTGTCTATAGAAGCAAGGTATTGGATGATTTATGAAATTATTCAAGAGGATGAAGAAAATGGCGTGGAAGATCAACGATGAAAGCCATATACCTCTTCAGACAATTAGTTGAGAAATATAAGAAGAAGAAGCATGATTTATACATGATGATTATCGACCTAGAAAATGAGTATGACATTCCCTAGGGAAATTATGATGAGAATTTTATAAAAGAATGGTATAAAAGTAGCACATATTAAAATGATCAAGGACATGTACAAGGACGTGGTAACAAAAGTGAGGAACCAAACAAATTAACCAATGAGTTTCCTATAAAAATAGAGCTACATCCAAGGTTAACGTTAAGTCCCTATCTTTTTTACATCAATTATGGATGAACTCACGAGATTCATATAGGACATGGTACCATGGTGCATGTTATTTGCAGATGATATTGTCTTAGTAGATGAGACATGTGAAGGAGTAAATGATAAGCTCGAATCTTGGTTGGAAACATTAGAAGTGAAATGATTTAAATTTAGTAGGGTAAAACAAAATATATGGAATTTAAATTTAGTAACACTGGCCTTAGAGAGATAATGGTTGAGATAAAAAATGATAAATTATTTGTAAATGAGAAATTTGTACTTACAACTAATTTTACAAAAAGATACGAAGAGATTGATAGGGATGTGTCACATAAAATACAAACATGATGTCAAAATGGAAAAATAAATTGGGTATTTTATGTGATCGAAACGTATCTCTAAAATTCAAATGGAATTTTTAAAGAACCACAGTTATATTTGTTTTGTTGTATAGATCTAAATATTAGACAATGAACTAAAAGTATGAGTAGAAGATGAGTTGTGGAGATGTGGATGTTAATGTGGATGTGCGGACGCACAAACATGGACAAAATAAGAAATGACTGTATTATGAAGAAAGTTGGGGTTGTGCCTATCACAAAAAAATTGGGAGAAACAAAATTAAGATGGTATGGACACTGATAGAGACTCCACTTAGGTGGTGCAAAACTATCACAAGTACTCATATTAACTAAGGGAGAGAGAGATCTAAGGAGATTTAAATAACAATAATAAAATATGATATGAATTATTTAAATATAGATAAATATATATAATAGATTAAAATGATGAAAAAATATCCATATTGTCAACCTCAATTAGTGGAATAAAGATACAATTATTATAATCAAATAAAAATACAATCGTATAAGTGAGTATATGATATGAAATAGAGTATACTGACAGAAGAATCCAATTCCAATACCACTTAGAGAATAAAGATTTGGTGTTGACGGTAGTGATTGTTATTGTTGTCGTTATAATATATTTTTTAATTATAAAGATCTTAAACCTAGTAATGAAAAAGTTAGGATAAGAGAATATGGGTATCAACCGTCATACGAGTAGTTTTCAAAAATTACAACTTTAAAGTTATAAGAATAATATATTTATGATAAAAAGATTTAATTACTTTAAAATAACTTTTATGTTTATAATTAAATAGCAAGTTAGTAATTTAAGTATTTAAAGTCAAGATAATGAGATATAAAAGGTAGGTATAACAATTGTGTTTCTTCATTCATATATTGTCTAATCAATTAGTACATAAATGAATTATACATGTTATTGGTGAATATTATTGTCTCCAAAGGTTTGTGTAAGGAATCCGTTAAATATCCAAAAATATCTATCAACTATTCAACAATTATCTTGTACAAACAATTAAAAAAAAAAAATAGCGTGTGACCGGAGTATCTGACATGTATTTGGCGAGTATCTGCGGAGTAATGTATCCGATTAACATCTGAAATGGATATGGCTTCCATTCTGAAGTCTTGGTGTTTCCTAGAAAACTGCCCTCTCTGTCATTTCTCTTTCTCTAACTTCTGTTTGTCTCTCTCTCTCTCTCTCTCTCTCTCTACCAGACACTAAACTGCTCTGGGTTATGCTAAAGACTGGAGTTGTGCAAAACCTGATCAAATCTTGCAGGTTTTGTGCAAGCAGGCATAAATGGCTGGTTTAAGTAACCTGCTCAGCCACGTAAAAGAATAGGTTGCTTAAAAAATTGAAAAAAGTTATCTTTTAGTCTCATTTTGCATCATCTGCTCCTCTGTCCTGCTGCTCTTGATAGTCACACCCTGAGGCATAAAAAGTCACCGTCTAAAATTCTTCTTGGCCCCAAATCCTAAATCTGGTTGACTTCTCTTCTACCAAGCAATGGTCGAAATCTGGTAGCACTTTTTATCCCACTTCCGTGAAAAAGCTTGGGTTAATACATGAGGCAAAATTTTAATTACAAAAATAGTTTAATATTAATTTTAAATTTTAAAATTGATCATTTAAATAAAAAATATATATAACTAAATTTTAAAAATAAAAATAGAAAAAATAATATTAAAAAAACAAAAATAAAAATAAAAATAATGAAAAAAGAGAAATAAAAATAAAGTATTTATAGAAAGTTAAAATAATAAAACAAATGATTTAATTATTTCGTATTTTTTTATGTCATTCAATTTCCTATATTTAAGATATCGCTTTTAATAACTTGTATATTTTTAAATTTTCATTACACATGTCTAAATCACATTATGCGATATTTTCATATTTTATCTATAATTGAATTTACTCCCAACTCAGTACGTATCTCTTCATTCAAATTCTATATTTTCTAATATTACCATATATTTATATGAAAATTCTCATTTCAATTATAGTCATTTTATATTTTTGTTGCTATTTAATGATTAAACACATGAAATTATACAATAATATAGATTTTACTGTGACTCTATAAATTCAATTGCAATAGAATCGTGCGATCGCAAAGAACTCTAAATACATTTCTCCATTTCATCCAACCCCCTTAAGTTTTGTAACTCATATCTCTATTTATATTGTCATCGTATTGAACGACGGACTCAAAATATTTAAAGCATTTATTTTTTGATACAACATATTTTTTTAATTTAATCGTTTTTTTACCATTCTAATAATTGTCATTAAATATACATTTCATATACTCAATTTTTGATCAATTTAATCTAAATTTTTTAAACTCTAGTATGTCACTCAATAATATTAATTTAATACTAATATATTCTCTAATTTTATCGATCAACATTATATCATTTGTAAAAGACATAACCCATGATATTTCATTTTGAATATTTTTTCTTGTGATATCAATATTATAAAAGAGATATAAGAGAATTAAATTTCTTTAATTGAAAATAACTTTAAAACATATTTATCCATATGATATTAACATAACAGTCACATTGATATTATGCCAATGTGATAGTTTAAATTATTTTGATAAAGAATAGTTTCCATTTTAAAAATAGCTTAAAATAATGACTATTCGAGTTTTTATTCCATAATTAAATATTTAAGTATTTGAATTATTTCTTCTCTAATCGTAATTACTTTTAATGAAAGAAAATCTTTACAAACCGAAAATGTGTTGATAAAAAAAATGATAACAACTTTTAAAATTGCTAATATCGACAACTTTTGCTGACATTTGGCGAATTATATCCCTTGTTTACGCAATGAATATTTGGCATTTATTAAACGCATACCTTACGGTGCTAATTAGATACCACAATTCTACACCAAAGCTCGGGCACTTGAAGGAATCCCTTGAGATAGAATACATATTTTAGTTCTTTTTTGCCCTCTATTTTAAATGTGACTATCAAGTTAATTAGTGGATGTTTTCTGTGAAATAAATAAGTAAATTATTAGTCAAAGTTTCATCTTTGTGTTGTTAAGTGAGGATATTGGAAGGAGAAAAGGCAAAAAGAAAATTTACTTTGGGGGTCGTAATGCTGCAAAAGAGAAGGGGGGTTTTTTTTTTTTTTTCTTCCTGGTATATCGTAACGTCCAATAGGCATATATTTTAAATAATTATAACAAAAGAAAAAAAAAAGTAGCCCTTGATGTTCAAATCAAGGGCGGCATTGGATTCCTTGATAAACTTCGGGGTTGTCAATCAAAGGCCGGCAAAGCTGCCCTTGATGTTCTTCTTTTAGATATGGAAATCAAATCAAATCAAATCTAAGACTTGCGTGAAAATGGGCCTCCTAACCCTTAAAAGATAGTCTCGCCACTCTAACATGATCCACACGAAAATTCTTAGTCCGATAATTTCAAGTTGACTTAGTCTATTTTTTTTTTATTTTTAATATTTGTTAATTAAAATAAAAAATTCAATAAAAATAGAGATTTTACAGAACAATTAAAATTATTATTATTGTGAAAATTTTATCTCATTTTAATTGAATTGAATTTTAATGTTTCCAAACAGACATAAAACAAATTTCAATAAAAATAGAGATTTTACACGAATGTGAGATATATTTTATAGCTACCTTTTCGATTAGTTATCAGATGGTAAGATATAATAATATATAAAAAATTTAGTCTGTCAAATAATATTGTCTGAAGTCAAAATGTCCGACCATGATTTTGTACCCTATCAAAAAGATGGACCAAAATTATAAAAGTTTCTGGTTAATATAGAATTAAACAATATTTTGTACGATTAGTTAAATCTCGTATTAAATATTTTAACATATAAATATAAAAATACCATACTTTAACACTTAATTTTAAAAGTAGAAATCATTTTTTCTCTTAATATAATATCAGAGTCATATCAAATTCTAGATCTATTGCATTAGGTTTATATTAAAAAATCGATATGAAGTTCCAAATCAACTAACTCAATGTTCTAAATGTGGTGTATATAAAGTTGTTTATAATATAATCTCCTATTTATGTTAAATTAGTCACCTATTGAAAGAATGTTAAGTTTGATATCGACTTACTCTTCGGCATGCTATATAAGCCCGACAACCTTCCACGTTCAACAAATTTAATGTTAGACCAGAGAAGTTGCAAGTGGTTATAAAGTTTTTTGTATTAAGTATTTTTTTAAAAAAATAAAATAAAAATTGTCTAGAGTTTATTGAAAATTTAATTTGAATCTTACTCCCTAATGTGTCGTCAAATAACCAAAAATAAAATATTTACTTCACAAAAGATAAGTTTAGAGTAAGTAGGGTTGAAATCCACATGAAAAAAGGAGATTTATCTCTTTTAAGAAAATAAAATAAAAATCAGGATTGAGGAATTTTGAATTAACTAAATAACCTAACAAATTGAAGTAAACAACTAATTAAAATTAAAGTAACAATCGGCAAAATAAAGTGAGACAAAATTAAAGAATTAAAAGTCACGATAAATTGACCTAGTTGAAGGGTTTGTTTCCACTTTGATTCAATTGATTGATTCTCGATTCAAGAATAATTCAACAACACATAAATAAATTGATTATAGTCGTCGATAACTGCCCAACAACCAATCTCTCCTTATTTCGTCGATAATCAAAAGAAATTCGTTAATTATTTTCCTAATCGAGAGTCAACCCTAAAGAAACTTTTAGAATTTAAAGAGACACAATTCTAATTAACAAACACACGATAAGTTCATTTAAATTAGATTATTCAATTCCATGAAATGTCATTCACCGTTTTATCAAAACTAACAAACAATTACGAATTTGTCATTTTAATTAGTTGTAAATTATTATGGATCAATATTTGCCATTATTCAATAAATCAGCATGATCCATGAAGTGCAGAAATTAAATAAATATTTATGATTGTTGAAAGAAATAACACATTTAGATCTCACAATGTCATGAATCAAAGTTTTCACTAACCTTCAACTAAAAATTAAATTAAAATACAGACATTAGAGAAGAAAAACTCACAAAAATTTTATTTAGCATTATAGTAACCTAAAAATAACCTAACAGCAGTGTCCCTTGTTCCACCCAGTAGCAATCGTCTTGGAAGAGAATGACCCTCTAATGAATGACCTCCCCTCTTTAAATAACCTCAAAATCCCTCCTTTTGGGAATGTCCTACTTGCCTATGTGATTAGCAACAAAATCAAACTCTAGATCAACTACCTACCTAGAAATAAGGAATGACACTCTTTTTACCTTTTTTACTAAAAGGTAAATAAAACTTGGGGTCCTAAGTTGACAAAATAAATGAGAGAAAACTTCTAAATATTGTCTACAACTTAAAAACTAAATAAAATTACAAAAATATTACAAATTTCTAAATTCCCAAAATTCAATTTAAGCAAAAGAATTTCAGCATTCAATTTTTCAATTTTCATCCGGCTCCCTTGATATTTGCGTGCCCATGTGCTAATAATCGTGCATTGCTTTCCAAATTCCTTCTTTGCATGCATCATTACCGATTTTGCTCAATTTCTCCACTTTCCTTCATAAATGAGCTCTAACAAATCTAATACATCAAATACCTAAAATTAGTGCAATATTAATCCAAAAATAATGTAAAACAATGCACAAATATTACACTAAATTTATCCCTGTCAAATTCTCCCACACTTAGATGATGCTTGTTCTCAAGCATTCTTAACTCATATAAAACTAGAACTAACTAACTGTTTTCCTTCCAAGTCAATAAACACCATAAAAGTTAAACAAAAAATATAATCGAAATAGCAAGTAGTTCACAGTGTTCTGTACCAAAACAGCCACCACACATCTTAATAGCTCATTATGAAATCTAAACAACAAGATTCGATAATTCTCTCCAAGAGATCACTCAAATACACTCGAATTGGTGTAAAATGTATATATCACTAACACTCAAATCAACACATTGAAATTGGTACTACCATATGCTTGCAAATATATTAAATCTCTACCACTTAGAATTTTGAATTTCATGAATCAATTTAAAGATTTTTTATTTGATTGTAACGTGGTTAGAGTTAGGAGTAAGATAAAAGGGAATATCAAGGGTTAAAATGTATCAAAGAAAATATGCAACTAACTACACAATTCTTTCTGCAATAACACATTTGCCCTGCACAAGTAGCATACTAAAAATTCATGATCTTGTCACCCACATGTGCTCAACAGAGCCAACATTCCAAATCACAAAAAAAAAAATTATCAACATTTTTCTCTATGATCCATGATTGCAATGAAATTCTAAAAAATGCAACATTTTTTTTTACTATTGTTTTTTTTTTCTTTTTTTCTTTTTTTTCTCTCTCTTTTTTTTATGAAGAACATTTCAGCACAAAGATAAGCAAAATCAAACTTTTTCTTTCCTTTTTCATATGTAACAAATATCATCATCAAAGCTTTAATCGATACATATCTCATGAGAGAATCATATAACTAATATTCTGCAATTAACTACATATATCCTTAGTACAATGGTTGAAACACCAGCCAAAATAGGCTTAGGCTTATAGTGTTGTATTGAAGGGTTTTGAAAAAAGAAAGGGTCTCAGGCTCAAATTAGTTCACTAAAGGGATTATAAATCAAGGTAGAGATTTTTACAAAAGTCAAAATGGGGTAAAACCTAGTTGCCTTTATCATTTCAATGCATAAAACCTTATATGTAATCTCAAAATGCATAACATTGCAAGTTCTAGAATAACAAATCCAAGTGTGATATTTACTCAAGAAGAAAAGAAATTCCGAGCACAAAGAATGATTTTGCTCATTTTATACTCAAAACCTCACTATTTAAGTAGAGTTTGTATCAAATTTTACATATTTATCATTTAAAGAAAACTATTAAAGATATGAGCATCCATCTCAAGTACAAAAACTCCATTGATATAAGCTATTTTTCATACATTTTCAGCCACCCAAATAACATACATCAACAAAGGGAACTTGGAATTTTTTTAAATTTTAATTTTATTTTATGGAATCAGAACTCAACAATTTTAAACGGACGAAATGTTTATAAAGAATGTTCCTATGTATGAACTTAAAAGAATGGCTAGCCTCCCCCACACTGAAACCATACATTGTCCCCAATGTATGTCTAAGTGAAGAAAGATCAAAAGAAAACAAGAAAACATGCAAAAATAAAGAAACAAACTAAAAAGTAGGATAGAACAATACTCTCTTGGGGGTGGAGGCGGAAACGGAAGACGAAAGCCAATAAATTCAAAGTACGCCATCAAATTTTGCTCTAAACATGTTAAACGCTCATCAATTACGCGCAACTGGTCTACAGAAGATTGGCCCGAAGGAGAAGGATCGGCACTATGTTGTGAAGGACTTTTTTCATGAATCCGCCATGATGAACTTCAAAGAAGACCGAAGTTGAGTCTTTGATGGTGGTAATATCGCCTTCCCTTCCGCAATTCTAGATCAAATACGAGAAGGGCATGTCGGAGAGGAAGTGCCTGCAGGAGGGTCTAGCTTAGCAGGCATGGCAGCAGCGGGGGTTGAGCAATGACAGCAAGGAGCTTCGGTAGAGGGCTCAGTAGGAGAAATCACAGAGCGTTCAGCAACAGCAGGGGTTACATTGTGTTCAAAGGATGGCTCTGACGAATGATGACAAATCGAAGAAGAATCGCCTTGCGTCTCTTAGGGTTTGGTCTCTCGTGGGACTACGATGAGTCGGACTACGGAGAGGCGGATGATGAAGAAGAGCTAGATGATCTATCATTGTCTAAAGAGATTGAAACCTGGAGGGGCTTCGATTGATTCAGTAAAGGTGGCACAATTGAAGGTCGAACCGGCGCTTCTCGATTTTGCAAGCCAAACTAAAGATTCGCCGAATGTTTCCGCCTCCATGGAGTGTCGAAGGCTGCTCTAGGAGGACAGTCCTGCAACGGTGATGATCGAGTGAGGAAGACGAAAACGTTGGAAGAGGTTTCGGGTGGAGTCGTGAATGATACTTCAGCGATCTCTTCGATTGATGATGACAAGAGGTGTGAGATGATGGATTGATGAAGAAACCATAACCGATTTGCTACAATTTAGGATGAATTTCTATAATCGAAAGAGTCTGTCCACTTGTTCTCGCGAGGAAGAGCCCTAAAACAAGGACAAACACAAATGTGAGAAAGGGGGAAATCATATTAACCCCCCCTTTTTGGGGGGGGGAATCACTTGATTGGCAGAAATAAAGCCTTCTTAGGGCATGGGTACATCTTAAGAAGGCTGATTGTCTGGTCATATTCGTGACTGAGGTAACAATGGGCAACCTAGGAGGTTCGTTAGGGCATGGGTACGCCCTAACAAAGGCCATTTTCTGTATGTTGTAAGTGCCCCGTCTGAAATCGATAGCCTTGGAGTTGAGTTAGGGCGTGGGCACACTCTAATGAGGGTCCATTTTTGGTCACTTAAAAATATAGGCATAAGTTAAGACTCATTAAGGCATGGGCACGTCTTAACAGCAAAGCAAGGTTGTTATTTTTTTTAAAGAAAAATCACTCCTAAATCAAGTCTAAATAAATGAAAATAAACATCAAAATAACAAAGGAGCATAAATAAATAAATCAAAACAAAATAGGAATATTGGATTGCCTCCCAATGAGCGCTTTTGTTTAATGTCATTGACTCGACATTGCCTCTCGGATCATTCTCAACATAGACCGGGTTTGTTAACTGGATCTCCTCCACAAGAGAGACATCAAAACCTTCGATAAAAGGTTTGAGTCTATGTCCATTAACCTGAAAATTTTTGTTAGTTTCAAGACTTTGAATTTGACTCGTGCCAAATGAAGAGATACTTGCAATAACATATGGACTCATCCAACGAGACTTAAGCTTACCAAGCATGAGTTTCAACCTTGAATTATAAAGGAGAACTTTTTTCCCTACCGAGAATTGTTTCTGATTCAAGCGTTTGTCATGAAGGTACTTTGTCCGTTCCTTATACATCCGCGCGTTGTCATATGCCTCCAAGCGAATCTCTTCCAAATCTTGAAGTTGCAATTTCCTTTTGATTCCAGCTTCATTGGCATCTAGGTTGCATTGCTTGATTGCCCAAAAAGCACAGTGTTCAATTTTAACTGGTAGATGACGTAACTTACCAAAAACTAGTCGGTAAGGTGACATTCCAATAGGGGTTTTGTATGTTGTTTGATATGCCCAAAGTGCATCCTCCAATCGTAAACTCCAATCCTTACAGCTTGAATTCACCGTCTTCTTTAAGATGCTTTTGATTTCTCGGTTGGAGACTTCCGCTTGCCCATTAGTTTGTGCATGATACGTGGTAGCCACTCGATGATTCACCCCGTACTTGCGTATTAAGGCCTCCACTGTGCAGTTGCAAAAATGTGTACCTTAATCATTAATAATCGCCTTCGGCACCCCAAACCTACTGAAAATGTTAGATTTAAGAAAACCTACAACAATCTTAGAATCATTAGTACGGGTAGCTTTTGCTTCTACCCATTTCGAAACATAATCAACTGCAAGTAAAATATATAAACAACCACATGAACTAGGAAACGGTCCCATAAAATCCATATCTCATACATAAAAAATCTCACAAACTAAAATAGGAGTTTGAGGCATTTCATCTCTAGAAAATATGTTACCAATCTTTTGACAATTTTCACAACTTTTGTAACATTGGTAAGCATCTTTAAAAATAGTCTCCTAGTAAAAACCACTATCCAGAATTTTCCTGCTTGTTCTTTTGGGACCAAAATGACCACCACATGCATGACTATGACAATGAGCAAGTATGGAATAAATTTCATCATTAGGTACACATCTACGAATATAGTACTTCGAGTTATTCCTAAGCTTGTTCTTCTGTGCAATACTTAGGTCATGTGGAAGAATCCCAGTCACAAGAAAATTTACAATATCAGCAAACCAAAGTTCCTTATCTGTCTTACCTTGTAGGGTAAACAATTGTTCATCCGGATATGTCTCGGATATTGGGAAGGGTTCATCGTCACGCACCAATCGACTCAAGTGATCAGCCATAGTATTTTCGATTCCTTTTCGATCTTTAATCTCCCAATCGAACTCTTGCAAAAGTAAAATCCATCGAATGAGTCATGGCTTTGATTCCTTCTTTGCCAAGAGGTATTTCAAAGTTGCATGATCAGAGTACACTATGACTTTAGATCCTAATAAATAAGACCTAAATTTTTCAAAAGCAAACACAATAACTAAAAGCTCTTTCTCTGTGACGGTATAGTTACATTGAACCGAATTGAGTGTCTTAGAAGCATAATAAATTGCATGAGACTATTTTCCCTTCCTTTGTCCAAGAATGGCTCCCATAGCATAGCATAGTGACTAGCATCGCACATCAACTCAAACGGTAGATCCCCATTGGGTGCTAGCAAAATCGGAGCTAAAGTTAGCAAAGTTCTTAATTTATCAAAAGCTTCCTTACACTCATTTCCAAAATTGAATGTAACGTCATTTTGCAACAATCTCGAGAGTGGTTGAACTAATTTCGAGAAGTCTTTGATGAATCACTGATAGAATTCTGCATGACTAAGAAAACTATGAATTTCTCGTACATTAGTAGGATATGACAAGTTAGCAATTAAATCTACATTGGCTTTGTCAACTTCAATGCCTGTTGAAGAAATTACATGAGCTAACACTATTCCCTCCTTCACCATGAAATGACATTTCTCATAGTTAATGATTAAATTAGTATCAATGCATCTCTTAAAAACCTTATACAAATTATCTAAACATTGATTGAATGAATCACCATACACTGTAAAATCATCCATAACAATGTCGTCGCAATTTTCAATTAAATCAGAAAATATACTCATCATCCATCATTTTTACTAATAGTTACAGATTTTTTTTTTTTCTAATTTTGTATTTTTATTCCTATGCAGCTATAGTCAATTTAGACATGTCATGGTAAATGTTCAATGAAATTTCGGAAATAATGCACAGAAATTGTGATTTAAATAAAAAATTTAATTAGTCCACTAATTCCTCTAGTAAGCCCTGGCTACAATATTGGAACTTACTATTCTAATTTTAGGGTTAGAGGAATTGAAACTCAAATCCTTATCTTTATTTGATTTTAATTTCAATTTCAGTTTTAGTTTTATTTCATTTCTGATTTGGATTCTTATAGTTTCTATTTTGATGTACTATTTTTTTTATTTCACAATTTTGTCCGAAGATATAAAAATTTTTTTAAATATTCTTTTTTAAAAATTATGTTATTTTTACTAAAAAAAATTATATTCTCTATTAGAAAATCATAGATGACAATGAAAATTGATAAAAAAAAACATTTATATTTGGAAGGGATATATTACTTTTTGTCCGAACATCAAAGTTCTTTTTTTTTTTTTATTTTATACCTTGGTTTGATTACCACTCAATATTCAGAATTTCATTTTGATTAAACCGGATTGACCGTTGTAAGATCCATTTTATGGGGGACGGGTCTCCCAACATTGTTTTTTCTATATCTAAGGAGAGTCAAACTTCCAACCTGATTAAGAAACAAAAATAACTATTCCACTTATGCTAACAAGTGTCAAAAAACATCAAAGCTCCTCTGCTCATCTTTAATCATTGTTCATTATTCTATTTGTTTGCTTCTCTTTTACCTATGATTTAATCATAACTTCGAAAAACTTATAAATCAAAACATAGAGGTTTAGAAAATGTAAATAGCCTATTTTATTTTCATTCAAAAAAATATCCAACCATAAACATAACCGAATGGAATTAAAGACGACGCCAATAACGCCTGCTCAAATAGGACTTTTTTAAATCTCAAACTTTGGCAGACAGGTGGGAGAGAGAGAGATTTCTCTGTTTGCCATTTCAGCTGAACAAGTAAAATCATCTTCCTGATTCGAGGGTCACGCATATATTTCAATTTTTGGAAAATCCGGAAGAAATTGAAAAACGAAAAATTGTTAACACAAAATCTTCTTCAACTATTAGCCGCCAGAATTCAACTCCGGATCTTATCGTTCATACTGCACCGGAGCATGCGTAAATGTGCTTAAACTTGCTTAAAGAAAATTGCAACATACCATCACACATTTGCCTCTTTGCAGAATGATCAAGTGCTTACCGCAGGAAAACAACATCAATCAGAGAAAAATATTTCAGCCAAATATGCTGAGTCACCATCATGACCTTGACAATAAGGAACACAACCAAAAATATTTCACCCCGACCATGCACAATTATATCAAGTCTCGGAAAGAGATTAAGAACCAATAGGGAAGAGATTCTCACTTGTAATCCTGATTTGCAATACATAAGATACTAAATATTCTAACAGAACTGTTCTTGATAAAAGAGATTTGGAATACATAATTAACGTCAGAGCAAGGTCAGAAACATAAACCTACAAACATCCTAGTGCTAACTACAAATTAGCCAGCCCTGAACATAGTTGATACGCAAGTCCACAGGTCCGGTTATTACTTTCAACGAGGAGCTCCATACATCTGAGCTGAATCATACTGAGGATAACCAGGCTGTGGCGACAAACTTTTTCCATATCCAGCAGCCATGTTCCCTGGTGGTACACCTGCATAATTAGCCGACTGTGGAGCAGCAGATTGATCATACGGCTGACTAGGTGTCGGCTGAACATAACCAGCCTGACCACTTGGAGGTGGACCATAGCCTGCACCTTGAACACCACCGTAATTTGGATCTGCAGAACCCTGGTAAGCATAACCTGCATTATTCTGAACTGGTTGCTCACCGTACCCTAGCTGTGAAGCCGGATATGAGCCATAGCCAGCTGCAGCTCCAGGCTGGGGATAACCGGGTGCCTGCTGACCACCTAGCTGACCGTAGCTGGCATGCTGTTGATAGCCTGGACCAGGTGCCGAGGCAGGCGGTGGCTGATTATATCCATCGCTTGAAGCAGGTGCAGAACTATATTGAGGATAGCTTTGCTGCATTGGTACACCTGCTGGGTATTGATATGGCTGATGTTGAGGCGCATTAGAACCATAAGGCTGGCTTGATGGAACAGGGCCCTGGTACGGGACATCCCCTGGTTGGCTGGTCCTGCCAGGACCATATGTCTGTTGGGGCGGTGCTTGTGATGGCATGCCATAAACTGGTGGCTTACCATATTGTTGCTGAGGGCCATAACCTGCTTGTGGATAAACTCCTGGCTGACTACTCCCATGTCCATATGGTTGCTGGGCTGGGGGCTGGTTTTCGTATTTTGGTTCATCATATCCATGGCCATACACTTGCTGAGGAGGTGCAGTATGGGAGAAAGGAGCTTGTTGCCCAAAATCTGGACCCTGATTTCCATAATTATAATTTGCCTGTGCTGGTGGTGGGCCCATTGCAGTTGCAGCCTGAAGGCCAGAAGGGTTGGACATAGAATGAAGTGGGGCAGATGCTGGGCCCTCAGATGGATGGCCTCCTGGTCCCCCATGGTAATCATAGCCTCCACTGTGGTGAGCCCCCTGTATTCCAGCTGATGGCCTCTGTTCCCAACCAAGACCAAAGCTGCTCCGGGAAGGCTGCTGTTGAGGATAACCACCATAACTTGGAGGTGGATACTGCTGATAATATGGTCCTCGCTGATGGTAATCATATGCCATTGGATGCCCAGGATGTGGGCCCCGCGCTCCCCACTGGGGTGGACCAGCAGGTCCACGGGGTCGATATGCTTGCTGGTTATAACCGCTTGATAGGGGTGACGGTCTCATGGTCTAAGAAAAGATAACAAAAAAGATGAATTAGTTATGTTGCAGTTCATTCATAATAATAAAACACATGTACATATTCATAGATATTGGAGCCAGGAAAAAGAATGTCTGTTCCAAATTTTCAATTCAAATGTGAAAACTTCTCATGCATATGACTAATGAAAGACGCTAATTTGACACACTAAATCAAGAAAAGCAGAAGTCATCAGCCCATTGGAGTGAAAATGCAGTAGAAATCAAGAGCACAAGTCAACATAGCAAACTTTAAAACAGAAAACAAATAATAATAATAACATATGAAAATGTTTTAACATAAAATACATATACTTGAGATGGTAGCGTACATGTAGAGATGATCAAACTGTCACCCTGTCTAGGACACAAGTAGCCAATCCTAATGTCTCAGACACCATATAAGAGGTGAACAGCATATTCTAAGCACCAGAATAGGCAAAAACTCCCTATCAATAGTTGAACATCTGCTAGATTAAACCTCACAAGAGTGACGTCCTTTTTCCTACCCAATGCCCCATCATCAACTGGCACTAGATCCTAACGGACAAAGTATACACAAGTAAAATTCTAACCACTACCTTCACCTCTCACAAGGAAAGAAGTACTGGTAGGGTTCAACAGACAATACAAGGATAATAAAATAGCGCAGCAGCACCTTACCAAGTCATTTGAAATATTGTACTACTTTTCCATCATGAAACCAATAAGTAGTGCATTACATAAGTTAGCAACTTCAGAATATCGAATAGAATTTTAAGCCGGTGCAAATAAAATTATGGGTACCATCATTCAAGAAAGAAAATGCAATTACTATACATGTAACATAGGCTAAACCTATCGATATACAAATATCACGAGCCGGAAAATCATTCAGACATCTAAAGCAACTTGAGGCCAATTTTACATCATGAGTCACAAGAAATGTTTCATAGCATTATATGGTGATAAAGGGGGTAACACAGCATGTTATCGCCAAAAGATAATGTTGCATCTTCGGTTTTAAATATAATACAGTTTTCAACGTCTAGTACCGCACCTCAATGATATCAGAGGACATGAAAAACATCTTCCAAAGTTTATAGAGTACATCATTTACACAGTTTCGCAGTATCAATCCCATAAACTCTACATATGATGCTAGCAAGAGACTTTCTTCCAATTTATGCCTACTACATAGAAAATCGGTCAATGACAAGTCTTTGTAACAGGATTTTTGGTTTTCAAGTCCCAAGCAGTCTTACCAACTATTCGCATCCTGCAATGAAGAGACTTTATGCTCGATACCTTTTTTCGGTGGATGAGAGTGTATATTGGTTGTCTATGGCCACACCAAGAAAGCAATGCGGACCCCATTTGAAGGGCAATAGCCAAATCTGCAATTTTTAAAGCCAACCAATTCCAAATTGGCACCTTCAACATAAATAAATCATGGCAACCGACATCTGGGATTCAATATAAGATCTTCTACCAGCATTCAAGTGACCTTTGCATGGATTATGTATCAATATTGCAAACTCCCAAGAGTGTTATTCTAATTAATTTAGCTCTCTCTTCCATGGAAGAACTAGAAAAATAATTTTCCCAAAGAAAATGGAGTGCTCATTTAAACAACACAATCAGCACAAGTTTGGCATATATCAGCAACTGTTTGCAGAGTTTATCATGACAGGAATTCAATCACTTGACTTTCTTGGACTAAAGAGAGGTTAACAAATCTAACAGTGTCACCAGGAGGGGGGATGCTGTCAAAATTCTGACAGACAGACATAGAAAGCAGGGGACAGAACACGGTGAACCCTATTATGATTTTCTCCTTTTTGATTCTAGTGTCAGAAATTCATTGATTTCCTATACACATTATTGTGCAACAAAACAAATATACACAAACTAATTATTTGGAACTTCTCTTCTAAGAAGATAATTAATAAATAAGCAGCATAAAATTTAAACTAAAATCAAAGGTACTGACATCTACATTGCTGCTAACTAGTGACATTTGGCAGAAAGCTGTGTTCCTAGTGGTGCAGAGTATCCTCACTTATAAGGTACAATCCCATCAATAAAAATCAATAACCAATTCTCTTAGAAAACTTTGACACCTAGAAAAATCATAGAGACGATAAAGAGGAGAAGATGACTCCCAAAATTTCATGAACAGCATACAAATGAAAGATTCAGAACGAGGTAACAAAAAAATATGTAAAAAGGAAGATTGATCAAATGATATAATCAGGTCTTTGTTACTTTGCTACCATGTACAAAATGCTACAATTAGAAGATAACACACCCTGCAATGAAACTTCATGCAACTTGAACTTCAACAACAATAACAATCTGAACCTCAGAGGGGAAAAAGAAAAAAAATAAAATAAAATAACATAAATTTTGAGTTTGAAAGCAAAAATAAAGAAGATAGAACTAAATAAATAATAAAAAATAATAATAGTGAAAATAATAAAAAAATAAAATAAAATAAATTAAATTATTCATAAAAACTTAAAATAATAATAATAATAATAAAAGTGCATTAATTCAATTAGTTCATATTTTCCTATGCCACACATTCGTGTTTAAAGTCATCTACTTTAAACTCTTAACATTCATATCTTCACGAATAACTTACTCCAAATTTTTAACAAATTATCCCGACTTTTCACTAAATCTCCTATATTTAAGATCTCGTTCCTCCTAAGTAATGCGATTTTGGGTATTTATTGCACATGTTTAAACCACCTAAAGCGATATTCTCTCATCTTATCCACAATTGAATTCACTTTCAATTTAGTACGTATCTATTTATTTATAATCTTATCCTTTATAGTTTTACAAACATATATTTGAACATCCTCATTTAAAGTACAACAATTTTATGCTTTTAGTGTTGTTTAATAGTCAAACACTCAATACCATACAATAATGCAAATCTTACTATGATTTTATAAAACTTCTCCTTCAACTGCGATGGTATTGTGCAATCATAAAGAACACTTGATACACTTCTCCGTTTCATCCGACCCCCTTGAATCCTATGATTCACATTCTCATCTATATTATCATTGCTTTAAATGATGGACCTAAAATATCTAAAACGTTTACTTTTCAGTACATCGCATTCCTTTAACGTAATCGTTTTTTCATTATTTTAATGATTGTCAGCAAACATACATATCATATAACCAGTTTTTGATCGATTCAATCTAAATTCTCTTGATTTTAATGTGTCCCTCAATAACTCCAATTTAGTACTAATACCCTCTTTATTTTTATTAACCAACACAATATCATTTACAAAAATCACACACCCTGGTATTTCATTTTGGATACTCTTCATTATTTCATCCATCATTATTGTAAAAAGGAAAAAATTTAATACTAAATCTTGGCGAAACCCAATGCTAATTGAGAAGCTATCACTTAAACCCTCCGCATGATCTTACATTGGTAGTCACTCTCTTATAAATATCTTTGATAAGATGAATATATTTCAAGAAAATCTCCTTTTTCATTAACACCGAGAACAATGTTTATGGAACCCTATCATATATTTTTTTTCTAAATTAATGAATACCATATACAAGTCTTTGTGCGCTCTAAACGTCTCTATCAAGTGTGAGCAAGTGAATGGCTTCAGTGTTATATAATTCTGGTATGAATCCAAATTGATTTTGATACACATTTCCCTCCAATTTCAACATATACTCTATTACTCTCTTCCTCATCTTCATAGTATGAATAATAAATTTACTTTCCCTATGATTAGAGCAATCTTGCATCACATTTACTCTTATATAATGGTACAACTACACTCCTTTTATGTTTAGGACATTTTCTTGATTCGCCAAATTAAAAAAAAAAATCCGTCATCTCTATCTCCACTTCACCTAAACACTTCCCCACCTCAGTAGGGATGCCATTAGATCTCATCGCTTTATTATCTTCATTTTCTCTAAGACTTCACTTATTTCATAAGAACAAATTTTACGTTTAAAATCCCTATTGGTCTCTTCTATAAATATCGCGATATTACCAATACCTCTTACATTCTCAACGTTAAAAAAGTTTTCAAAATAATCTCTCAAATACTTTCTTATGTCCTTATTTCTTATAAAAACACTATTGATCTCACTCTTAATATTCCTAACACTATTTATATCTTTTCATCCCTTAATTTGGCAATTCTGTAAAACTCTTTTTTAGCATCCTTAGTTTCTAATTTCTCATATAATTGAGTATAAATCTTGCCTTTTTATTCGTGAATAATCATTTTCACCTCTTGTTTTTTTTTTTCTTTTTCACTCCTGTACTTGTTAAATGCATTGCCACCTCTCTTACTTTTAAAATTCCTATAACACTCTTGTTTAGTTTGTATAACAATTTGGATCTCCTCATTCCGCCATCATGACTCTTTGCCTATTGGTGTCTGACCCCAAAATATGCCAAAAACCTCCTTACCTAAATTTTTAATATCATTAGACATTTCTATCTTCATGGTTTTCGAATTAATTTGTCTCTAAAAGTTGTCACATTTTCCTCTTTCAAACTCTACCACTTAATTTTTAGTTTCATAAGTTGATGATCATTCTTTTGTCTTCTAGGTATAGACACATCTAAAACAAAAGACTACGTTGAGTTGTTACACTCTCCCCTGGTTTAAGATTGTGATCTCTACAGGTCATTCTATCGCCCTCCTAGTGAGGAGGGACTATTCGTGAATAGTGCATTTTCTTGCAACATGAACTTCGAATGAAAATATTCAAGTGTACAGTGCATGCATTTACACTATACAGAAAATACACAAATTACCAATAATGAACTAGTGCCGGTCCATTTTGATGGCTATAGAAAAGAACAGCACCGAGCAAATAAAGAAAGAAAAAGAACCTAAATAGATTACAACGGAGAACATGTACCATGTTCAATTTAGTCAATCAGAAGAGGCATACAGATGAAGAAAACAAACCTGATTCATGACGTCCTTTATCATCTCCCTGGCCACCTCAATCTGCTTCTTATCACCACAAATGCGGACAGTTCTCTCTTTTGATTGGTCTCCTTCGGCAAGATGTTGTGGTATGAGCTAAATATATACATATCAGCAATGGAAAAATCAGTTACGTGTACAATTATCAACACCTACATCATAAGTAGTACTTTGTACAAAATATGCATCCTAATGCAAGGTCATATGATATCAACTACCTGAATCCTTGCGCCTGATCTAGTCTGCAAATTTTTAATGGTCTCACCACCTTTACCGATGATTAAGCCAACCTACAAGAAGAACATAAATTTTTATAAACAAATTCTAGAGAAGAAAGGTGCAAGAGGTATTGACAACAACAGGCACAAGAGACCTTCTCATTTGGGACTTGCATTTCAACTTGTTCTCCAGCAGATCCACCCAACTGCACAGCTGTGAAGCCCCTGGCTACAAGTGAAGGGGAACCCCCTGCATCAGCCTGAAGGACAAAGGGCATAAATTAGTGAAAAATATCTACTGAAACAGAAAAGAAGAAACCCATTCAACTACTATTATATATAAGTTTGAAGTTCATGAATTAAAGAAGGCCAACCTCTGCTATAACATCCTTTATCAGTTTCTCAGCCCTATTTATACTATCTAAAGTTCCTATCAGCTCCACAGGCCTAGTGGTAGAATATGGATCAGCATCAGCATCTCTTGTAATTTGAATTTTTGCCCCTGAATTGTATTGCAGGTAGCGTATGGTATCCCCAGCTTTGCCAATAAGAACCCCAACCTGCCCATCAATAAAGTATCAAATTACAAGGGAGTACAAGACAATGTTGTCTTAATCAAGTGAAAACTTTTTCAACTTGAAGACCCAACTTAGTTTGGCCTACTCTTTTATAATGCTACGATGAGGAGTTCACAAAGCAAAAGATTATGTCTGTCACCAAAACATCCAGTTTACAAGTTGAATTGTGCGAAACACAAAACTCCTATACCTTATTATTGGGAACCTGCATCTTCCGAGAGATAGTCGGAGCATCACCAGAAGGCTGTTGCGCAGAATCATCCCCTTGTTGAGGCATATCTGAGGCTTGCTCGGAGGGTTGCTCAGCACTTCCTTCTTGAGATTTCTCAAGAGACGGTTGTTGGGCCTCGTCAGCCTGATTGTCATCCCCATTCCCTACGGCTTGCTGCTCAGTTGCGACCGCCGAAGGAGGTTCGTCTACCTCGGTCTTCTTTGAAGTCTCTTCTTCTTCATCAGCATTCTCCTCTTCTTCCCCATTTATCTTTGCCGACTCAAATCCATTGTCCTTAGCTGTTAAAATAGGAAAAAAAAAAAAGATTTCAAATTTTTGAATAACAGACCAACAAACATACAAATTCCAAAGAATCAGACAATGTGATCGATCATTACGTTCACAAAGCCCTAGACATCAGATCGAGAGAGGAGGACGAACCTAATTCATCGGCTAAATTATTCTCCAAACGAGGTCGCTTTGATTCGGACTCATCCGAAGCTTTTTCACCATCAACGTCGTCGCCTTTCTTTTCCGGCCCGGGGTCCGATTCGGTCGAAGGAGGCTGAGGCGCGTCGGGCTCGAAATCTTCTTCGTGTTTGCGTTTGTGATCCGACGGCGCAGGGCTCTCAGCTGCTGTCGCCGCAGAGACCACTAGAACCTCTTCTTCCGCCATTGATTTGAGATCGGAAAAGGTAGGGTTCGTCAGGATAAAGGGTGTGATTGGAATGGTAACTAAGGGTTAGGGTTTTGGATAGAGAGAGAGCGAGTCGTGTTGTGTTGAAACGCAGGTGGGAGTGCAGTGGAGAGGAGAGCGGGGCCAATTTATGCATGGGGTTTAGCGGACTTGCGACGCAGCGTTTGGGCTTGGGACACCAATTACTTAACTGAGGGTTTGGGTTTTGGATAGAGAGAGAGCGAGTCGTGTTGTGTGGGCGCAGGTGGGAGGAGTGCCGTGGAGATGAGATCGGGGCCCATTAATGCATAGGGTTTAGCGGAATTGCAACGCAGCGTTTGGGCTCGTGACACCAAATACTCTCCCCCCTCCCCCCCTCTCTCTTCCCTCTCTCTCTCTCTCTCTCTCTCTCTCTTTCTCTCTCTCTCTCTCTCTCTCTCTCCCTGGTTGTAATTTAGGTAAATCATATGCTCATTATGAAAATAAATAGATAAACAAATAAATTAATTAAAATATTTACTATGTGGTAGGAGGAAGTAACTCTTTTAGGTTGAAATTTTTTCATCAATTTGCCTTTCTAAACTTTATTTTTTAATAAATCCAATAAATCTTAGAATTAAATGAATTTAAAAAAAAATTGAATTACATTGCCAAAAAAAGAAAAAATAAAAAAGGAAAAGGTATAGTTTGAATTTATATTACAATACCAGATAACAAATCAGATCAAAGAAATATTTCATCCGAATACTAAGAAAACGGATTACACTAGCCAATTAGGATTGCCCATTAACAAAACAAAAATTGGAATTATAAAAGTTTTTAATTTTGTGTTAAAATTGAAAATAATACCTGCTTTGAGATTGGTGGCAAGCTTATTGTGGTGAAAATGGTTGTACCAGTCACGTCACGCTATATATTTTCTAATATCTGAAGGTTGAAACTTTGTAGAGAGATCAATTATAAATTCATTATCAAATAAAATAGTTTTAAATCGATTTTAAAATTATCAATGAAGAAAATAATTTAAATTATTATTATTGATTAACGGCTTCAGATATTTCAATAATCTTATTTCCAATCTTACGTAACATTTAACTTGCAAACTTGAATTACAATTTAATATGTAAAAAATATTCTTCATTGAAGTCTGTAAAATTTATTACATTTTTTTAAAATTGTTGGATCAAATTAAAGTTGTATATGCCTTTAAATTGAACAATAGTTTAAAACCTGAACAACAACTTTAAAAATTTTCTTTAGTAATAGTTTTAAAAGATAAATAAACAAAAAAGTGCACAAAATATTGCTTTTGGCCTATTAAAATTTTTTAACAAAAAATAATTTAAAATATATTGATTTGGTATAACATTGATTCAAAGTTCAACGTTTGGTTGTGTTTTGGTTTTAATATTTTTTGTAGTAAAATGTTTCATGGTTTATTTTCTTATGAAGTATTTTTATGCTAATATTATTAAAATATGATTGAACACGTGAGTTTAATCTAAAAAACAATAGAATGACTCTTAATTAGTTAATTCAAAACTATTTGATAGTACATACAAATCAACTTAATTGACCAATTATTAATTTTTAAAATTAGAATTTGTGTAAATTGAACAATCGAGTTCAAATATTTAACAATTTTAAAAAATTATTTTATGCTTGTATACGAGACATCTTATTTTTTAGTATCGAGATACATTAGTATTTGAGAATAATCTCTTTATCCTATTGGGTTAAAATTAAATTGACCAATCAATTCAGTTCAATTTATTTGGTTTATTCGATTTTAACGAAATAATACTCTACCAAGGTACCTACATAAAATGGTTAGATGAGTAATTAAATTTAAAGAAGAAAATAATAATGGAGAAATAATATGCACATCTAAAGGAGATACACAATTAAATTTAAAACCGGGGGAAGTATCACTCAGATGCTGGTTGTATATACAACAAGGAAGAATTGAGAAATTAAGAGAGAGAGAGAGAGAGAGAGAGAGAGAGAGAGAGAGAGAGAATTTGGCATTTGATAATTGATCAAGTGGCGGTAGGTGAACACAGTGAGATTCAAAATGAATCATACGGAACTCAGTTCGCTACCTAAAGAAATCACAGAAGAAAAACAACAGCATTAGCCTCGGCCTCCTTCCATCTTCTCTTCTGTTCCTAATCGCCTTCCGACTTTGTCAGCTCTCTCTCTCCCTTTCTCTCTCTTTTCTCTGCTTGCTATCCTATTAGGATCATAGCTGCATTCATTTAAAATTGCACCATTAGATCATAATTGCAATTCAAATTGCTACCCCTGCTTGATTATTAATGGTCATCTAATTTAGTTCTGGTAGTCGTAATTGTCCACTTTTATCATTCTATTTATGGGATTGAACATTTTTATTCTTTATATATTTGCATGGTGTTGTAGGGTTTCTGCCCAAAAATACGCTCCTTTGGATTGGGTAGGCTATTTTGACCAAGAACAAGATATATGCATTCCTGACTCAAATGATGTAAAGTCCTTTGTAGGGGAGGGGGCTCTTCTCTCTCTTCCTCTTTATTTATCTAGTTTTCGGTGATCATGTTGTTCTGGTAATTGATTGCAAAATTGGTCATTCCCTTGCTGTCCTTTTAGGTATTTCATGTATACATGTCAGGATCAGAAGGACCGGTTGTTTTTTGCTTGCACGGAGGTGGTTATTCTAGGTATGCTTTATTTATTTATTTTCACATAGTTGAGATAACATTTATTTGATATTTAAAAGTTGACACTTGTTGAATCTTGTAATTGATGATACTTGTTCAGGGTGGGCCACATTCGTGTACTATATATATTTGTATATTTTGTATTTTTCATCATAATGCTATTCTGTGATGGTTTACTGAAGTCCTATTAAACAGAGTTGATAAAATGATCCTCGATCTTTTTGTCTTATTCTTCTCCATAGTTAGAAATAACATCCATATTGCTAGGTACAGGAAACAGAAATATTAGATAAAAAGAGTACAAAGGAGGCACACCTGTACACTCCTAGAATTTATGAGGAAATCTACAAAACTGGCTAAGTGTAAACATCTTCGAAAGATGATAAACCATCCTTAGACTCTTAATTCTATATTACTGCAAAATATCCTTCATCATATATACTAATCAGTGGAAAATTGACAAAATTCAACCTTGTCATAGAATATCTCTTCATATGCCCAAATATGAATGTGTCCGTATTAACCTTGACTCTTTTGATCTTGACCTCGTTTGATTGTGTTAAGGATTGCTCTTTTACAAGTTTGCTGCAATTACAATGAGAGTATAAAAAACTTTGATTCCTGACTTTGGTTTAATATTAGCTTTTTTGGCCTTCATAGCTGTTAGTGGCTGATGTAGGTTTCTTGTGGTGCTTTCAACCCACACAGGCCTAATTCCCATAGTGACAGCTATATCGAGACTAGATCCATTGTATGATGCTAATATCCATTTAGTGAGCTTTGCATGCAGCCTTAATTACTAACTGACAGTTAAGTGGAGGAGATGAGGTAGTTATGTGTAAATTAGACATGGGAAAAGCTTATGATCATATCATCTGGGACCTTCTTCTACATCTTATCAAGAAAAATGGATTTTCGTGCAAAATGGAGAGGGTAGATTAAAGTACGTATCTTCTTCCCATCCTTATCTATTTTAGTGAATAGGTTTCGAGAGGTTATTTCAATCCCACCCAAGGCCTAAGGCATGGCATTTGCATCTTGCCCGATCATTGTGACTGTGGAGGTGTTGAGTTGAATGTTGACTGGGGGTGTTAGTAGATAATCTGAGTGAGGCCACTAAGGTATGGATTGCCTTTTTTTTTTAATTGATTTGAGTATCTTTTATAAGCCATTCAGGAAGGAAGCTTAGTTGTGGGGAGTTCTTTTGTTAAGATCCATGAGGAAGAGGGTGACCCCCAAAGCGTGGTTGTGTTTCTTGTGCAGGAGCCTGGGGAGAATCTGGATGCATGACAATTGACAAAGGAGATTTGTGATCTTGGTCAACAGTTGTGTCTTATGCAAAAAGGGATTACATCCAATTTTTTTGCTAAGTGGTAATTCTTTTTTTGCTAGCCATTCTATTTGTCCAATTTTTTCTTTATCCGAATTATATTTAAATGTACCAGTTATATTACATCCCCCTGTAGAAATTTGTGTTTGTTTTGTTTGTGGTAATTTATCCGGATGATTATTAATTAAGTGTCTCTTAAGTGTGCCTACCCCCCAACCTTTTAAAAATTTATATTTTTGATGACAAATTTTATAAATTACTTTTTGTTCATCATTTTTCCTTTCAAAAAATGTCCATATATTAAAATTGGGGGGAATCTGAAAACAACTTAGAAAGAAGCAGGGAGAATCTGAAAGGAAATTGGGGGGGAGTCAGCTTGATATTCAAAACAACAAAAGGAAAGAGAATAAGGAGCAATTCGAGAGAGACAAAAAAAAGCGCGGGAAAAAGGAATTGATGAGAGAGAGAGAGAGATGAAGAGATGGGAGTGGAATTGGCACCACGTAGCAAAACACATGGAAAACTGAGAGAGAAGAAGAAACGTGACAGGCATTACTAAAGAAAACAGACCAAAAACGCACACAGACATCAGCCGCGAGAGAGAGAGAGAGAGAGAGACTAACGCCATGGAGGAGGACTATTGACGCAGAATTCGACATCAGGAAGCTGGTCCTTCACAGGGTGCGGTTGAAAATCATCTGACTTTGATCCTCCTCCTCCACCATCGCCACCATCAGCTGCCATTTCTCTCTCTCTCCCCCACTAGAAACAAACAAACTCAAAATGTATTTTCTCTGTCCTCTGTTTTTCTATAAGCTGATAATGAATGAAGTAGAGAATGTAAGAAAGAGAGAGAGAGAGAGATTGGAATTGAAAGAGAAGCAGTAAGAGTATTAAAAAAGAAAATGTTATGAGAGAAGAGAAAGGACAATTGGGTGGCGACGTTTTGACTGTAATCAACCACCTGAAGAGAGAGAGAGAGAGGAGCGTCTGTAAAATTTGAAATCAACTTCTTTGGTAATTCTTTTTTTGCTAGCCATTCTATTTGTCCAATTTTTTCTTTATCCGAATTATATTTAAATGTACCAGTTATATTACATCCCCCTGTAGAAATTTGTGTTTGTTTTGTTTGTGGTAATTTATCCGGATGATTATTAATTAAGTGTCTCTTAAGTGTGCCTACCCCCCAACCTTTTAAAAATTTATATTTTTGATGACAAATTTTATAAATTACTTTTTGTTCATCATTTTTCCTTTCAAAAAATGTCCATATATTAAAATCATTTTTTTTAGTTTGTGTTGTGTTAGATTCAGTATTATTAGGTTCAGTTTATTCCAAAAAAGTTTCAATATCTATATGATCGGGAATTTCAAAAAATGGAGGAAGAGAAAATTGTTGAGAACATTGTGAAGAGTATATTCCGGTCATTTTATAAAAAAATTAAGATTAAAATTTTTAAAATAATATATACGATAAAATTTTTTAAAGGAAATTTAAAATTAAATTTTTAAAAAAGGTAATGCAAATGTAATGCAAATGCAAAAAAATAAATATGCAAAAAAATTAAATATACAGATTTGACGAATATCGCAGTTGTTTTTCGCAAAATCTTGAATGAGCTCCCAACCTTGAAATCTTGTCAAATCTTGATCAATACAGATAATGGGGTATAAGATGATCAAATGGTGTACAAATTGATGAAAATGGTATAAAAAATGGTGTAGGTAATGTGGTATAAGATAATAGAAATGGTGTACAAATTTGTGAAAATGTAGATAATGGTGGAAATGTAGATAATGGAGAAAATGAAAATGGAAAATTGGAAATGGTATAGAAAATGATGAAAATGATATAAAAAATGGTAATAGAAAGGAAATAATAATGGAAAATTAAATTGAGAGAATGTAGTAATATTGAGAGAATGTAGATGTGAGAGAGAAAGAGAGATTTTGTTGTGGAGATTTTGAAAATTGGGTATAAGGTATTTATAGAAAATTTTTTTGACCCTATGGACCAAAATAACCTCAGAAGTAGCCGTTTTATAGCTGTTGGAGGGGTATAATTGGAAAATTTTCAAATTTAAAAAAAGGGGAAAATTTGAACCGGAACCGGCGGTTCCAGCCGGTTCAGTGCCGGTTCCGGGCCTGGGCCGGTTCCAGTTCCGTGCCGGTTCCGGTTCCGGGCCGGTTCCGGTTCCTTGCCGGTTCCGGTCTCCGGGCCGGTTCCGGTTCCGTGCCGGTTCTGGTTCCGGGCCGGTTCCGGTTCCGGGCCGGTTCCGGTTCCGTGCCGGTTCCGGTTCCGGGCCGATTCACGGTTCAAATTTTTTTTGAACCAGTCCGGCCCACTACACTAAACGGTTCGGGGCCGGGCCGGGCCGGTTTACTGTAGCACGGGCCGGTTCCGGGTCCGGGCTTCACCCGGGCCAGCTGGGCTGGTTTTCAGGCCCAAACCGGCCCAGTTACTTCTCTAGATTGGTGGCAAGCTTATTGTGGTCAAAATGATTGTACCAGTCACGTCACGCTATATTTTTTCTAATATCTAAAGGTTGAAACTTTGTAGAGAAATCGATTATAAATTCATTATCAAATAAAATAGTTTTAAATCGATTTTAAAATTATCAATAAAGAAAATAATTTAAATTATTATTATTGATTAACGGCTTCAGATATTTCAATAATCTTACTTCCAATACTATGTAACATTTAACTTGCAAACTTGAATTGCAATTTAATATGTAAAAAATATTCTTCATTGAAGTCTGTAAAATTTATTACATTTTTTTAAAATTGTTGGATCAAATTAAAGTTGTATATGCCTTTAAATTGAACAATAGTTTAAAACCTGAACAACAACTTTAAAAATTTTCTTTAGTAATAGTTTTAAAAGATAAATAAACAAAAAAGTGCACAAAATATTGCTTTTGGCCTATTAAAATTTTTTAACAAAAAATAATTTAATCTTGAACAAGGATTAAGTTTATTTTAATTATAAAAAAATAAGATTTTGCTTAGAAAGAGAGAAAGTGATCGTGAATGCATGATAGATCACTCCATTGGCAATTGTACTTCTCCATCCGGTGAAAAAATTGGTTGGTGGTTCCATTTTTTACCCCGTTCCATCGTTTTTAATTGCTTCTTATGTATACACGTGTGTGTATATGTACGTTGAGGGAGAGATTCCAAATAATCAACTCTAATTTGAAAAATAACTTGCAAACTTGGCGAGTGAGAATTGTTTTTGGTATTTGAAGTTTTGTATGTTAAATTTATTTATTAATTTTGTGTTGTTGTCTTTAAAATATATATATATATATATATATATATATATATACATTTTATTTGGAAGAGGGCCAAAAGGCCCAAAACAGAAGGGCAAGCCCAACACAAAAAACTAAGCAAACACTTACCTCTTTAAAGAAACCAAGCCTCTTTCGACTTCAAGCAGCAGTTTTAAGATGCTATTTTGGGGGCATGCAAAACATGAAAACCAATAGGATGAGAGTGTCCAAGATTGGCAAGGTGGTCAGCACATTTGTTTCCTTCTCTGTACATGTGAATCAAGGCAGGGGCTCCAATCTTGCTGATGAGTTGAGTGCATTCTTTAAGTGTTGGGAAGAGAGGATGTTGCTGATGGACACCTTGGTTGAGGAGCATAACGAGATTTCGAGAATCAGATTCGATGATCAAACTCCTGATATTATGGCTAACTGCAAGCTTGAGGCCTTCTCTGAGACCCTAAAATTCCACCATTAAACTGTCTGTAATGTCAACGTTGACTATGAAGCCAATGACCCATTTACCTTCTGAATTTCTTATGATACCTCTTACACTGGCTTTCTGAAAGTTGGAGTTGACTGAGCCATCAATGTTAAGTTTAAACATATTTGTGGGAAGAGGGTTCCATGAAACCAGCTTGATTTGCTTAGGGAGGATGGTGGAGTTGTCCGCCAAAGCGATAGTCATGTTATCAACAAGTCTTCTAATTGTTGACATAATGTGATGAGGATTGATAGGAGTTCGATCAAAGATGAAGTTACAGTGAGCTTTCCAGATGTACCAGATGGTTGCTGAAAAGGTGATTGTCCAGAGAGGTTGCTTGTGCAGCTTGTTACAATTAAGGAACAACCAATCCAAGGTGGAGGCAGAGGTGAATTTGGGAGTTTTCCGGTTGATAGGAGCAATCAAGATCCAGACTTCCCTACTCCAACGACAGTCTCTCATAAGGTGGAGGGTTGTTTTATCTGAACTTTTAAAAATGGGGCATTGAGGATCAGAGGATAATTTTCTTCTGGTTCTCTCTAGATTGGTTAGAATTTTCTCTTTGCCAACAAGCCAGATGAAGAATTTGATTCTTTCTGGGCAGAGGATTCTCCAAATCTATTTCCATGAGGGATCCTGGCTTCTTTGATGAGAGTTGGTATTTTGGAGAAGGTAATAAGCTTAATTAACTGAGAAAGTGCCATCAGCGGACTCTATCCAATAGAAAATGTCTTTGTGAAGGTTAGGGGGTGGAAGGATTGTTGCTCTGATCTCTTCTATTTTATGATGGGGAAGGACCTTTTTTAGCTTTTCAAGATTCCAATTGTTACCATGCTGCAAGTGGCATTTAAGCTTGGTGTCATTAGAGATTTGGTCTTGCGGGATGAGAGCATATTGGGATAACTTTTCTTTTCCCACCCAAAGATCATGCCAAAAGTTTATATCTGAGCCGTCTCCTATTCTCCATTTGATGCCTTGCAGAAGATAGGCTTTGCTTATGTTAATACCTCTCCAAACGTTAGAGCTAGTAGGCTTGAGTTTGTGCTGAAGAAACTTATCTTTGTACAAATATTTGCTACCAAGGTCCTGACTCCAGAGAGGCTTATCATCTTGAGATATTCTCCAAGCTAGCTTAGAAAGCAGGGCAATATTGTTTCTTCTGTTGGTTCTCAATCCTAGGCCTCCATCAACTTTTGAATTGTAGGCTTGTTCCCAGTTAATTAGGAGGATTTTTCTTTTACCAGGGAGGTCTCCCCACAGGAAACCTCTGCTGAACTTATCTAGGAACTTACAGGTACCTTCAGGCAGCCAAGAAAATTGCATGGTGTGAATTGGAATTGAAGAAATGACAGACTTGATGAGAGTGGTTCTACTCGCTGTGTTCAGGAGATTCATCTTCCAATTGGCAAGTTTAGCTTGGACCTTATCTTCAAGATACTTGTAAGTGTCTCTGCCCACTCTCTTGTGAATAATTGGGACTCCAAGATAAGTTCCCAAGTCTTCAGTCACTCTGAAATTGTTGCAATCTGCCAAGGATCTTTTCAGGGACCAGGAGGCCTTAGGGGAGATCCACAACTTGGACTTTGATTGATTTATAGAAAGCCCACTTACCTCACTGAATTCTTGCAGGCAGCTGAGAACACTCTCCATGCTGTGGTGGTCAGCTTCAGCGAAGATCATAAGATCCTCCGCAAAGAAGAGGTGGGAGATGGTAGGGCTTCTTCTGGCTGGCTTGATAGGCTTCCATTCTCCTTTCCTTACTCTATCTTTGATCATATAAGAGAGTCTCTCCATGGTCAGGATAAAAAGGTAGGGAGAGAGAGGATCGCCTTACCTTAGACCTTGACCAGGTTTGATGGGAGGAAGAACTCCACCATTCCAAAGAATAGAGATTTCAGTGCTGGTTACAGAGTGTATAATGAGCTTGATCATACTGGAAGGGAAGTTGAAGTCTTGTAAGGTCTACCCCAGGAAACTCCAATTGATGTTGTCGAATACTTTCTGGATGTCAATCTTCATCACCATTTTAGGTTTCTTGCTTCTGGAGTTTCGAATGGAATGAATGATTTTTTGCATGATAATGATGTTGTCTATAGTGCCTCTATTGGGAAGAAAGCTGGTTTGTTGAGGGCCTATGACAGATTGGAGGACTCCTCTCAACCTTTCAACAATCACCTCGCAAGGATTTTGTAGGAGGTATTTATGAGGCTGATAGGTCTGAAGTCATGAGCACTTTCAGGCCTTCTCACTTTAGGAATGAGGACAATGTGGGCTTTTGTGAATTCTGGATGAAGGAAACCATCTTTGAAGGCTTCTTTAATGAAAGTGAATAAACTGAACTTGACTGTATCCCATCTGTTTTGAAAGAAGAGAGGCTGAATGCCGTCAGGGCTAGGAGTTTTGAGGCCTTTATAGAAACATAGCATGTTTAATTTCCTCAATTGAGACATCTCTTGTCAGAAAGTAGTGATCATCTTCTGAAATTCTGATATGGTATCTATGGTATCTGCTGTTGGGAGAGGAGACTTGCTTGCTCTTGAAGAGGTTGCTGAAGTAATCTACTACATGATTCTTCAGCTCATTCTAGTCCTTGCTCCAAGCTCCATTGATCTTAAGACTAACAATTCTATTCTCATTCGTTCTTATCTTTGTAGTAGTGTGGAAGAACTTGGTGTTCCAATCACCATAGCGATCCAATTGATCCTAGATTTCTAATGCCAAAGCATTTCTTCTTGGTCCAAAGTTTTGTGATATTGAGAGAGGAGATCTTGCTCGAGGGACTGCAGAAAAGAGGAGTACTTGTAGTGATTGGAGGATTGGATGCCTCTTAGTTTAACTTCAAGGATCTTTTTCCTTTAGAAGATATTCCCAAAGATGTTCCTATTCCAAGTTTTTAACTCTTCTGCTGTGGTCCAGGTAGCTTGCAAGAGGGAATCGGCAGAGTTCCAAGCTTCATCAAAGAACTCATTGAAATGGGGATGGGTGAGCCAAGCAGCTTGAAATCTGAAAGGTCTGTTTTGTTTGTCAGGAGGGTGCGTTAGATCAGTCTGCAGCACGATTGGACTGTGATCTCCATGGGTTCTGGTAAGATTGATGGCTTTCTTTTCTGGGAAGGAAATATAGGCCTGATGGTTTGTCAAGATTCTATCCCGTCTTTCCTTGAGGATTATTTTGCCATTGGTTTTCCTGATCCAAGTAAATTTGGGACCTGTAGCACCTACGTCTCTAAGGTTGCATTTGTCCCATTGCATCTTGAACCATTGAATTCTTTTACTAACTTTTACTTTGGAGTTACTAGTTTCATCTTCATTTGCAATATCATTGAAATCTCCTATGAGGAACCAAGGGAGATCAACATTATTGGCATACCTTGTAGTGTCTTCCCAGAAGGCTTCCTTGCAGGTTCTATAAGGTTGAACATATGCTAAAGACAGGAGCTACCTTCTGCTATCTTCATCAACAATGCGGTGGATGACTTGGTTAAATATTCTTTAATGGTGATGTTGATCCTACTGGCTCTCCAGCACAGCCCCAAGTTTCCTTTTTTACCATTAGTCGGGACGATGGAGTCCTTGTCCAGACCTTGAGAATGTAAGAACTTTGGGAAGACCGTTTTCTTTATTCTGGTTTCAACCAAGCAGATGATATCAGGTTTATGAATTTTGCATAACTCCTTGTAGGCTCTCTAGAACTTGTTGTTTCCTATGCCGCAACAGTTCCATAATATTACTTTTGTATTCATTTTAATTATGGAGAAGAGAGGAATCCAGCTTGAAAGATTAAATCTCATCCAGCATATCTTCTGCTTGATCATTGTTAGAGTCGGTGTCATTATCTTCCTCCTCATTGAGAGCTATTTCATCATCGCTTGTCTTGCTTGTTCCAGCTTCATCTGTTCTTCTTATGTCACCCAAGTCAAGATACCACATTTCCTCATCTTTCATATTTCTTTCACTGACCTTTTTATTGGGACAGGGCTCAAGAGAAAGATGGAGATTATTCATTTGAGGGCTTATAGTGTGATAAGTCTAGTTTCGTTGGACTGGATTATTAAGTTTGGGACTATGGATTCTCAACTGGGGTGGGCTTGCAGTTAGGTTCTTAGCCCAAATCTTTATGGCTTTCTCAGGATGGCACACCTCTTTTCCCTTGTTGGGATTCCCCGAATTCCTTATTATTTCAGAAGGTATGTGTTGAATTGTCCCACTTTTGACACCCTTTTGTACTTGAGTTTTGTTTGGCGCATTGACTTCTCCTCTGTGGCTATTATCTTTTTGTCTTTTGATTGTAGCTTTGCCTTTATCTTTTCTTGCATGAGCTCCTGACATTGTCTTTTGGACAGCTGGGCTGTTGTCAACATGAGCCATTTGATCAGTGGTTTTGTCTTCCCAGGTAGCAAAGTCAACTGCTAGGCTGCCAAATTTGTTGTTGTGCATATGAGTTTTTTGTTTTCTTCCCTTCCCATTGCCATTTTGGTAAATCTTTGTCTCCTTGGGATCTGCATCCAAGGGCCTAAGCTTTCCTCCCTCTGACAGTTGTCGGAGTTTCTTTGAGTATCATTTTTTGGCATCTGAGATGAGTTTTCTGGAGTCGCAGATTCCATGCATGAGTCTTTGTTGTGCCCCACACGACCACATTTGAAGCATATGGTGTGAAGGCCCTCATATTCAACCTGTTGCATTTTGTTTCTTATTTGAACTTTTGGAGTTAGAGGCTTGTTAAGATCGATTTCAACACACTCTTTTGCGTACTTTCCTCGCAGCGTGTTTGCTATGTTGGAGTCTATTTTGATAAGCTTGCCTATGTTGCTTGCAATGTCGAAGAGAACATCTTCATTAAAGAATTTTATAGGTAGGTGAGGCAGTCTAATCCAAACAGCTGCATGTTCGATTTTAGCATCTTTTAGGTTGAACCATGGAGGCCATTTCCTCACCACTAGGTAATGGTCATGAACCATCCAGGGGCCTCTGGTGAGAGCCCTCACAGCATGCCTTGTTTTAGAGAAAATTTTGCAATGAAGTAGCCCTCCCCTAGGTCTAGAAGTTCTACTTGTCCTTCAGGTTTCCACAAATAGTTGATTTTGGTTTGCAGTAGGTGATAACCAATGTTCTTCCCTAATAATTTAATGATAAGTGCTTGCTTCCATGGTTTCCATAGTTCTTTAAGTTTATCATATGCTATTGGAACTTTTGGAATGTTTTGATATGTGTTTGCATTAGCTGCAGGCTTTGAGTTCATGAGCTCTTCTTCTGTGTCTGAGGCTGCTTCAAAGAAGAGGTCTACGCTGCTAAAGAATAGGTTTTTCCCCGTGAGCATTTCTTTAAATGAAGGCTTATGGTGTTGCATAGCAATGTCTTTCAAGTTATCTTTAATGGTTCTTTCCACGTTGGCCTTAACTTTCTTTGTGCTCCTTTGCAAGGAGTCTTCTTTTTCAATGTCTAGTTCTCTAGTTGCCATTCTAAACTGTTTCTCTCCCTACTGTCTTTGATATAACATTGATTCAGAGTTCAACGTTTAGTTGTGTTTTGGTTTTAACACTTTTTGTAGCAAAATGTTTCATAGTTCATTTTCTTATGAAGTTTTTTTTGTGCTAATATTATTAAAATATGATTGAACATGTGAATTTAATCTAAAAAATAATAGAGTGACTCTTAACTAGTTAATTCAAAGCTATTTGATAGTACATACAAATCAACTGAACTGACCAATTATTATTTTTTAAAATTAGAATTTGTGTAAATTGAACAATCGAGTTCAAATATTTAAAATACAATTTTAAAAAAATTATTTTATGTTTATATATGAAACTTCTTATTTTTTAGTATCGAGATGCATTAGTATTTGAGGATAATCTCTTTATCCTATTGGGTTAAAATTAAATTGACCAATCAATTCAGTTCAATTTATTTGGTTTATTCGATTTAAACGAAATAATACTCTACCAAGTAACACCTACATAAAATGGTTAGATGAGTAATTAAATTAAAGAAGAAAATAATAATTAAAATAATATGCACATTTAAAGGAGATACACAATTAAATTTAAATCTAGGGGAAGTGTCACTCAGATGCTAGTTGTATATACAACAAGGAAGAACTAAGAAATTGAGAGAGAGAGAGAGAGAGAGAGAGAGAGAGAGAGAGAGAGAGAGAGAGAGAGAGAGAGAATTTGGCATTTGATAATTGATCAAGTGGCGGTAGGTGAAGACAGTGAGATTCAAAATGAATCATATGGAGCTCGATTCGCTACCTGAAGAAATCACAGAAGAAGAACAACAGCATCAGCCTCGGACTCCTTCTGTCTTCTCTTCTATTCTTAATCGCCCTCCGGCTTTGTCAGCTCTCTCTCTCCCTCTCTCTCTCTCTCTTCTCTGCTCGCTATCCTATTAGGATCATAGCTGCATTCATTTAAAATTGCACCATTAGATCATAATTGCAATTCAAATTGCTACCCCTGCTTGATTATTAATGGTCATCTAATTTAGTTATGGTAGTCGTAATTGTGCACTTTTATCATTCTATTTATGGGATTGAATGTTTTTATTCTTTATATATTTGCATGGTGTTGTAGGGTTTCTGCCCAAAAATACGCTTATTTGGATTGGTTAGGCTATTTTGACCAAGAACAAGATATATGCATCCCTGACTCAAACGATGTTAAGTCCTCTCTAGGGGAGGGGGCTCTTCTCTCTCTTCCTCTTTATTTATCTAGTTTTTGGTGATCATGTTGTTCTGTGCTACTAATTGATTGCAAAATTGGTCATTCCCCTGCTGTCCTTTTAGGTATTTCATGTATACATGTCAGGATCAGAAGGACCAGTTGTTTTTTGCTTGCACGGAAGTGTTTATTCTGGGTATGCTTTATTTATTTATTTTCGCATAGTTGAGATAATATTTATTTGATATTTAAAAGTTGACACTTGTTGAATCTTGTAATTGATGATACTTGTTCAGGGTGGGCCGCATTCGTGTACTATATATATTTGTATATTTTGTATTTTTCATCATAATGCTATTCTGTGATGGTCTACTGAAGTCCTATTAAACAGAGTTGATAAAATGATCCTTGATCTTTCTGTCTTATTCTTCTCCATAGTTAGAAATAACATCCATATTGCTAGGTACAGGAAACAGAAAGATTAGATAAAAAAAGTACCAAGGAGGCACACCCGTACACTCCAAGAATCTATCAGGAAATCTACAAAATTGGTTAAGTGTAAACATTTTTGAAAGATGATAAACCATCCTTAATCTCTTAATTCTATATTACTGCAAAATATCCTTCATCATATATGCTAATCAATGGAAAATTGACAAAATTCAACCTTGTCGTAGAATATCTCTTCATATGCCCAAATATGAATGTGTCCGTATTAACCTTGTCTCTTTTGATCTGACCTCGTTTGATTGTGTTAAGGATTGCTCTTTTACAAGTTTGCTGCAATTACAATGAGAGTATAAAAAACTTTGATTCCTGACTTTGGTTTAGATATTAGCTTTTTTGGCCTTCATAGCTGTTAGTGGCTGATGTAGGTTTCTTGTGGTGCTTTCAACCCACACAGGGGCCTAATTCCCATAGTGACAGCTATACCGAGACTAGATCCATTGTATGATACTGATATCCATTTAGTGAGCTTTGCATGCAGCCTTAATTACTAACTGATAGTTAAGTGGGGGAGATGAGGTAGTCATGTGTAAATTAGACATAGGAAAAGCTTATGATCATATCGTCTGGGACCTTCTTCTACATCTTATCAAGAAAAATGGATTTTCGTGTAAAATGGAGAGGGTGGATTAAAGCACGTATCTTCTTCCCATCCTTATCTATTTTAGTGAATAGGTTTCGAGAGGTTATTTCAATCCCACCCAAGGCCTAAGGCATGGCATTTGCATCTTGCCCAATCGTTGTGACTGTGGAGGTGTTGAGCTGAATGTTGACTGGGGTTGTCAAGCTAGGATAGCTCGGAGATTTCAATGTTGACTTGTGTTCTCTAAGGTGCTCTTTTGTTGATTTGTTTGAGGTAGCTTGTAATAAGGCAACCATGATTAGGGATGTCTGGGCTTCTTAGGAGGGTAAGCGAATGTGACTTTTGGAAGGGCAACAAATGATTGGGAGTTGGAGAGGATTCTACAACTTTATAAGTTATTGGAGCGGGTGTTAGTAGATAATCTGAGTGAGGCCACTATGGTACGGATTGCCTTTTTATTTTAATTGATTTGAGTATCGTTTATAAGTCATTCAGGAAGGAAGCTTAGTTATGGGGAGTTCTTTTGTTAAGATCCATGAGGAAGAGGGTGACCCCCAAAGCGTGGTTGTTTTTCTTGTGAAGGAGCCTGGGGAGAATCTGGATGCACGACAATTGACAGAGGAGATTTGTGATCTTGGTCAACAGTTGTGTTTTATGCAAAAGGGGTCGGACAGGGTTATTCAGAGAGAAGGTTTTTGTGCAATTTCATTTATGTTAAGTGACCTCTAAGTTCGTGCAAAGTGAGATATTGGCCTAGAGTGATTTGAGAGTCTATATAGCAAAGAGGAGAGACTATGGTTTGCCCCCTCTTGCCATTTTTTAGTTCGTTTGGAGCTTACCAGAACTTTTGAGGGACATGAGAACTCTGAGAGCTCGGAGTAACTTGACCTTTTGGTCATCTGCTAAGTCTTTGGACTTTAGAGGTTGCAGAATCTGTTGACTTCCTTTTTGTGTAGGATTTTGCTTAGTGCACTTCCTAGGTGCCTTTGTGAATATTTTTTTTTATTCTTATAAAAAAATAAAAGATATCCTTATTGCTGTGATTTTGAATTTGCAAGCATGGTTCGTGTGGCTACATAACTACATGTTTATCTATGACAAATAACAATTTGAATTAGTTAACTAGAGTTTTTAAAGTATTTATAATTTACGTTAAAACTTGTGTATTATAAGTCTACCGACACAATAGGAAAGCAGCTATTGACTAAATAGTTCTGTGTATACATTAAGGTATAGCTAAAGAGCTATTGACTAAGTGCTTTCCAATCTTCTCTCAACTCTTCCAAACTATAATCCTTTATAAATCCTAAAGGCTTGAACCTATAAAAAAGTCTAAAAGAAGTCTTACTCTATAGAAAAGGAGTCAAAGATCTGTTTTTCAAAATTCTGACATTTTGATCTCTGTGTATACAGTAAGGTATAGCTAAAGATGCTCACATCCAAGATAGTTGAGCATCTTTCTGCACTCTAAAATCTACAAATTTCATAGGGAACCAATCAATGAGACACTTGAGACAAACCTAATCATTGTCACACACAATAAATAGATGGTTTCAAATCATGTGCACAGTAGAGTATCATAAAAATAAGTAATGTCTACTTTTAAAATTGTTATAACACATGACATGGATCCACAAAATAAATTTAAATGGTTTGATTGTTGGTATTAAGTATCATGGAACAAACGATCGTTGGTATTAATTTTATTAAATACTATAAACCAAATAAAAGTCTTAATGTTGGTATGAACATTTGCCTTCTAAATGAAATTATTTAAATGAAAAAAAGAGTTCTAAGGAAGACTAATCAAATGATGACATAAAGATTTAATATAAAGCACCCAAAAAATAAATACTCTGGATCCTAGTGACATAAACTTCCTAAGAAGATTCATTTTTGTGTAATAGGGAAATTTGTTAATCAAACTTGATAAAAATCCTAAGAGATTTTTCTCCCAAATATAAATATCTTTGATAGTAATAGAACGAAATGTAGAGAACCTATAAAGATGAGGAAATAATTGAACAAGGGCAAGTCCCCAATCTAATGGATTTAGATTGTTTTCATGCTTCATAGTGGTCTTTCGTACTTGAGGACATTTGGATTTAAAGGGATTTTAAAGGGATTGGCATGGAGCTTTATTCATTTTCTTCTTTCTTCTTCCTTTGTAGATAATTTTATATTCTTAAAGAGGTCTGCTTATTGTCCTTTTTGCAATTTTTTCCTAAATTAGTGATATACCTTTTCTTTATTATCCCGGGTGGAGAAGACAAAAAAATGTGCACCATGTGGAACCACAATGTTGAGACTGTCAAACACTTTTCGATGCATTGCTCGCATAGAAATCTGATGTGTTATGTTTACTTGATGGCCAAAAGGAGATTTGGACTTTGTGGGCCCTTAGGCAATATAAAGGTAGAGGTGTCTTCAAAGATGTCCAGATCTGTGTTGTGGCTATTTAGATGCTATAGAGGCAAAGGAATTTGAGGACCTTTGTTATGGGAAAGCCTGCAAACAACCAACTAGATAATGAAGTAGAATCTAACGAACAGCTGGAAGATAAGGTGGCTATTGCAGGACATGTGGCTAAATCTAAAGGGGTGAAGGTTTATCAACAGAGAGGCAAGGAGAAGCTGTTAGGAGTAACAAAATGCTGTTGAAAGAATCTGAATTAGTTAGAGAGAGAATATGCTGAAATTAAGCTATAAATAGATGAGAGGGAAGATGGAAGAGGGGGGAAGTAGTTTAAGGCTTTGGCTTAGTGTAAGGGCAGTCTCGCTCATGAGAGCAGACAGATTTTTTTTTTCTCGTCTGTAATGTTGATTTTCTGCAATCAAGGAAAGACTATTCTTAATCATACAAAAACCTACAGTTCCTCCAATTTTCATTTCCTAACAATTGGTTCGACCTGCCACTCTCTTCCCCACTTCTTCCTTTTTGCCCCATCTCTCTTCCGTCTTTTTCTCCACTGTCTCGTCCATACTTTCCTTCATGACTAACACCAGAATGGACACAAGATTAGAGTTCTTGGAGAAAATTATTGCCAAACTTGAGAAGAGTGTCTCGACACTGGTCTAGGAAATGAACATCTATCGCACTAGAATGGACAAACTCGACTCACTGGAAAAACTGGTGACTGTACTGCTGCGACAAAAATATGAAGGTCGTGAGGAAACATGGCGTTCCCAAAAGTCCTTCATTCAAAATAGGGTCCATTCTCATATTGGGAACCCACCACCAACACCACCCACAACCAAAAAACCCATCACAAGAAGATTTACCTTTTGCACTGTGACAAGTCAATCTCCATGTGAAATAGTTAGATGAATTGGACACTTCTTGGCTCATGCCAATCATTGCTTTTCTTGTGGGCTATAAAGGAAAAAGGTAATAAATTCAAACTTTCTAGAATTTAAGTCGAAGAGAATCAAGAGTTAGTATTTAACTGTTTATGATCATAAATGCATTAATAGAAGTTGTGGGAATAACTGCTTTTTGACTAATATTATAGTAGATAGAAATAGGCTCACACATTAGGGATATGAGAGAATGTATCTTTGGTCCATTCCATCCTCTTCTGTGCTAAAAATGTCTCACAATACTTTTGGCATCATAGCAAGCCATAACTAGTTCTAGTTATGGGAATGATGCCTAGCCCATGATGTACTTAAGTTTGTATTTTTTGTCATCTTGTTCTAGTCTCTGTTTTGGCTTATGGTACTTAACTCATCTAGTGGTTAACTACTAAAAGAAAAATTTATAATCATGGTCTATACTATTTATATAGAGAATCTAGTTTTTAGTGAAGTAAAGCCCTCTCACATTTTCAAATCCAAAACTCAAAACTCGCTTTCTTGTATTCATTGAAAGACTTGCGGGGGGAATTTTAGATATCTAAACATAACTCATTTTAGGCCCTTGCATTTAGATAACAACCCGACTTCCCTTTTTCCCCTGCTCTCTTTCTAGCTATTGTTTCGGAATTTTCATTTACAAAAGAATTTTAGAGAGGAAATTTAGATATCTAATATAACTCATTTTAGGTTCTCACATTTAGATAACCTCCAATCTTCTTGTTTCATCTCTCTCACTTCTATCTATGCATACAATTCTTTAATCTCACTCTCTAGACAACTATCATATCATCATTTCTTTTGAAAAAAAACCAAGGAAGCACAGATATGGAAACAATATCATATCTAGAAACTAGGATACAGGAACATGGTGATACTATTTTTTTTATTTTTAATTTTTTATTAGTAATATATTTTTTAAGGTTAGTGGTGCAGATATGCATCTCATTATAGTATTCATAGAAAGAAAGTGTGCATAACCTCTAGGATTAAGTGATTGAATTCAAAGGATGAGTAATGAAACAATGTTAAAAAGAGAGTAGAAGAACAAGATTCACGAGAAATATATAATGACCCTAATATGGCATGGGAGAAGATGACACTTCATGAAAACGGTGGCTAAGAGTATCTTGGCGAGCCAAAAGAATGTACACCTCTAAATAAAGAATTTTCGTGTGGTAAAAGAAAGTACAAAAGAAAGTAAAGATAAAAAGAACTATCTATAAATTATTTTACGCTAATAAGAATGAGAAAAATTTAGAGAAATATGCAGTAGTCAAAAAAGAGGCGAAAAGACAACAAGTGAAGCTAAGACTGTTTAAAGACTTTTATCGTCTTGATACAAAAGAAGGGGAAAGGGACATTTATAAAATAGTTAAAACAAAGATGAAAACAATATATTTTATATAAATAAGATGTATTAAGGATGAGTCAAATACGATATTAGTGAATGATAGAGAAATAAAATAGTAATGGAAGAGATATTTTTATCAACTATTTAATGAAGACAAAGATGATCAAATTAGTTTAGGTGAATTAAGTAGATCAGAGGAGTATAGAAATATGAATTTTTATAGGAGAATTCAACTCTTAGAAGTTGAAGAGAGTTTAAAAAGGATGAAAAATAAAAAATCGGTTGCAACGAATGATATCCTGATAGAGATATGGAAGTGACTAGGGAAGCAAGGTATTGGATGACTTATGAAATTATTCAAGAGGATGAAGAAAATGACTAATCAGTGGAGAGAAAGAATTTTAGTACTTTTTTTTGAAAATAAGGGCAACATACAAAATTGTGTAAATTATAGGGGTATTAATTTAATGAGCTATGCCATTAAAATCTGGAAAAGAGTGATTGAGAGAAGATTACGGAAGGAGACCAAAGTGACTGAAAATCTATTTGGATTTATGCATTGAAGATTGATAATGAAAGCCATATACCTCAGACAATTAGTTGAGAAATATCAGAATAAGAAGCATGACTTACACATGATGTTCATCGACCTAGAAAATGAGTATGGCATTTCCTAGGGAAATTATGAGGAGAATTTTATAAAAGAGTGGTATAAAAGTAGCACATATTGAAATGATCAAGGACATGTACAAGAACGTGGTGACAAAAGTGAGGCACCAAACGAATTAACCAAAGAGCTTCCTATAAAGATAAAGCTACATCAAGGGTTAGCGTTAAGTCCCTATCTTTTTTACATCAATTATGGATGAACTCACCAGACACATATAGGACATGGTACCATGGTGCATGTTGTTTGTAGATAATATTGTCTTAGTGGATGAGACATGTGAAGAAGTAAACGATAAGCTCGAATCTTGATGGGAAACATTGGAAGTGAAATGATTTAAATTTAGTAGGGTAAAAACAAAATATATAGAATTTAAATTTAGTAATACTGGCCTTAGTGAGATAATGGTTAAGGTAAAAAATGATGAATTATTTGTAAATGAGAAATTTAAGTACCTACAACTAATTTTACAAAAAGATACGAAGTGATTGATAGAGATATGATGTGAAATATTTCAAACCCAACCAAAAGGTAATAACACTGCCAAATCACAAAATGGAGAATTATTAATTTTGTAAAATTTGAAAACTGTCCTTTTTTTTCACGGCCTCTTTTTTTTTTGTGGGTCTTTTTTTTTCTCCCCTTTTTTTTTGGCCTTTTTTTTCATGGCCTCTTCTTTTTTTTTGGCCTTTTTTTTGTGGGTCTTTTTTTTTGCCCTTCTTTTCTTTTTTTGGGAATATGATAGCACAAAAAATAAAGAATAAGTATACAAAAAAATAAGAAATAAACCAACGAATGAAGAGTTTTCAGATACAAAAAAAAATTAAATAAGAATAATTCGAAGGAAAAAAAAAAGGAAGAGGCCGTGAAAAAAAAAGGCCAAAAAAAAAGGGGAGAAAAAAAAAGACCCACAAAAAAAAAGAGGCCGTGAAAAAAAAAGGACAGTTTTCAAATTTTGCAAAATTGATAATTCTCCATTTTGTGATTTGGCAGTGTTATTACCTTTTGGTTGGATTTGAAATATTTCACATCAGTTGGTATCAGAGTAATTTCGGGTTACCCTTCGAGTTGTTCATACTTGTCTATAATTATTCATATTTGTCTATAATTTTTCATAAAACAAATGCAGCTTCCAATTTTTTTTTTCTTTTCTTTTATTGTTTCTTCTTTATTTCTTATTTGTTCACCTTTTTTATTTTCTTCCTTTATTCACTTTTCTTATTAAATTCATTCCATCTTTGTTTCTTTCTTAATTTGGAATTTTTTCAAATTTGCGACTTCATTATTTCTTACTTATTTTTCTTCTTTATTTTTCTTGTTATTTTTTCTGTGAATTTCACAAGACAATTATTTTTGAGTTAAATTCAAAGAGTTGTAAATTCATTAAGATGGTAAGAGACATGTTCGATAGATTGAATTCGTTGAGACTTTTTCCAAGCAAAATGCGACTGCGGATGCATTTTCACACAGGTGATGATTTGGGGACAAATCGTTGTCAAGAAGGGGGGAATGATATGATCATCAAGACTGCAAGAAATTTACAAGATTCAACTCAAATTCCAGTTGGACCAGTAACAAAAGTTCGAGTTTAAAGATTCAGAGAAACACTGAATAACTTAATTCAGTGAGCTTTACAACAAGAAATTGGAGCACAAATAAATATAGAAACCAAAGGGGTCTTAATTATGTTTATACAAGCACAGTTGGAAGAATAAAAGGTCCAAAACTACCCAAAACCAAGGGAGGACGAAAATGAAGAAAATAGCAGCAAGACTTGGTCAAAGTAATTTGATTTATTTAGTTTCCTAATTCTTATTTTTTTATAACTTTTAGTTTCCTAATTCTTTATTGTTTAGAGAGTTACTAAATTTTTAGTTGCCAATTATGTTTTTACCTTTACGCTATAAATAGATCATTATACATTGTATAAAAAAACACTTTTGAGAGAATTAATAAAATTGTGAGGATTCTTCACACAGATCTTGTTCTTTTGAGAACTTGAACTTATTCAAGATATGAGTTTTGTTTAGTTCTTTGACTTATCAATCTAGATTTCGAACCATCTAGATTGTGGCGTCATTCATTCCATCTTTATACCAAGGTTCTTGATTTAGTGAGAAACGGGTCTAAGGTCATATACCTTAGATTCTTCCTCCTTTAGGGTAAGGGTTGAGGTTTTAAATTCCACCGGTTCAAATAATTCGTTGGGATGATTTTTGGGTTAAATTAATTTGTTCGTGGGTCTTAGGGTTTTTATACCCAACGGGTTCACATCAAGATATGTCACATAAAATACAAACATGATGGTCAAAATGAAAAAATAAATCGGATATTTTATGTGATCGAAACGTACCTTTAAAATTCAAATGAAATTTTTAAAGAATGACAATTATATCTGTTTTGTTGTATAGATCTAAATGTTGAACAATGAACCAAAAGTATAAGCAGAAGATGAGAGTTGTAGAGATAGGGATGTTAATGTGGATGTGCACACATACAAACATGGACAAGATAAGAAATGACTGTATTAGGAAGAAAGTTGGGTTGCACTTATCGAGAAAAAATTGGGAAAACAAAATTAAGATGGTATGGACACAAATATATGTGACTGATGGAGACTCCACTTAGGTGGTGCAAAACTATCACAAGTACTCATATTAACTAAGGGAGAGGGGATCTAAGGAGATTTGAATAGCTATAATAAAATATGATATGAATTATTTAAATGTAGATAAAGATATGATATATGAAAGATTAAAATGGCGAAAAAATATATATATTGTCAACCTCATTTAGTGGAATAAAGATACGATTATTGTAATCATATAAAAAAACAATCATATAGATGAGTATACGATGTGAAATAGAGTACATGACATAGAAGGATCCATATAACCAATATCACTTAGTAGAATAAAGATTTGGTGGTAATGGTGGTGGTTGTTATTGTTATTGTTATAATATATTTTTTAATTATAAAGATCTCGAACCTAATAATGAAAAAGTTAGGATAGGAGAATATAGGTATCAATTGTCATACGGGTAATTTTCGAAAATTACAACTTTAAAGTTATAAAAATAATATATTTATGATAAAATGATTTTATTACTTTCAAATAACTTTTATGTTTATAACTAAATCTACTTTAACAAGTTAGTAATTTAAATATTTAAAGTGGAGTTAATCAAATATAAAAGCTAGGTATAACTATTGTTTTTCTTCATTCATATATTGTCTAATCAATTAGCACATAAATGAATTATACATGTTGTTGGTGAATATTATAGTCTCCAAAGGTTTGTGTAAAGTATTTGTTAAATATCCAAAAATATCTATCAACTATTCAACAATTATCTTATACAAACAATTTAAAAAAAAATAACGTGTGACTGGAGTATCTGACATGTATTTGGCGAGTATCTGCGGAGTAATGTATCCGATAAGCGTCTGAAATGGATAGCTTCCATTCTGAAGTCTTGGTGTTTTCGATAAACACTACTAAAAAAATATGGCATTAGCGACAAAAATTTCTATCACTAAAATTCAAAAATCCATCGCAAAAAATGACTCTGCTAATTTTTACCGATCGAAATGTATCCATCGCTAATTAGCAATGAAAAATTTCTATCGCTAAAAATATTCGTCGCGCTGAATTAAAAAATTTTAAAAAATCAGCGACTGAAAAATTTTCCGTCACTGATAATGAACTATTAGCTGCGGATATACAATCCGTCGCTAATTGTTGAAGTATCTCAAAAGAACAAGCCACGCGCGCCACCTATCCACCCACCCACCCTCCTACCTGACCCGCTTGCCCCTTGCTTTAATTTATTGATAATGCCTTCAAAATGTCTTCAAAATTGTCTCCGCCTTGCATCGAACCCTGGCACACGTGAAAGCTGAACAAGCCATGCGCGCCACCCACTCGCCCAACCCACTTGCCCCTTGCTTTAATATGTTGAAAATGCCTTCAAAATTGTTTCCGCCTTACATCAAACTCTGGCACACGTGAAAACAATGTGAACAAGTCAACCACTAGACCATATTTCTTATCTAATCATAATTTTTTTATTTATTTATTATTTTTATATCATATTTTTAACAATAATAAAATAATATAAAATTATAATTTTTAAACAATATAAAAATAATATAAAATTATAATTTATTATAAAATAATAAAATAATTTTATTTTAACTTAAAATAAAATAATAAAAATTTTGAAAAAATAAAATAAAAAAATTATTAAATAAAATTATAAAATTATAAAAATAAAAAAAAAAATTTATAAAAAAAAAATTCATCGCTAACCTGTGAAAAATACCTTCAATATGTCTCCGCCTTGGATTTGGGATCGAACTTAGAACACGTGAAACACAATAAGGAACAAAATCACTAAACCAAACTTACCTTTATATCGATACTTTTTTTTTATTTATTATCTTTACTTCATATTTTTTATTAATAATAAAATAATATAAGCTTAAAATAAAATAATAAAAAATTTTAAAAAATAAAATAATATTATTTTTTTACAAAATAAAATAAAATTTAAATTAACATTAAATTAAAAATAAAATAAAAAGAATTAATAAAAAATTTTTAATTTTTAATTTTTTGATAATAATAAAATAATATAAAATTAAAATTTTTTAATAATAATAAAATAATATAAAAATATAATTTTTTATAAAATAATGAAATAATTTTATTTTAGCTTCAAATAAAATAATAAAAAATTTTAAAAAATAAAATAATATTATCCTTCTACAAAATAAAATAAAATTAAATTAAAAATTAAAAAAATTACAAAACTAAAAAAAATTAAAAAAAATTAAAAAATTTTTAAAAAATATCTGTCGCTAATCCGTCGGTAATCCATCATTAATTTTTCTGTCGGTAATCCGTTGGTAAAATTTTCATCGATAATCCGTCGGTAATCCATCACCGATAGGTTTACAAAAAAATTAAAAAAAAAACATAAAATTAAAAAATTAAAAAATTATACAAAATGTGTTGTTAATTTATCGATAAAATTTTCGTCATTATCGATAAAAAAAATTCGTTAGTAATTTTTCATTGCTAATACTGTGTTTTCCAGTAGTAAAAACTGCGCTCTCTTTGTCTCTCTTTCTCTAACTTCTGTTTGTATCTCTCTCTCTCACATGAACCCTAGTGTCATCATTATTAACTTGAGTCGTGCTGTTTTGTCAGACACTAACACTGCTGTACTAAACTGCTCTGGGTTATGCTAAAGATTGGAGTTGTGCAAAACTTGATCAAATCCAACAGGTTTTGAGCGAGCAGGCAAAAATGGCTGGTTTAAGTAACCTGCTCAGCCACGTAAAAGAATAGGATGCTTAAAAAATTGAAAAAAGTTATCTTTTAGTCTCATTTTGCATTATCAGCTCCTCTGTTCTGCTGCTTTTGATAGTCACACCCTAAGACATAAAAAGTGACCGTATAAAATTCTTTTTGGCCCCAAAGCCTAAATCTGGTTGACTTCTCTTCTACCAAGCAATGGTCGAAATCTGGTAGCAATTTTGATTCATTGGTTGGGATTAATAATCAAGGGGAGCTCCTCTCCTCTCCCTTGCCCTGAGCTAATAGGGTTTTAACTTTTAACCGTGCTGAAAAATGTTCTCTTCTATTTCAATATACTTGAATCTGGAGTTCTTAGTTGGCCTCTTTGATGCTTTAAATCTATTCTCAAAACCCCCTTTGCTCTGAATGGATCAACACCAAAATCCCTTTAAATAATTGCATCTATTTTCTACCGTTAAAATTTTATTTTTTCATATTGTGGACAATCTGTTTATTAAATAATCATCTGAATATGTAGACAACGGTAAGAGCTGATCTAACTGAAGGGTTTTGCTTTTCCTTCACAAGTACTACTTCTGATTTTATTTTAAAACTGAGAAGCAGCATATAGACCAAATCCTCCTAGTTATGGTTATTTGATCCCATTGCTTTCATTTTGTTCTCTACAGTTTGAGGTATGATTGGAGTACCTCTGATGATATAAACAAACGTCAGAATTATTGTTTTATTTTTCTTCCATGAATGTATTTTTAAGCAATTACTTTTATTCTTATTTCCTGCCTTATTATTACATTATTGATACAATTTTTTATTTTTGTATATTTTGTAATTCACCCTGTGGTCTAACCTGCAGTCCAATCAGTGCCCCAGATGTTGGACCTATGACCGGATGACTATTAAGGATCTCGGCTGGAACCTCAACCACCAGTTCTGTGATTGAATATGACTAAGCTCCTTGCTTTGGAACAGCAAGTGCAGACAGTGGAACCTTTTGCAGAAGTCTTATGCAGAGCTCGATAGAGGGATAAGAAGAGAAGAAGGACACGAAGGAGAAGAGGAAAGAAGAATAGAGAGAAAAAGGGAGGAAGAGAGAGAGAGAGAGAGGTCGAAAGAGAGGGAAAAGTGACTCCAAATTCTTGTCTGTCTTCTTCCTTCTTCCTATCTCTATTTACATTGGTGAACTGAGTCCCAAAGTAGCTCTAACCTCCTTAACTAACTAGCTAACTTTGGTCATAAGTTTGTTATCTAACTAACATACATTGGTCTCTCATATTCTTTCTTCTGACAGCCTTATTTGAACACTTCTAACTGACATTCTAACTTCCTATAACAACTTGACAATGCTTCCATCAGCTCAACATTCCTCTGCAGTTACTTGCCTCAGCTTTAACCATTGCTACATAGTCCTTCAACAGCTTGGGCAAATCTCTGTAGTTGTTTCTCTCAGCTTCTTCATCCCAGAGTTGTTACAATTTCTCCCCCATTCGAAAAATTCCTTGTCCTCAAGGATGAAACTGTGGAAACTGAGCTTTAATGAAGTTCATGTCCTCCCATGTAGACTCTTCAGGACTTAAATTCACCCATCGAACTAGCCATTGATTTACTGGCCTGCCATCCCTCATGATGGTTCTTTTTTTCAACACTGCTTCTGGTTCTACCAATATCTGGTTGTCCACTCCTACCGAAGGCAAAGCAGGCATGACCGTATAGGCAGGTCCTATCTTCTTTTTAAGGAGGGACACATGGAAGACTGGATGGATTTTGGAACCTACAGGGAGTTGTAGTCTATAAGCTACCTTTCCCACTTTAGCTGATATTGGAAATGAACCATAATACTTTGAGGATAACTTCAATTGTCTCCTTATTTCTACTGAATGTTGCCTATATGGCTGTAATTTGAGGTATACCAGATCACCCACCTCAAATTCTCTCTCAGTCCTGTGTCCATCAGCTTGAACCTTCATCCTATTCTGAGCTTTTTGTAAATGCTCACGTAGGATCTGAACCATAGCTTGTTTATGCTGAATGAAGTTCATTGCAGCAGGTGTAATGGAGTCTAAGTAAGGACCAACATGTATCATTTTAGGCTTGTACCCGTAAAGAGCTTCAAAGGGAGACATTTTGATGCTGGAATGGAAACCAGAATTATACCACCACTCTGCCAAACTCAGCCATTTATGCCACATTGCTGGTTTGTCCGATGTCATACACCTTAGGTAGCACTCCAAACACTAATTCAGCCTCTCGCTTTGCCCATCAGACTGAGGATGATAAGCACTACTCATGTTGAGTTGGGTGCTTACCATTTTGAGCAGTTCCTGCCAGAACAAATTTGTAAAGATCCTATCTCTATCTATTACGGAGTCAGGAAGTCCATGTAACTTATAGACAGAATCCATGAATATTTAAGCTACTTGTGCTGCTGAATAAGGATGTTTCAAAGCCAAGAAGTTACTGAAATTAGTAAGCCTGTTGATGACCACCAATATGGTATCATAACCCTTTGATTCTGGCAATCCTTCCACAAAATCCATGCTTTATAGGACCATGCTTGGGAGGGAATATGGAGAGGTTGTAATAAACCATGATAAGGTAGAGTTTCATGCTTGTTCATCTGACACACTTCACATTCCTTCACAAATCTTATCACAATCTCTTCTATTTTAGGCCAAAAGAACACAGTTTTAACCCTTTGTAAGGTCCCTCTTTGTCCTGAATGACCCCTTACAGCAGAACTATGCATCTGCTGAAGCACTTTAGTTCTCCATTAGGCTCCCTTGCCCAGATAAATCCTGTTCTTGTATCTCAATATTCCATCCTGTAAGTAGTAGTTGTCTGCTAACTCCGACTGCAATAATAGTTGTGCGATGATGGTTTGGCATTCATCATCCTCTTTGTAGTTTTGAATAACTTCCTCCATCCATTGAGGTTGCACTGTAGTGATTGCCAGTAAAGTTTCTCCATTTTCCTCCTCTGCATATAGATCTCTTCTCGACAGTGCATCAGCTACCTTATTCTCCACTCCCTTTTTGTATTGTATTTCATAGTCTAGTCCAAGTAGTTTAGTTAACCACTCATGCTGTAAGGTATTTGTTAACTTTTGCTCCAATAGATACTTTAAACTTTGATGATCCGTTCTAATGATGAAATGATAACCCAACAAGTAATGCCTCCATTTCTTGACTGCCATCACTACAGCCATGAGCTCTTTCTCATAAATGGACATTGTTTGACTCCTCTGTCCCAATGCCTTGCTCAAGAATGCAATAGGCTGACCTTCCTGCATCAGAACAGCTCCGCCCCTTTTGCACAAGTATCAGTCTTGAGAACAAATGGCTTGGAGAAATCAGGAAGCCTCATTACAGGAGCTGAACTGATTACTGCCTTGAGATGCTCGAAAGCTTGACTGGCTTTTGCATTCCATCCAAAGGCCTCCTTTTTGAGTAAATCATTAAGAGGCTTAGTGATCAATCCATAACCCTTAATGAATCTTCTGTAATAACCTGTCAAGCCAAGGAAACTCCTCAAGGCTTTGACATCTGTTGGTTCAGGCCAATTGAGAATACAAGCCAACCTTTTGAGGATCCATTTTAACCCCTTCTTCAGACACTATATGCCCCAAGTACTTTACCTGTGATTGAGCAAACGTACATTTGGATTGTTTAGCATACAGCTGATGTCTTCTTAGGGTTAGCATAACACATTCTAAGTACTGCAAGTGGGTGGAGGAATCTAAGCTGTATATCAGAATGTCATCAAAGAAAATCAATACAAATCTCCTGATCTATGGCTGGAAAATCTGGTTCATTAAAGCTTGGAATGTAGCAGGAGCATTTGTTAAACCAAATGGCATAACCAAAAATTCAAAATGCCCATGGTGTGTCTGAAATGCTATTTTCTCCACACCCCTTGGCCTGACCCTAATTTGATGATATCCTGATCTTAAGTCAATCTTAGAACAGAGTCTAGAACCATGAAATTCATTCAACAACTCATCTATATTGGGGATAGGATACCTGTCTTTTACAATGATATTATTGAGCTGCCTATAATCAACACAAAACCTCCAGGAGTTGTCTTTTTTTTTTTACCAAATGCAATGGGGAAGCAAAGAGGCTATTGTTGTACTTGACTATGCCATTGCTCATCATGTCATGGACTTGTTTTTCAATTTCAACTTTTTGTGAATAGGGGTATCTATAAGGAGGAAACTTGAAAGGTTGAGCTCCAGATTTTAGGAGAATTGCATGGTCAAGTGATCTTTTGGGGGGTAAGGAGTTAGGAATAGCAAATTTATTAGCAAGCTAATTCAAGAGTTCAGTCACACTCTGTTACATGAGCTGCTGCTGCTACTGCTACTATTCTTCTTCAGTGACAGTAATCGTGGCACAACATTGCAGTTGTTGTATCCTGAACTTTTTTGTTGTTTTACCTCTGATCAATTTCATTTTAGAATTATTCACCCTACCCACTAGGACTACTTCTCCCTTTTCACCAGCCAATTTAACTTGCAATAGTTTGAAGTCAAATGTCATAGGGCTGAAGTTAAACATCCAGTCAACTCCTAGTATGACATCCCAATTTCCCAACTTCAGGACTCTTAAGTCAAATGAAAAGTGATAACCTTGTATATTCCATTTAACTCCTTTAATATGACTATTGTTGTTTACTTGGCTACCATCTGCCAGTATTGCATGTAATTCTTCACTTTTTTCTTATTTTAACTTAAGTTCTTGTGCCAATTTGTGATTGATGTAGTTATTTGTGCTTCCCGTGTCTGCTAGTACAGATATCTTTAGTCTTTGCATAGTTCCTTGCAAGAATATTGTTTTTCTTTATAATGAATTAGACAAAACACATAAAGAAATATCAAAGGTTTCACTTGATAGCTCCTCATTGGTTGCCTTTACTTCAGATTCAGAGGTATCTCCTTCTGCAACTATGATCAGGTTCAAACTTCTGAACTTGCAATTTTGACCTGACATATATTTTTCCCCACACCTATAATAGAGATTATTGGCCCCTTCGGTATTACATTTCTTGATCTGTTATTTTAGTATTTCTGTCCTTCGTTGCTGTGCCATGAATCCTTTCTTTCTTTCCAGCTGTAATGCTTCCTTGTATTGAGTTATGGCTTATCCTACCTCTATGTCCTGTTCTCATGTCATCTATATTTCTGCTCCAACTGCCTTTCTTTTTGTTTAGCCAACTCTAACGACTGCTCTTGCAAAGTTGTTATTTCAAAAACTTGGAGTAAGGAGTTGGGTTTAAGCATCCACAACATAGGCTTTATTTCTTCTCTTAAGCCACTGATGAAGCTGGATATAAAATAAGATTCAGTCAATGAAGGATTCTTCTGAACCATCACAGACCATAATCCCTCAAACTTCTCTTGATAATCTGCCAACGATCCCTCCTGGTACAATTTGTTAAACTCCTCCACTTCATCTTTATCTCCTTTCCCTTCAAATCTATAACAAAGTATTGTAGCAAATTCATCCCAAGTAATGTCTTTCTTAGTTCTCTTCAAGCCTTGAAACCATACTTCTGCTTTCCCATCTAAATACATCTCTATTGTATCCACCCACATATGCATTGGTATGTGATATACAACAAAAAACTTTTTACATTTCCTCAACCACGTCTAAGGATTATCTCCTACAAAGATAGGTAGTTCAATTTTAGGATGAATGGGCCAAGATCCCGTATGGTTAGTCTCTTTCCTAAGAAGTGCTGACCCAATTTCACTCTTGCTCTTTGCCTCATCAGGAGTAGGTAGGATTGGTATTCTCATCAATCTTTCTGTATCTAATTCTTCATCTCTCCCATTTTTTGGGGTTAGAGTATTAATTCGAGCATTCATATTACTCAAGACAACATCCCATTTCTGGTTCATCTCATGCATACTCTGATGAAATTCCTCCATCTGTTTACTAACCAGAAGTTTATGCCCTTTAGTCTCCACTGCTATTTCTTGTATTTTTGCTTCTATTTTACTTGAATTGTTCATCATGTGTTTTCTATCGAGTCCCTTCTGCCATTGAATTCTTTTTGTTGCCAAGGACTATACAACTCTGATACCAATTTGTTAAGGATCTCGACTGGAACCTCAACCTCCAGTTCTGTGATTGAGTATGACTAAGCTCCTTGCTTTGGAATAGCAAGTACAGATAGTGGAACCTTTTACAGAAGTCTTATGCAGAGCTTGATAGAGGGATAAGAAGAGAGAAGGACAGGAAGGAGAAGAGGAAAGAAGAATAGAGAGAAAAAGGGAGGAAAAGAGAGAGAGAGAGAGAGAGAGAGAGAGAGAGGTCGAAAGAGAGGGAAAAGCGATTCCAAATTTGTCTTCTTCCTTCTTCCTATCTCTATTTACATTGGTGAATTGAGTCCCAAAGTAGCTCTAACCTTCTTAACTAACTAACTAACTTTGGTTATCAGTTTGTTATCTAACTAACATACATTGGTCTCTCATATTCTTTCTTCTGACAGCCTTATTTGAATACTTCTAACTAATGTTCTAACTTCCTATAACAACTTGACAATGCTTCCATCAGCTCAACATTCCTCTGCAGTTACTTCCCTCATCTTTAACCATTGCTACATAGTCCTTCAACAGCTTGGGCAAACCTCTGTAGTTGTTTCTCTCAGCTTCTTCATCCCAGAGTTGTTACAATGAGCCAACTCTGTGGCTGGGTTGATGTCTGGTCCAAGTTTAATTACTATGCCTAATGTGTTTTTTCTTTTTCTTTTGCACACACTTTAGGTGGCGTGAAAAAATTCTAATAACAACATCATCAATATTGTTATTAATTCATTGTCATTGTTATTTTGTAATATGACTTTCATGATCCCTGAAGAAGAAAAGGGGATTTTTATTTGGATGTAAAGGCAAAGTAAGAAAAGGAGCCCAAACTACCTGTGTTGTTTATTTTGAAGGAAACAGTAGGGTCATAATCGGTGGGGATCAATATTAGCCTGGCCGAGATAATAAATACATTTTAAAAGGAGTTGCAGGACCTCTTGTATTATGGGTCTAAGCTAGCTTGCACTTTGATTTTTAGACTCTTGTTATATATATTTTTAGATTCATTGAAAACTCACAAAGAAAGAAGTGGGAAGAAAGAGCTTAAGTAGAGAAATTATTATTCTGGAACTCACTTTGTTGAAGATGATTTCATTTCATGGGCATCCATAGTAATCCTCAACTCACCTTATTGAGATTACTCTCCTATTGTACTTTATGTTGTTATTTCCTATCCCTCCAGCAGTGGCTAAGAGGCAAAAAGTTGTTCAAAGGAGGCCATATGGAGGACGCCTTGTGCAAATTAAATTTGCAAGTGGAAATAGTGAAGAATGTGGTCCCGTCAGTGGGCTTGGTTTGTAACTTCTAATAAATTGGGTAAAGGGGTTCCTGAGGTTTATTATTAGAAGGAGATTTTGTAGAGGAAATATGATTATCGCAAAGCATGGTGAGTTTCAACAAATGAAGCTTGAAGAGGTAAGGTGCTTATGGGTTGGTGTGGGGGAAGCCACAGGAAAGTGATGGATCGAATTCAGAGAGTTTCATTCAAACTAAGAGATGGAGTCAATAGTACTCTTTTCATGTGATAACCATGATGATGTTATTTCTTTTAAAGGCCATTTTCCAAAATTTTTTGCTTGCCTAGGAATTAGAGTGTGGCGGTTGAGTTGTTTTTAAGTTTTTAATATGATTTTTAGTTAATTTATGTCATTTGCTTGGCTAATAGCTAGGAGTTAGAGAGTTTCTTCTCTGTTTTTGAGGTTCTTGAATGTGCTTGTTGTGAAAATCAAGTTCTGTTGAAGAACATAGGATTTCAGAAGATTGATGTAGAAGGGTTCTATTGGCTGCCATGTGGCATTTTTTTAGGGGGTTGGAGGGATTGAGGTTGGCTCCCTTAAAATTGGCTTTATTCACCCGTGTGGTTACTTTGGCAGACTTCCTGATACGTGCTTAGGTGGTTGTAGACCTTGTTTTCTTCTTCTTCTTCTTCTTCTTCTTCTTCTTCTTCTTCTTCTTCTTCTTCTTCTTCTTCTTCTTCGGGGGTGGGGGGGGGAATGGGAGTGGGATATGACCAGTGAAGTTTACAGTGAGGAACATGTTTGTTGATCAATCGTTGTAACTATTTTTTGGCTAGTGTGCAGAGATAGTTTAAGTATTTTGGTTATGAGAAACCCCTAGATTTTTGTGGATGCTTGCTTAAGAACTTAGCCTTTTGGTTCTCATTGAACTTTTGCCATCATTTTATAATATTGCTTTTTTGTTGATCTTTTCTTATTTTAGATTGTAATTTCTTTGCACCATCTTGGTTCTTTTAGTGCATCCTCTTTTTTACACCTATATTAGGATCCTAAATGACTTTTTATTTTCAATACATTGTATAATCTAAAAATAGGATTAAGAAATACACAAACAAAAGATGAATTTGCAGCATTTCATATTCCCAGGCATTTTTCACTCCATCTCTCTCTCTCCCTCCCCAATAACGCAACTTCATGCAAGGTTTGATTCGTGAAATGCTTTTCAATTATATTTTGCACTTTTATTTTGAATGAGAAAGTCCAAGTCAAATAGGAGCCTTATATGTGTGAGCACAGCGAGAGATAGACAAGTTTATCTTCTAAAAATCTATATGGAACTCACATATATTATCTATTTCATTGTCTTCCAAATCTCTTTATTGGTGCTCAAGTCAAAATGCCTGCGAAGACAAGACCCATAAACAAGACTAATCAGGTGTTCGTTTAGATTATGCTTCCCTTAAATTAGCCTTCGGCGTTTCAAGGTGTGTTCAGAAAAGTCTGACATGTTCTAATGATGTTGCCTCCAATGTGCATTTGCTCACAACATTTTCTATAATGTTCCTTCTAGTGTTCGTCCTTTATCTTATTATCATTTCTTCCGGTAAAAAAAAAAGATTCTTTAAATCCCTTTTGACTTGTTTGTTGGGTGGGAATGATGGTGATAGCTCAACACTGGTTGGGCCATGTGTTATTTTAGTTTGTTTTTCCTTTAAAAGAGTTCCTTTTGTCTTGTAACAATGTTCTCCGACTCATAATACTTGCTGATTTTATCCATGTGTGATTTGAAAAAGCAGATACTAGGAATTCGACGGCCTTCATAGTCTCAATCTTGAAAAATTTCACCGCAACATGGGGCTTAGTAAAGATGGTTCTTCCGTGTCACCCCTCCAAACACCCACTCCACCCCCAGGTGGCGCGTGGAGCTTTCTTTCACTTACACCTTTACTTTTGAGCTGGTTTGTTTTTTGTTGGGGTGGGTGTTCTGAAATTTGACTCTTTAAGTCACAAAAATTGTTAAATTAGATGTTTTAGATTCATGCTCTGGTGAATAGGTTCAAAGCTTTGTATGTGAGGATGTTTCAAACTTAACTTAGGAATATGTAGTGAAAATCATACTAGAGTACAAATACATGTGATGATGCAAAATGGCAATTTTCCCAATTTTCCCGAACAGTCTATTCGTGAAAGCATTAAGTCTTGCCTTCCTCCCCTACCTAGCTGCTTGTTGTACACATTCATTTTGTCACCATCTCTTTCCTACCATTATGGATCCTTTTGTCTTCAACTAGTGTGTTTATACGCTATCTTGCCATCTTAGATATTTCACTTTGTGTGCAAGTTCAATTTTTATATGTAGCATTGCCCTGGCTTGTTTAGCTACTGGGCTTTGTGGGGTGTTTTCACTTTTGTGAACTCATGAAATTCCTGTCATACCAACAGACAGTTTATTAAGGAAGAAACTGGAGGAGGCCAAGATGTTAGGGAAGTAACTACAGAAGGCCAGCTAGACGAAGATATAGCATCTTCAGTCCCGATGGGCGATGAAATGGCTGCAGCAAGTCAGCTAGCCAACTCAAATGGACTGATAGTCTAACAATGCAGAAAGAAAGGGCATAAAATTGTTAGAGGATGTGAGAGAGAGTAACAATCTTCTGTTGAGAGAATCTTGAGTGGTTAAAAGGGATTTAGACTATAAATAGGGTATGAAGGGAAATGGGAAGGATATGGAATAGATGATTAGCTTCAGTTCAGTGTGGGCGGTCTGTTCTTAGAGAGAGACTGAATTTCTTTTCTTACTGCTGTAATGTTCTCTTCAAAACATCAATGAAAGGAGGCTCTTGAGCTACCAAGCATTTTCAACATACTTATCCTGAAATTTCCTAACAATTTTGTCCGACCTGCCGCTCTCTTTCTTACCAATTTTTTTCTCTGATTCTCTCCTTTTTCTCCCCCTTTTTTAGTTGATTTTCACCCAATGAAACCCCTTCATTACTTCATGACTCACACCAGAATGAATTCAAAATTAGAAAACATCGAGAAAAGTATTGTAGAATTGCGAAAGAATGTCTCGACACCAGTGAAGGAAATGCATATTCATTGCACCAGGATGGACAAACTTGACTCATTGGAAGATTTGGTGGCAGTGCTACTACGACAAAAACACACAACCTGTGGGGAAGCTGGTTCCTCTGCTTCCACATTCCATGGTGTCCCAGGAGGCCCCTCACTCAAAATAGGGTCCATCCCCATCTTGGGATCCCACTGCAACAACACCCACAACCAAAAATTTCATCTCAAGAAGGCTTATCTTTTACATTACGAAGAGTCGATCTGCCTTATTTCAATGGTCACAATTTCACGGGTTGGGTTGCACGAGTGGAGTAGTTCTTCACCATTAATCATATTCCTAATGAATCGAAAGTTGTGGTGGCTCTGATCTCCATGGATGGCCCAGCGCTCCATTGAGTTCAGTGGCTTTTCGCTCAAAATCTTTCAATTTCTTGGTCTAAACTCACATCCGAACTTTTCGATCGCTTCGGGGGAGGGTTGTCGGCAAACCTTTTTGAAACACTAAAGTCCACGAAGCAGTCAGGAATAGTCGATGCTTACATCGATGAGTTTGTCACCAGAGCAGTACTTATTAAGGGCTTAAACCCATCAATTCATCTCAATCTCTTCCTTAATGACCTCAAGGATGAGATTTGTGTGCAGATCCGGTCACATGAAGCTCTCTCCCTCTTTCAAACAATGAAGTTAGTTCGAGAGATAAAGTGAGAAAATGGTTTCTTTATAATAGGGGGTGCTACTGGGTAAAGATAACTGAGCCCACTTGTCACAGAAATGGAGCGGATCCAACCCAACCCCCGGAGGATCTGACACTTATCCCCACCCGAAACCCATGACCCGAAACCAAATCACTTTTAACCCGCCTTCACTCCACAACAATCTTAACCCGCAACAACAATCTTCTTCTCTCCGTCCTCTACAAACCACCTCGACACCAAACCGTAACTCCCGCCAAATGTCTCAGCATTAGATCATGGACTTACGCTCCAAGGGGTTGTACTTCAAGTGCAAATAACCTTACCATCCTCTTCACAACTGCCCTAATAAGAGCTTGCGTGTGATCATATCGGGCGAGGATGAACTTCCAGCAAATGACGAAGCCGTGAGCAAAGACACCACTCTAGGGGATGTAGTGCAACAACCGGAAGTTATCTCGCCGCATTGGAGCTTCCCATGTTCTTCGTAGAAGATATTTCTCGCCCTAAAACTATGAAGTTTATGGGATTTATTAGGGAGGGAACATTGCTGATCATGGTAGATAGTGGTTCTAGTCACAACTTTATAGTTGAAACTACTACTAAACGGATAGGATTAGTAGTGAAAACTACGATCCCTTTTTGGGTACGGCTAGGTGATGGCAGAAGTTTAGTTTCCTTAGGCGTATGCTCTGCTATCCAAATAAATATAGGGAATATTACCATTGTAGTTGATTGTTTCTTATTTCCATTGGGAGGAGTTGATGTCATTCTGGGAGCGTCTTGGCTGGAAACATTAGGTGAAGTGAGAGTTAACTGGCAGATGAGTCCATGAAGTTCCAGTGGCAACATCAGAGTATGTGCTTGGTTGGGGACCCTGCATTGATTCGAACTTCCTCTTCTCTGGCTGCCTTGAAAAAGCTCACTACAGTGGAGCTTGGAGTCTGGCTTTGGAAGACTAATTTAGAAAACAATGAGCAGCCCTTGACAGATGAGTCACTGACTTGTGAACAACAAGAAGAGCTGCAATCCCTTATCTCAAAGTTTGCTGTGGTATTCAAGAAAGATGCTTAGCTCTCACCCTGCAGAACAATGGATCACCATATTCCTTTACGACCAAAATATGGTCCTATTAGTAGCCGACCCTATTGATATAGTTATGAGCAGAAAAATGAGATCGAGAAGCTGGTGGTGGACATGCTGACTGCAGGCATCATTCGACCTAACTCCAGCCCTTTCTCTAGCCCTGTGCTCCTTGTTTGCAAAAAGGATGGAAGTTAACGTTTTAGTGTCGATTGTAGAGAGCTAAATAAGGCTACTATTCTGGATAAATATCCAATTCCTGTGGTTTACGAGCTACTCGATGAGTTATATGGTGCCCAATACTTCTCCAAATTGGACTTGTGATCCGGTTACCATTAAATCAAGTTACGGAATCCGACATCCCTAAGACAACTTGTCGAACATATTCGGGCCATTACGAGTTCATTGTAATGCCATTCGGACTTATGAATACCTCCGCTACCTTTCAAACAATAATGAACGATGTGTTTTGACCTTACATTTGGAAGTTTATATTGGTCTTCTTTGGTGACATTCTTGTCTATAGCCGTACTTGGGAGGATCATTTGAGGTACTTGGAGGCAGCCTTACAAACCTTGGATACGAATTCATTAATGGCCAATAAAAAAAAGTGCCAATTTGGGAAGCGAAACATTGAATATTTGGGCCATATAATCTCTTCGGATGGAGTTAAGGTGGATTCGGGAAAAATTGCTTGCATTCTAACGTGGCTAATTCTTCGCTCCACAAAGATGTTTGTGGATTCTTAGGCTTAACCGGTTACTATAGACGATTTATTCGAGACTATAGGAAGATAGCTAGGCCTCTCATGGATTTGCTAAGAAAAGAGGGACAGCTCAAGTTTGTGTGGTCCATGGAAAACAACCAAGCCTTTGAAACATTACAATCCACAATGACTTATGCCCTAGTGTTCGCAATGCTAGACTTCACTTAATTATTTATAATTGAATGTGATACTTCAGGGAGAAGAATAGGGGCAGTTCTCCTACAAAATGGGATACTCAGCTTTTTTTAGTAAAGCTCTTTCCGAGAAGTCCTCCAAATCAGCGTATGAGAAGAAATTAATGACACTTGTCTTAGCCATTCAACATTGGCGTCCATACCTCAAAGGGTGACACTTTGTGGTGCAAACAGACCAAAAGAGTTTAAAATTCTTGTTGGAGCAGAAAATTTCGACACAAGCACAGCAGCACTAGGTTTCTAAGCTGCTAGGGTATGATTTTAGGGTGCAATACAAAATCGGCAGTTCAAACAAGGTGGCTGATTGTCTTTCAAGACTGTAGGAGGGATTGGAATGTTCAACAATGTCATGACAGCTGTGGACTAATTGGAAACAAATAGTGGAAGAGATTATCAAAGGCCAAAGGCTGCTCGTACTAAAACTATAGTTGCAGAAAGAACCTAATTGCAGGCCTCCATTCACGTTGGAAAATGACACATTGCTGCACAAGAATCAAGCGGTAATTCTCAAAAACTTGAAGTGGATTCCTACTCTATTGGTTGAGTTTCATGAGACCCAAGAGCAGGACATGTTGGTGCCTTAAAAACTTATAGACGTTTGGCTACAAACTTGTATTGGAAAGGAATGACGAAGTTTGTATTATCCTTTGTGGCAGCTTGTCTAGTATGCCAACAACAAAAATACGAGGCTAGACCTGTAGGACTTTTGCAACCCTTACCCATCTATCGGTGGTTTGGGAGGATATATCAATGGACTTTATCAATGGGCTTTACCGGTTACAAGAGAAGGATTGTAATTTTGTGGTGGTGGATAGATTATCTAAGTACGGACACTTTATTGGGTTAAGGCACCCTTACACCGCAAAGTCGGCAGCCAAGACATTTGTTAAAGATGTGGTTCGCTTACATGGACTTCCCCGATCCAAAGTGATCGTGATCCAATCTTTCTGAGTAATTTTTGGACGGAACTATTTCGTTTGCAAGGCACGAAACTTAAGATGAGTAGTGCTTATCATCCCGAAATAGATGGGCAAACCGAAATATTGAATAAGGGACTCAAAACGTACCTACGTTGTTTTATTTTGGAGAATCAAAGAGTTGGTATAATTGGTTGCCTTGGACCAAATTCAACTATAATATGAATTTTCACACATCTACAGGGATGACCCCTTTCTAAGCGGTATATGGTAGACTTCCCCCTACAGTACACAGGCTCCTTCCAAGAGAAACACATGTAGAAGCAGTGGCAAGAGAGCTTTTGGACATGGATGAGACTCTGAAACAAGTTCAGCACAATCTTAAGAAAGCACAGCAGCAAATGATGAAATTTGTCCATGCTCATTAGAGGGATTTACAATTTGAGGTGGGAGAATTTGTTTTTTTTTTTAATTGCAGCCATACAGACAACTTTTAGTCCACGATAGGGGAAAAGCTAAGCTGGCCACCAAATATTACGGTCCATTTCTTATTTTACAGAAAATAGGGACAGTGACCTATAAATTATAGCTACCGGAAGGGTCTCAGATACACCCCATCTTCCATGTTTCGTTGCTGAAGAAGATGATTGGAAGCCATGCACTGGAACCAACACTTTCCTGTACTCTTGAGAATAAAGGTAGTTTGTGTGAACCAGCTGAAATAATAGGTAGGAGAGTAGTTACAAAAGGAGGTCAAAAACAGCTACTTATTCGCCGGAAGAATGGAACAAAGGAAGATGTAACATAGCTTGATCTTTCAGACTTTAAGGGGCAGTTTCCAGATTGCAACCTTGAGGCCAAGGCTGAAGCTCCAGCAAGGGGCAATGTTAGGGAAGAAACTACATGAGACCAAGATGTTAGGGAAGTAACTACAAAGGCTAGCTGGACGAAGATGTGGTATCTTCAGACTAGATGGGCAATGAAATGACTGCAGTAAGACAGCTGGCCAACTCAAGTGGACTGATAGTCTACCAACGCAGGAGGGAAGGGCATAAAACTGTTAGAGGATGTTAGAGAGAATAACAATCTGCTGTTGTGGGAATCTTGAATGGTTATGAGAGAATTTAGGTTATAAGTAGGGTATGAAGGGAAATGGGAAGGATGTGGAATAGTTGATTAGCTTTGGTTCAGTATAGGTAGTCTGCTCTTAGAGAGAGACTGAATTTCTTTTCTTACTGCTGTAATGTTCTCTTTGAACCATCATTGAAAGGAAGCTCTTGAGCTACCAAGCATTTTCAGCATAATCCTTCTAAAATTTCCTAACATAGTTGGTCTAGTAAAATGTGACATTAGGTCCTTCAAACAAGTTTCTAAATTTGACTCGTGGTTTGGACATGTAAAAAACTATGTTGGGAGGGTAGTCCCCTTAAATGGATCACTGTAAGTTCCGAACCGGATTATTTAGAGTATGACTTTGTATACCGGTTGGTGTAGTAAGAAAAAAAAAGAAATTACTGTCATATTCTCTTGCTTCCAAGGGTTTGTATCTTTAGTTGAGGGCAGCAAACTAATGTCTATAGTACCCAAATTGTCAAAAAAATTATGAAAAATTGGAGATAGCGGGTTAAAGGTGTTTGATGGGGGAAAGTATTTTGTGACCAAAAGAATTTTGCCATACACTTCAGAGACCCGTTACTCTTGTTCGAGGTTTTAAAGCTGTTACTTCCCAGTTTTAAAATTGTTTTGACCGAATTTCATTAATGTCTATCTCGTAGGAGTTTGTCATTCTTGTGCCATTTTAGTGCTGAACATTGGCTACAGCCACTGCTGCGGCAGTGTAAGATTCTCAAATGAGTTGTTTTGTGATCTGAAATGAGTTTTATTTGTTTATTTTGTTTCCTATTTTCTGACGATTGTTTTGATTTTTCTCCGCATCAGATGATGAGAATTTCAAGTTGAATTTTAGGACTCATGGTTGTATGTTCTATTCATATTGGAAAAATGATATTATTTTAATCAATAAATTTGATTTTTCAGGTTCAAAATATTCAAGAAAACAAATCCTAGTTGGGATACAACCATGAAGCTGTTAATCTTGTTAGCGTAGGTGAAATGAGGATTTTTGTCCATTAACCAAGTTGAGAGTTCGACTCTTCTTAGGCATGGAAAAAATAATGTTGAGAGACCTATTCTCAAAATGGACCCTGTAACGGTCGATCCAAATTAATCGAAGTGAATCTTCAAATACTGAATGGTGGCCAAATCTAGATAAAAAAAAAAAAATGAGCCGTTGATGTTAACATTTTAAACTTTCCAAAGACTAATTCAATGGCCGCCTAAGAACTTTTAGGAAAATGTTGCAAAAAATTAATTTGGGTATCTTGGGGTCAAGTCAATTCTCTGTCTTTTGAAAGTTGAGAATTCAATAGTACGAGATTTTTACAATTCTTTTCATATATATTGATACTTGCGGGTTTGTTATTATCCAAAAATTCGTTTAATATATCATTCTATTTCACAAAGAGAAAAAAAAAGATTATCGTTGTTTAGAATTCATGGTTCACAACTCTAATAAGTGTCAATATTCATGTAAATTATATAAAAAATATCGTTGTTTAGAATTCATGGTTCACAACTCTAATAAGTGTCAATATTCATGTAAATTATATAAAAAATATCATAATTGTAATTGTAATCTGTCTTTTTTGTTTTTTATTATTATTATTATTATTTTTAATTATTGGATAAAATGGGGACGGGTGCTTCTGAGACATTTGTCAACACATCGTTCTAGGCTCTAAAATCGTAACTTTTTCCGGGTGATAATCCAAAAGAAAATTGCAAAATTCGCATGCAATCATAAAATGGAAGGGGGAAAGCCATGATATATGATGGCTCGTTGTCGCATCACAGTTATACGAATTTAAGATTTCAATCTACTGTTTGAAGAGAGTCCATCATTCATAACACAATTATACAGTCCGATCATAAATTTTGACAGATAATAGCTAAGCCGTGCCATGCCAATCTTGTATAGGTATTTGAGGTATCCCCTTGGAAATACTGCCTTTCTTGTTTTCCCTCGTTAATAAAACATCTCAACGATGTACTAAAATCTATTAATCGAAAAACCCAAATGCCTTATGAACATTCTAAATGACTTCATGCATATTTCTTTGTAAATTAAACATGTTATACATTAAATTAGAACATAAAATGGAAAACATTAGCTGTTTAAATAATTGAAGTTTGTTGGTGTCACCTAGGGATCCCAAAGTGAATCATCCTGCATCTCCTCATCATCCCATTCATGCATCATCTCTGATCCATCATAAAACGTGAGAGGCTCTTCTAGTGCCTCTGCAAATTCCATCCACATTTTTGGGGAGTCCAAAGGAGACTCATTAATGGCTTGAATTTGGCTTGGGGTCAACCTCACGGTAACCGGACCCGCGTTCGACCTGGAGCTACCTGCACCCGATGTTGCCATATTCTGCATGATTGGCTTCGGCTTGAGCTGCAAAGCTGCCTCTTGAGCCGCCGACCTTATGTCTTCGGCATTTGAGCTAGCTGGCTTAGGAAGAGTGCTAGCTTGCTCCGGGAAATTCAGCCGAGCCGTGAGCCCCCTGAAATGGCGAGCGGCCACATCATAGGCAGTCGCGGCCATTTCCGGGGTCTCAAAGCTGCCAAGCCAAATCCGTGTCTTGGTTCCGGGCTCTCGGATCTCAGATACCCATTTGCCCCATTTTCTCTTGCGGACCCCAACGTAGGTAGAAGTGACACCTCCAACATGGTCCTTATTACTCTTCTCATCCATGTTCTGACTCAAAGTTTTTGGCACTCAAAAATGTGGTTTATAATTCCCGACGGAGGTTGAGTGACCTTAGCATGTATATATAGAGATTGCGATCCAGCACAAACACAAATTTCGGTTCATTTTAGATTCTATACGTGGAGGATTTGTAGGTGTGCTTCCTCGTAATTACATTAGATTGACCCACCCCCAACCCCAACCCCAACCCACCCAACCCCACCCCCACCCCCCCAACCCCACTCCCTTCATTTATTTTATTCATTTTCCCTCTGAAAACTAAACTCCCCTAAACTGGATGTTTTAGACTCGTCAAGACAAAGGAGATCGAATTTAATCTCTTGCATCATAGGAGGTGCCCTTTTTTCTCTGAAAAGCTTTGATTGGACTTATTGGAGAGAAAAAAATTTGGAAGATATAATAAAAGAAAATTGGTAGGTGGGAAAGAGGAGTTCCTGTTGGTAACGCGGTTTATTCCAAAGTGGATGGATTGGAGGTTGCCATAATCTTGATCCATCGCACATCACACATAACCAAGATCCTTTTCATGTCCTTCTGGACAACATTATCGAGTCATTATTACGAAAAATAAAAAAAATGAAAAATGAAAATAGTCATGTGAAATGAAGGTTCCATGATAATGACCTCTCCCAAGTTTTCGTCAGACAAACATTTGTCCCGAGAATTCCACGACCATCGAGGACGTGGCGGGCGTGAGAGGGGAGTTTGAAGGGTTCTTGTACCAAAACCAAATTGGTATATACCGAAACTTTTTAAATAATATATAAGTTTTGAATTTTTTACTTTGTAAAAATAAATATTTGAAAAGTTTTATTTTTTAAAAATTTAATCCATCCCAAATTAAATTTATTTGTATCTATTTTAATTATGGATAATAAAAATATAGCTCTTGTATACCACAATTTTAATAATGGTTTCATATGATTATTCAAAAATTATAATATTTGTGATCAAACAAAATTGTAAAATGGCATTGGGTTCGACAATAATAATATCCCCTACATATCAACAACGGTTGTTACCCCACCAGTGGTAGGAGAGGTGAGAATTGATACATAAACAAAAATAGAATTAAAACATTTTTTTGTTAATAATCATGAGCTTTTATGTTGCGGGAAATAAATCTAAATGAGTTTGTATGAAACTAAATGCTATTCCTTAGTCTTATACGTGCACAATCAGTTCTTTATTTATTTTTTTTTCTTTTTTGGTGTGTGTAGGGGGAGGGGAGACCACCTAAAAAAAGAAAAAGAAGCCTGGATTTCAATTGAACCCTTTATAAATTTTATACTATCAAATGAAATATGAGTAACAATACAAAATAAAAAGCTCTATAATTAATTAATTATTATTATTATTATTATTTTTTGGTAATAGAAAGGGTATGACCTTTTTTAGAAATTAATTTCAACTCTATAATTTATTATTTCAACTGAAAGCATTCATTCTCATAGTAATTGATAGTGTAGAACGAAATGATGATGTAGAAATGTTTTTAATTTTATATTTTATTACTTTTTAAGTCTTTTTATTTTTATAAAATTAATAAATTAAATAATTTAATTACTTTAAATAAGGTATTCATATAAGGTATTTTATTACTTTTATAATTTAAATAATATAAAACCGAATACGTATATCATACAAAATGTCACATTCCTCGTCCACAAATTTTCATTTCTAGAAATTGTGGTATTTTTAATCATAATAATGAATGCCATTTCAATTTAGATTTAGTATCTAAAACTTTTATTTTTGAACACAGAAAATGTCATTAGCATAATAATCATTTTCTAATTAAATCTAATTTGTACAAAAGTCTCAATATGAGTTGAATTGAAAGCTTTATACTATGAAAGTCGATGCAAAAGAAACCAATTGAAATTTCTTCGTGGATAGTAGGTGCGAGTTTTCTTTCACTACAAAAAAACACGCTTTTAATTATGGATTTTTGCGACGGAAAAAATTCGTTACTATTTTGTAACGAATTTAGTGACGAAAATTTTTTCGTCACTGATTTGCCTCAAAATTTGCGACGAAAAAAAAGTCGTCGCTAATTGACGACAAAAAATTTTCGTTGCAAATTTTGTCGTTAATTAGTGACGAATAATATTTCGTGACTAAATTTTTTTCGTCAATACAGTTATTTGTAGCTAAATTTAGCGACAAAAAAAGTTCGTAACAAATTTTGTCGCTAAATTTAACAACGAAAAAATTTCGTGACAAATTCTATCGCTAATTAGCTATAAAAATTTTCTGTCATTAAATTTGTCACTAATTAGTGACGAAAAAATATTTGTCTCTAAATTTAGTAATGAACTCTAAAATTTATGGCTAAATTCGTCACTAATTAGCAACAAAAAAAATATTTATGACTAAATTTGTCGCTAATTAGTCATTAAAAAATATTCGTGACTAAATTCGTCGCTAATTTATTATCTATATTTCAAAATTTAAGACTAATTTCATAATTAAAATTTTTATATACTCTATTAGGAAATATTTTCAACCGTATCCTCCGTTTTAACAAATTCTGAATAACGAAATTGAATTAAATATATAATAAATATTATAATTTTTACCAAATTGAGAATTTTCAATAATAAATAGTTCAATCAATTTGTAATAGACAATTTTCGATAAGTCGTGGTTATGGAGTTCACCATTTATATTTTTCATTTTCTATATCTGTTCATTTCTCTCATATAGTTCAATCGTATTTAAAAGTTCGGTTGTTTATTTTCATTTGTTATTATCATCAACAAGAAAGATAATAAATAATACATCCATATCCGACGATCCATCTCGTTTGACAAGTAAATCAAACATTAGTTTTCGGAGAATTGAGATAATGATACGGATAGCACGGATGGTTACTGATAGGCGACTATCCATTTTTAAACTATTATATGGATTCAAAAAAATAAAAAAATGAAAAATAATGATAAAATAATAAAATAAAAGCAAAAAGAAGAAAACAAAATATAAAATGTAAATTTATATAAAAAAGATTAAATTAGCATCGGATTTTGCAACAGATCGAGAAATCCGCCGTTAAGTTAGCGACGAATACGGAATCTGTCGCTAATTTAGCGACGAATTTTATAACGAATTTATATCCGTTGCTAATCGCGACGAATTTATATTCGTCGTTAATTAGCGACGAATTTTCATATTCGTCGCTAAATTAGATATGGATTTCAAATCCGTCGCAAAATTTAATCTTTTTTAATTAGAATTTTATATTTTTTATATTTATATTTTTATTTTATTAATATGTTATATTTTATTTTTTAGCGACGGATACGAAATCCATCGCTAATTTAGCGATCGAAATCCCAATCCGTCGCTAAATTTTAAATATATAATTAAATAAAATATAATAATTAAATTAAAAATTAATTTAGCGACGGATTTGAAATCTGTCACTAAATTAGCGATAAATTTTCATATCCGTTGCTAAATTAGCGACGAATTTGAAATCCGTCACTAAATGTAATCTTTTTTTAATTAGAATTTTATATTTTTTATATTTTTCTTCTATTTTATTTATTTATATTAATAAATCATATTATTATTTTATAATATTTTAATTCAACTTTTTATTTTATTTTATTTTATTTCATTTTTTTAAAGAGTAATATTATTTAAATCTAAAAAAAAAAACAATATGAACCGATCAATCAATTTATTATGATATAATATTATAAATAGCATTTTATTTTATTTTTTTATATTTTATTTTTTAAGAATAATATTAATATATTTTTTAATTCATTTATTATTTTATTTTAAATTAGCATTTTATTATTTTATAAAAAATTATCATATTTATTATTTTTAATTAATATGATGTATTTTATTTTTTAGCGACGAATACGGAATCCGTCGTTAAATTTAATGATAAAAATCTGAATCCATCACTAAATTTAAAATGTATAATTAAATAAAATATAATATTAATATAATATTTAAATTAAAAATTAATTTAGCGAATGATTTGTTTTCCATCACTAAATTTAGCGACAAAAATCCCAATTCGTCGCTAATTTTTTTATATATAATTAAATAAAATATAATATTAATATAATATTTAAATTAAAAATTAATTTAGCGATAGATTTAAAATCCGTCACTAATTTAACGACAAATTTTTATATCCATCGTAAATTTAATCTTTTTTTAATTATTTTTTTTGTTTTATTAATTTATATTAACAAATCATATTATTATTTTATAATATTTTAATTTAACATTTTATTTTATTATATTATATTTCATTTTTTTTAAAAGTATAATATTATTTAAATCTTAAAAAAAAACCATATATTTTATTTTATTTAAATTATATTATTTAAAACCATATGAACAAATCAATTTATTGTGTTATAATATTTTAAAATAGCATTTTATTTTATTTTTTTATATTTTATTTTTCTAAGAATAATATTAATATATTTTTTAATTCATTTATTATTTTATTATTATTTTTATTAAAAATTATCATATTTATTATTTTTAATTAATATTATTTTAGGTTTGTGGTTATATGCCTTTACAGATAATAAGTAAAAAAAGTTATTATATTTATTATTTTAAATTGTTATTATATATTATTTTATTATTATTAGAAAAATAATATAAAAATAATATCATAAGAAAGAAAATAATAATTAATCCTAAAATATTAATGAATTGTAAATTAATATTTTTTGGGTTTTTTATTTTTTGTTGAAATTAAATCTAATAATATGAAATTAAAGTCCTAAATAATAAATAAAAAATTTAAATACAAAATAATACTGAAATTGGATTTCATATAATAAAAACAGTGTATAATATAAATATAAAAATATGAAAAACCAAACAAAGCTTTATGTAAAAGGGGAAGGAAACAGAGTCATGCAAACAGGGTATGGGGTTCGAAGCTAGGGTTGAGATGGATTCGAAGTTGGATTCAGGTTCAACGATGGAGATGACTATAGATGGCTTCTCCGACGATTTCAAGGTGGCAGCAACTGAGGCGGTTGAATGGAAAGGTCAGATGGCGAGCGAATTGATAGCAAGCGAAGGTGGAGAAATTGAAGAATTGAAGGCAAGGACTAGACTTTGAATGACATTGCTGGAGAAAGCACCGGTCTATGAGGATGAATGATCGTCTGCTTGGTTTACTTAATGAAAATTGATACAAATCATATCAATATTCATGATTTTATAAGAAAAGATATATTTTTTTTAACTACTTAAATACATACCATAATAATAATGATTTAAATCTTATTTTATAAAATATTAAAGAGTAAAAATAGCAAAAATGAAAATAATGCAAGATATTTAACTTTTTAAAATTTTTTATTTTTATTAATATAAAATGAGTAAAATTATTTTGGTTAGCGGATAATTTTTGTAGAATTTTTTATTATCAACCAGGTTTTTATTGATCATCAGTTATCAGTTGAATTATTAAACATATACTTTTATCGTTGAAAAAGTTAAATACCCAAATGCACTCCAAACTTTTGTTTAGGTTGTTCCTCCAGAATTTCAACCAACCGCCCTCTTTTGTGTGTGTGTTTAGGCGTTTTAACCATGGACTTGATTGTTCCCTTCAAATTTTCTTATTTACCTTTTTTCAAACTAGCTATTTATTTTGTTTTTATGTTAGTATCTAAATTTCTGGTTTTCATTAACAATATGAGAAATGTCTTCAATAATACCAATATTTCTATCATGAATAATTAATTATATCTTATTTGTGTCGAGGAGTTATGTTTTATGCTAATTGGCTTTGACACCACACACACAACATAAATTGCCGCCCTTACTTCATCGTATTGATTCATAAAACTTTTGTTTCGTTTCTTTTTCTTTTTCTTTAAATGCGCCCCCACCCCGACTGACATACATACAAATAAAAACATGATTAATTACCAAAATTAATCCAAAATGCAAGCTCGTAAAAGGTGGATTGAAAGACAGAATTAAGGAAAGTGCATAGAAAGAGACTTTAGTCTTTCCCTTATATTTGGTAAAGATGAGAGAAAGACTACCATGGGATTAATGGGGTTTTCTTTTTTTATTTCTTGTTGTAATTATTAATTAGTTGTTATGAGGAATTGGAGAAGCCAAGAGGAAAACAGCTGCAATACAATAATACACCATTTACCCACAGACAAACGGAAAAAAGTCAAATTCATATCCATTAATTTATCCACATACAGAGGAAACAAGTCATATGATAAAATCCTATATTAAATTTGATAACTCCAGTTCCAGTACTCAAATATCAAGTGTCCTGCATACATCCAATTTCAGATTTTGTGGGGCCTCCAAATATTGCAAATGCCGGTGCAGAGTTCTACCAAAATATCCAAGTAAAAGGTGTGATCCTTTCTAAGTGAGATCGTTGCCGAAAGATTTTTTGTTCAACAAAGAAAGGGCAGGATGGAAACACCTAAGTACCATCTACCCACTTGAGGACTAATTCTAAAATGACCGATGCGGTTCCTACACACTCAAGGAGTGTATGCCGAGTGTTGCTTAATTAGCCCTTCCCATGATCTTTGTGGTCCTAGCACGTGCATCATAAACGTTGTAAGTTACCAATAAATTATGAAGGTAACGTTTAACTTTTAATATTATCACGAGTGTTGTAAGTTACGAATAAATTATAATAGACATTTTTAATTTTTAATATTGTGTAATGAAATATAACTCATATGACAGTGGGAGTGATAGGATGAATACTTTTATTTTTTGTGTAATAGATTAAGTTACTAATAGATATGTTTAATATTGAGTAATGAGGTGTAATTTATGTAATGAGAGCAGTGTGGTGTAAATTGTATTGGAGAAAGTTAAAAGTGAAGAGCAAGATGACAAAATTGGGAAAATGTTTTTTTCATTGCACTCATGATAAAAATGACAAGGCCTATTATATAGATTTACACTTAATAGAGTAATACTAAATTTAAGCAACTAAACAAAGAGAGTGACAAACATGGTCTATTAACTCATAATTGTTGCTAAAATTAAAAATTGCTGCTAACTAAAAATTAGTTCCACCAATTTTGGAGCACTACTCAACACTCCTGCTTCGAAATTACAAACTCCAAGTTTTTGCCAGATATAATGATGCTTTGCCTAAGGAAGTGCTTTGGTGAGAACATCAACAATTTGATCACTTGTGCCGTAGAATTTTAACACTATCTCTTCTTTCATTGTAAGACTATGAATAAAATGATAATAGATATTGATATGTTTTGTTTTACTATGAAAAGCTGGATTCTTCATCATTGCAATAGTTGTTTTGTTATCTCAAAACATTTTTGTTGCTCCCTCCGGTTCACATAGTGAATATCAGTCAGTAACCTTCATAACCATATAGCTTGACAAGCTGTGTGTGTTATAGCAACATAGTTTACCTCTGTTGATGATAATGCAATGTGCTCCTTCTATCATCAATGCATCATGCCCAATCACTGTTACTATACCAAACCAAGCTGAAATTTGCTTCTTTGCAATACCATATTCTGAAATCAACGGTCCCGACAATATAACGTAGTACCCTTTTAGCTGCTCCAAGATGCTGCTTGGTGGGACAGTGCATGTACCTAGACAACACACTTATAGAAAACATAATATCTGGACGAGTACGTGTTAGATAATTTAGATCACCAATCAAGCTTCTATAGAAACTTGGGTCAACTGCATCTCTGTGCCATCTTCAAGCTGCAATCTTTCATTTACATTCATAGGTGTAGAAGCAACCTTGCAATTGTGTATCCCAAACTTGAGCAAAAGATCTTTTGCATACTTTCTTTGATAAAGAAAAATTCCATCTTCCACCTGTTTCACTTCAAGGAAGTATTGCAATCTACGTAAGTCTGACATTTCAAACTCATTTTGCATACATGATTTAAATTTAGCAACCAAGATTTTAGAGGATCTCATGTAAATTATGTCATCAACATAAATGCAAACCACTAGAAAATCTTCCCCTTCATGCTTATTTAAATATAGTGTGGGCTCACTCTCACTTCCTTTAAACCCATTTTTCAGAAAATACGAGTTAATCCTTTTGTACCATGCTTGCGGTGCTTGTTTGAGCCCATCAAGGGCTTTGTTGAGCTTATAAACTTTGTTCTCATTATCATTAACAACAAAACCCTCAGATTGAGATGCCTAGACCTCCTCTTCCAACTCTCCATTTAAAAATACAAACTTTATATCAAATTGATAAACTGAAAAACTTAATTTTGCAGCAAGAGTTAGAAGGATCCTTACCATTTCAAAATGAGCAACCAGTGAGAATGTTTCATCAAAGTCAATACCTTGATGTTGTGCATACCCTTTTGCCACGAGCCTTACTTTATACTTCTGTATGTTGCCATCGGCATGATACTTCAGTTTGTATACCCACTTGAGACCGATAGGTGTCTTGCCAACTGGTAGATCAACCAATTCCCATGTTTTATTGTGCTCGATTGCTCTCATTTCTTCAATCATTGCATCTTGCCATTCTTCCACTTTAACTGCTTCATGAAAATAAGTGGGTTCTATCGCATAAAAAGCAAATAAGCATGATTCATAAATTGTCACAATGATCTAAATTTTCTTGGTGGTGTTTCACTAGAGGAGCTTGATGATGCTGAACTCAATGGTGAGGCATTGTTTTTTCTGAAGGTGTCATTACTTGCTGTTGGAGAAGATCTTGCTGAAGAAGAGGAGCTTACAGGATTGATTGAGTTCATTGGTGTAAAGTTTGTTGCTACAAATTCTTGAACTACAACTTCATCGTATTGTAACTGGATTTTGAGACCATTTTTCTCGAAAGTGAAGTCCCAACTTGCATCTTCATTAAACACAACATTTTTGCTAATCAATATTTTGCCACTCACAAGAGTATATAACTTATAAGCTTTGGATTGAGTACCGTACCCAACAAAGATACACTTTTCAGATTTTTCATCGAACTTACGACGTGACTGTTAATTTACCAAAGCTTAAGTTGTACATCCAAAAATTCGTAAGTGACTTACCCTGGGCTTGTTACCTTTCCATGCTTCATATGGCGTCTGATTATACACTGCTTTTGTGGGTGAAATATTTAGTAGGTACACAGCTGAAGCGATAGCTTCAGCCCAGAATTGCTTTGGAACACCTCTTGCTCTCATCATACTTTTGCCCATTTCAATAATAGTACGATTCTTTCATTTCACAATACCATTTTGCTCTGGTATATAAGGTGCCGTGATCTCTCTGTGAAAGTCATTCTCCTCAAACAAAGCGTTGAACTCAACTGACATAAACTCACCACCTCTATCTATTTGAAGAGTTTTAATCTGATAGCCACTTCGCTTCTCCACAAAAAACTTAAATTTATTGAAGTTGTCAAATACTTCTGATTTAAATTTCAAGAAATACACCAAACTCATGCGACTATAATCATCAATGAATAGTAAGAAATATCGACTACTTCCTAAAAACTCAATGCTCATGGGACCACACAAATCAGCATGTACTAACTCAAGACAAGTAGATGCTCTCCAAGCCTTAAATATAGGAAATGATAGTCTACCTTGTTTTCCATATACACATCCTTCACAAAAATCAAGAGTATCAATTTTAGGCAAGCCAACCAACATCTCTTTATTGCCTAACAATTATAACTCTTTAATATTTAAATGACCATATCACAAATGTCGTAGATTGGCTTCTCTGTTTTTTTAGCAACCAATACACTACTCGTACAACTAATTAACATATTAAGTGAAAACATCTTATTTAAGGTCATTTGAACATCAACAACTTTTTGACCCGATTTTTTTATTATGAATGCTACAAGAATTATTATCAAATAGAACAGAATATCCATAACCCATCAATTGTCTAACACTTAATAAATTATGAACTAGATAAGGAAGATACCACACACCATGGAGAAGCTTTATATTACCGTGTGAAGTTTTGATGGCAACTGTATCTCTACCTTCGACTTTGATTGGCTTGTCATTTCCCAGCCAAATTTTTTTATTTTTGTGATTCATCAAGCTCCTTGAATAATGACTTTGTGCCAGACATGTGGTTAGAGTATCCACTGTTAATAAACCAAATATCATTCAGCGCAATATTTGCAAAAGAGTGAACAATGAACAAGTTACTCTCCTCTTGCAATTTCTGGATAATGTTGGCATGCTTTTGTTCTTTCTTCTGTTTACTCCAACAATTAGCTTCCTTGTGCCTATATTTTTTGCAATAGCGGCACTAGATAGTGCTCTTGAATTGCCGTTGTTCACCAATAAATTGACCTCGTTCTTTACCACGGCCGCAACCTCGACCACGAGGAAGAATCCCTTAGAGGAAGATTCCCCCTTTACTTGAAAGGCCTTCTCCTTAGGCGTTTCAAATTATTTGTTAAGCCTATCTTCATGAGCTGACAAAGAACTCATTAATCCATCAAAGAAATAAGTAGATAAATCCTTTGACTCTTCAATTACAGTAATAACATGATTAAATTTTTGAGTTAAACTCCTCAAAATTTTGCCCATAATAGGTTGATTGTTTAATCTATCACCATACGACTCCATGTGATTTACTATTCCAGACACTCTAGATATATAATCTTGCACAGATTCTTTCTCTCTCATAGATAGAGTTTCGAAATTACAACGAAGAGTTTGTAATTTGATAGCAATTACCTTCTTGTCACCAAAATATTCTTTCATCAGAATCTCCCATGCCTGTTTGGAGGTGTTAACTATTACAATTCTTGGGAAAATCTCATCATCAAGGGCTTGCTGAATTAAGAACAAGGCTTTTGCATTATTTTTACAGTTTTCCAGCAACTGTGCATTAGGTTCTTCGTCTCATTTTTCTTTTGACTCTTCAAACTCATTTTCAACGAGATTCCATAGTTCTTCAGACTTGAATAAAGTTTTCACTTTGAGGCTCCAAAAATGACAATTTTGCCCCCTTACATTGGGCAGAGTAACACTAAATTTAAGTAACTAAACAAAGAGAGTGGGAAATATGGTCTATTAAACCAAGAGAGTAGGAAACATGGTCTATTAACTCATAATTGCAGCTAAAATTAAAAACTATTTCTAACTAAAAATTAGTTCAACCAATTTTGGAACACTATACAACAAATTGTCTAGTAGTGAGGTGAGTGATGGTTACAGTTCTCTCCATCATTAATATCCTACTTAATGAAATGAGAATTTTGTTTACATATAAATAGGAATCTCATTTTCATTTTTTCAACACATTTAGTCTTACAAGCATTCTAGAGAAGATATTAGTAAAATAAAGGTCTTTTTTGTGGAGTTTTGGGTTCAAATATTTTTTGTTGAATTGTTGTGATTCAAACAACAAATTATTTATCTTTTATATCTTGGTGGGAACGAATTAAATAAAATCTATTGTACAGTTCTTAAGATTTGTTTATCATAGAAAACTCGAATTTTCTTAAAGAGAATTAGATATCCATGCATTAATACGTGATTTTGTATGGTTTCTTTATATGTTATAATAAAATTATTATTTTTTATTAAATTATTTACTAATGGTAAAAATTTAATACATAAAACCTATACCACCACTTTTTTATAAGACAAAACATCTTTGACCATTCACTTTTTTAAAGGAAAACATTTTCTTAAAAAAGATAATTATTAAGAAATTAATTGTACTTTACTTTTTTTATTTAACAAGAAATTTTCATTGGTGTCAAATACAAAATCTTTTTTTTTGATACCAACTCTACCCTCGTATTATAAATTATCAAAATTATCATACTTTTTACATAAATTTATATCACGCATATTATGCAATACCGTACTGGACATCCCAATTAGTTGAGCTTATTGAAAGCTTGAAACTACTTGTATCATTACCTCTCGACTCATTGAAAACTTAAAGCTCGGCCAAATAGAGTGTCCGAGTTCAAATACATACCTTCACTACATACGCCTTAGCAGGTTCAGGAGCTACGCACGCCGGACAGCCACCATCAAGGCAAATAAATCATAATTGAAAATGCCCATGTAACATAATTGAAAAATCAAGGCAAATAAACCAATGGTCGCCGTTGATGGGCTCAAAGGACTTCGGGGCCTGAACTCAGAGCGGTCACCCCTGAACTGGCCCATAGAAGATGGACCAAGAAGGGAACCACTAAGGCCAGTCCGTCTAACCTTTATTATTATTATTATTATTTTGGTCGAATCTAACCTTTATTATTGTTAAGATAAAAAATAGATATTTTATTTCACAATTTCGTTGATAATATAGAACAAGACTAATAATAATTTATATTTTTTGTTTTACACATCATTTGAAGAAAACGAAAAAAAAAAAAAAAAAAAAAAAACTAACAATTTATATTTTGTTAAAAAAATGAAATATATAAAAAGGGTTGAAATCGGATAAATGATAGTTATTTTTATTTATTTTTTTGTTACAAAGGGACGGAAAACTAATCTCAAATGGAGGCTAGACCCTGAATATCATTAAGAAGACAATGGTACACCTCACTCCGAGGAGCACCGTAATCATGAACCCCAGGAGAAACTAAAGTCCCAAACTTATTTAACATATTGGCGCATCTATTTTCTTCACAGGATAAATGGTAGTTATAATTGCACATAAGATGCACCAATCAAAATAAATCAATTAAGGCTGAAAAGTTTAATAAGGAAATATGTTGCTTAATTTTTACCCTTATGAATTAATTATGGTTTTAAAAAGATTTGTCAAATTTCAAGTGTTTAGCTAGTTTTCGTCAAACCTGTGATATGAATTTTCATATATTAGTAGCCATTTAAAGTAATTCTAAAAAATATTTTTTGAATTACAGTTTTGTCCCTTAATCTTCAAAGTTGCAAATAAGTTCCTAAACGTTTGCAAAATTATAGTTTGATCCACAACATTTTGTTTTTGTCATAAGTAGATCCTTAAAATATCTTTAAAAGGTTATAAAAGTTTCAAAGTATACAAAACGGTCCTTGTGGTCAAGATCTTTGGACTTTCGCTGAAAAGGGGATATTCCTGTGATAGAAACCCTCCTTGGTGTTAGAAAAAAAATTGTAATGCAGTCGAAGATTGTTTTTCCAAGCTTTAGACAACATTTAATGGCAACAGTGGTCAGGGTTCGTGGCAGAGTGAGATCGAAAGTTGAAACCAAAAAGGGCTCGATTTTGGCGGACTTTAGGCTAGAGATTAGACCGGGCCGGGTTGGGCCGGTTCCGGTCGGATTCCTAGACGGGCCTAGGAATCGCGGGTCAATTAGCCACGATTCTGAGGCCTTCCATGGCCGGGCTGATTTTAGAAAAAATTTTCTTTGAACCGGCATGGCAAGGTGAACTAGGCTCACCGTTCCAGACCTGGTTGGGCCGTTCACAGTTTTTGTTTTTGTTTTTTAACTTTATTTTTTTTTCAAATTCTCTTTGATTTTTTTTTTATCTCTTTTCTTCTTTTTTTTTTTAACTCTCTTTGTTTTTTTTAACTCACCTTTTGTTTTAAATCAACCTTTTTTTTTCAAATTTACTAAAAATTTATTATTCTTTTTCTTTATCTTCCGTATCCGAGTTATTCCGCATCCTTTCAATCTTTAATACAAATCAAGGCTTTCAAAATGTTACCCGTCAAATTTGTATGCCTTTTTATTAAAACTCGACCACCTGCACTAAGCACTTTCATATGGCAATGTGAATTCCAGAGGGGTTAGTATATTTTTGGTCATTTTGGTTAAAATTGGATAGTAAGATACATTATTTTTCTACCAACCTAATATATTAAAATAATTATTATTGTTACAAACTTCTAATTTATGTGTTTATTGGTATAAAATTAATTCATTTAGTGACAAAAAAGAATTTTTTTTTTATTTTTTTTCTAACATATGTAAAGGATTAAAAGAAATTGAAAATAAACAAATCGTTGAACTACTACTATTACTAACTACATCACTACTATTTATATTATTATATTTCTTTTCATATAATATAAACATGACTCGTAAAATATGAGATATTTTTTGTTTAAATGTTATCAGCTAATATATATTTCCGTTGGAAAACTATCAACAAACAATTTATTAGACTTTCAGCACCTTCAAGTTTTACATGTGGATCTAAAATACTTACTACTAAAAACAAAATAGAAAATTTTTCATAATATTTAAAAAAATTTTATTTTAATTAGTTGAACAATATCACTAAATCTATCTTTATTTTTAAATTGACTAAATATATAACAAATTTCACAAAAATTAGGTAATATTAAATAAGTTATTGGATAGTGAACTCCAGAAAATAAATTTGTACATGTATAAAAAATTTTCAATAATTGAAAGAGTGTGGTTGTAAAATCAAAAACAATATTATCAATAAAACCATATTCATAAATATAATTAGTAAATTCAATTAAAATATTTGTAAAAAGTATTACACATTGTAACATATCATAAGTTGAATTCCACCTATTGTCACATTCTTATTTAAATTTTATATTATGTAAATTATATAATTGTCTCATTTCCTGTGTTTTGCCAAAAAATTTCTAATTTGATAAATTAAGTCATGAATGGGTCGTAAAACTACTTCTGCTACTTTTAAACTATCTTTAACATATAAATTTTAAATATGAAATATACACATACTATGAAAAAAGATTCTTTCTAATATTGTTTTTAAAGTATTTTTTTAAAATATTAATGGCATTAATATTAGCCGATTCATTATCGAAAGACAAAAAAAAAAAAAATTCTATCACTAATGCTATATTCATGAATAATATTTGTAATTAATCTAACTGTATGAGAAGCGGAATGTGGGTATTCCTAACATTGAAAAGTTAAAAATCTTTTCTCTAAAACCTAAGAATCATTAAGTCAATCACATATTATAATAATAAAATGTTCTTTTTTAGATTCATTTTTTCAGGTATCCGAAATTAATGAAAATTTATAATTGCTGTTCATAAAATTTGCAATTTAACCATCTTTTATGGTTTGAAATCAGCTTAGGGACCTCCTGCCACCGGATTTTCTATTACTTTTTTTATAATTTTGTTATAAATATTTTTGAATATATTTCTTAAAAACTTTACATTCAATTATACTAAATGGTAACTCTTTACGTGCTATTTATTCTATTTGTCATATTTCTTTGGCCTTCACATTAAATCTAAATGTACCTGTCATATTTCCCCCCGTGATAATTTGTATTTGTCTAGTTTGAGATAATTTATCCGGGTGATCTCTAACTATGTGTCTTTTAAGTGTGTCCACTCCCCAGCTCTTCAAAATTTTATATTTTAATGACAAATTTTACAAGTTGTATTTTTCTTTATGAGATAGGAGAAACAAGGAGCAAGGGCAAGAAGACCTGTCCAGCACAACAAGCAAACTAACTAACAGATCATTGAGACTATGCTTCAATCTAGTTATTTGTTGTTTTCCTCTTCCCGCGATGTCTTCCTCCAAGATCTTGCTCAGCTTCTACGTAGGATGCTCCATTATGGTAACTCTTCTTAGAGCATTCCTTTCCATATTGGCCAGCTAATCTACACAACAGTTCAACTTACTGAACACGTGAGTCACTTTAGACGCTCCCAAATCTGCCATTAGCTCTTTGTATTCCTCGACCATGAGGAGAAGGGGATGATTCTTATCTACTTGATTCCCTAGTAAATGGACTAATCTTCTACTTGATTCCACAGTAAATGGACTAGATGAAGACAATTTACCTCCACTTGAAGGCTACTTATCTGCATGACCTTCGCAAGCTTCAGGCCCTCTCTTAAGCCCCACAGTTCAATTGTAATGGCGCCAGTTTTGCCAACGTTAACATAGTAGCCCCTCACCTAGCTGCTATCATCCCTTCTCAACACACCATTTGCACCAACTTTCCTAAAATCTAAGTCAATGGAGCTGTATGAATTTAGTTTAAACATCCCTTCCTATGGGGGTTTCCATTTGACCCACAGTGCGGACTTCTCTTCTCCATAATCTCTCCTTCAAAAGCTACTTGCCACTCCTTACACAAATTCCTAATCCTTCGTAGTAGGACTAGATTTTCCAACTTCTTATTCTCCATGACCCACGTACATCTTCTTTTCCATAGGGACCAAACTACCGTTGAGAAAAGGAACCCTTTCTCCAACTTAATGGATCCCTTATTACCATTGACACCCTTTTTCAATGAGCTCGCTAAGCTCTCTTCCTAAAACTCTTCTCTACCATCAGAACCTGCTCCAAGTAGATGCCATACTTCCCTAGCCTCCTTGCAATCTCTAAGAATGTGAATCATGGTTTCTTCCCTCTCTCCATACTGCTGACAGGTGACATCATTCGTTAAACCCCTCCTCTTCCTTTTACCCTCCTCGTGCTTTCACCATTTGTTAGACATCGTCTCCACCTAGCCATCCACAGGAAGAACCTCACTCTCTTTGGACACTGAAGTCTTCCAAACCTAACTCCAGTCATCTACTCCTTGGTTACTTTCAGATTGGTTTGAAGTCATAAGCTCATTGGTACTAGCAACTGAGAACTCTCCATTGTTAGTTCCCTTCCAAATTATGGAATCCTTCTCTCTTCCCCTCTCAGCAGCCATAATCCCACAAATTCCATATATTTTGTCCTCAGTTATCTAGCTTCTGAGCTCTTGGACCTTACACTTGCCCTCAGCATCGATGAAATCCCCTACTTTGAAATAAGGCAACTCCCCTTGCTGCTGAAGAACAGCATGCTTCAGGAGTCTTCTCTCCCCAGCCACCTATCCTTCCAAAAATCAATATCTTTCACATCTCCTACTCTCTACTTGATTCCTTCTTTGAGACAATCTCTACTGCTCAAAATACTCCTCCAAACACCTAAACCCTCATTTCTTTTTTTGTTGTTAGGTATTTTGCTCTGAGTAATGAACGCCAAAAATCATCCTTATCCTTAGCAACCAGCCAACCAAGCTTTGCGAGCATTGCCCTATTACTCTCCCTCATCTTATGCACCTCTAGCCTACCATGCTTTTTTTGGTTTACAAACGGTATCCCACTTCACCAAATGAACTTTCCTCTCTCCTTCTTTAATTCCCCAAAGGAAGTCCCTATTAATTTTATCTAGCTTGTTGCATGTGTCTCTTGAGAGCAAAGCCATTTGCATCGTGTGCATAAGGAATGGCAGTAGTCATAGCTTGAATGAGAGTTTTCTCACTACAATCCTTAGAACCTTAGCCTTCTGACTACTTAACTTATTTCTAACTTTCTCTGTTAAGTGATTATCGAAGTCTCTCTTGACTATCCTATGGATGGTTGGCACTCCAAGGTACCTCCCCAGATCATCTGAAGGGACGAATTTACTCACTGCCATTAGAGAAGTTTATGTTGTCCATAGGGTCTTTGGAGAGAACCAAATCCTAAATTTGGTGGGGTACACCTCCAACCCGCTCTCAGCTAAGAGCTTTCTTAGGCAATCCATGATAGCACTCAAGTTTAGCTACTCTGCTTCAGCAAATAAGATGATATCGTTAGCAAAGAAGAGGTAGGCAATCGAAGGGCCATTCCTAGACACTTTAATGGGGTTCCATCTCCCCTTGTTAATCTTCTCTTGGATCATGTACGAAACCCTTTTCATCACCAAAATAAATAGATAAGGGGACAATATCCCCCTGTTTTAGACCCTAACCCATCTTTATGTAGGGTAGCACCTCCCCATTCCAAATAAGGAAAACTTTCTGGTGAGTCGTCAAATAATAAAAAATAAAATTACCTACTTCACTAAAGACGGATCTAGGGTGAGCAGGGTCGAATGCACAGGGAATGGTGGATTTATCTCTTTCAAGAAAAATGAAAATATGGGGGTTTGAGAGATGATCTAAGTCTAACAAAAATAAATAAATAAATGAAAATTAACTAAAATAAAATAACTAAATAATGTCAATTAAAAGAGAGAATATCAATTAGAGAAAATCTAGCCAAATGAGTTATTTCCACCTTAATGTATTTGATTGATCATCGATACAAAAACTACTCGATATTATGCGAATAAATTGGTTATAGCCGCTAAGTATCACGAAACGACTAATCTCTCCTTATTTCTTCGGTAATCAAAATACCATCGTTAATTACTTCTCTAATCGAAAGATAACCCAAGAGACTTTCATTGGACTTAATGTTCTGACAGCATTACGATCTAGAAAGACATAATTCTAATCAGTAAATTCCAAACTAGATTTATTTAAATTAGATTATCTAATTTCTTGACATAAATCCTACCGCTTGCGAGAACATAAAACTATGTCAATCATCACTCTATTAAAAACATACAAACTTTGCTGTTTTTAAATTATTGTAGACTATTTTAGGGTTATTAAACATATGCCTCTATTTAACAATTGCCAAACAATCATAAATATTAAATATAGAGATTAAATAAATACCCACAAATATCAAGCAAATAAGATCATTTAGATTTCACAATCATCATTCATTAAGGTTTCAATAATCTTTTGACTAGAAAAGAAATTAAAATGAATTCATAATAAAAAAAAACTCACAATAAATTGGGTATTGTTTTCAAGGAATAAAGAAAGACAAAAACAAAGAACCCTTTCCCCGGCTAAGGTTGCAGCTTCCAATGCTTTTTCTGGATGTAGTGACTGCTGCCCCCTTGGGGTTGCCTTCACGAGTACTTAAACAATATGTAACACTCATATGTATATAGGAGTATAATCCTAGAACACTACTAAACAAAATAAAAATAAAATAAAAGGTAAACTTTTTAAAAGATAATACTCTAAGAGATTTATATCTTTAAAAATTCATTTTTCTAAATATTAGAAATAGAATAAATATTTTCAATATCTCCAACTCTATCCCAAATTCTTCTTAAGTGTGCAATTGGGAAATTAATTTTTTACTATAGTAAATCTTGCACTGCCTCTTGAGATCCATATGCCCATATGCTAATAAAAGAGTATTGCTGTCTAATTTTTCATGTTTTGAAAAATTGCTCCAATTTAACTTATTTTTTTTCGTTTTCAATAATAAGTTGTTCCTAAATTAAATGTCACAAAACATAAATATTAGTATAATATTTATTCAAAAATAATACAAAATCAATCATAAATATTTCACACATGTAAATCGTATCACTTTTCCATAGGTGACTGCATGCATTATCAGCCTAATCATTGGGATAGGAAGATTGATGTCCAGCAACACCCTTCCTAAATAACTTCAAGAGACATTGTTGTACGCTTTCCTCATGTCAATCTTTAGAATCATACCATGTTGCCTTCCTTTGGACTTGCACAAGGAATGGATTACTTCCTGAGCCACCACTATGTTACCAGTAGTTCCCCTACCTGGAAGAAAGATACTTTGGTGATGGCCTATCAGGTCTTGCAAAAGAGGCCTTAATCTCTACACTATAACCTTAGACAAAACCTTGAAAGAAGTGTTCAAAAGACTAATGGGCAAAAAATCATTGATTGTACTGGGGTTCTCATTTTTTGGGATCAAAATCATGTAAGCATCTACAAGGTCATCACAAAAGAAACCATCTTTCATAACTTCATTCACAAACCTCCACAGGGAATCCTTAACAACCGACCATTACCTTTGATAAAAGATAGGTTGGAGGCCATCAAGGCCCAAAGCTTTTAATCCTTGCATGGAGAACACAGCTTGCTTAACCTCTTCCTCTTCAACCGCTCTGGTGAGATTTTCGTGCTGTCTCTGCTCTATTTTTTGAATATAGCTCCTGAATGTATCGCTAGGTTGTTCCACTCCCTTCCCTTTAAAGAGATCCAAGAAGTAACTCCAAACATGACTTTTGATCCTTTCCTGATCAGTGCTCCATCCCTCATCCACCTTCGGAGCTGCAATCTTATTTACTTGCCTTCTTATCTTAGTAGTGACATGAAAAAAATTAGTATTCCTATTGCCTTTGATCATTCAATTCAACCTCGACTTCTGAAGCCAAAAAGCTCCTCCTGATCAAGGACTTTATTGTACTTCTCACGTAAAGCAGACTCCAGCCCCTACAGATGTTTGGACTTGTAGTTTTTAGCTCTTTGGATGCCTCTTAGTTTAGCTTCCAATTCCTCTTTTCGATTGAAGATATTTCGGAACACCATTTTATTCAGAACTTCAACTTCTCAACTATATTCTTGACTACCTTAATTAAGAATCCCTCTCCTCCTTCCCAGGCTTTGGAAAAAATGTCATTAAAATCTGGATGAGATAATCAAGCTATTTCACACCTAAAAGGCTTATTTTCAGGTCTAGGAGTAACTGAGAGTCTACTGTGCAGAATTACAAGGCTATGGTTATCATGAAGACATGGGAGGTTGATAGTTTCCATCTTAGGAAATTTCATCTTTGCTTTTAAATTAGCAAACACTCTATCCAGCTTCTGTTGGAGCACGATCCTCCCCTGGTTTCTTTTAGTCCATGTGAACTTGTTGCTACTGGCTTTTGTAGTTTTGAAGGTTACAGTCCATCCACCTGTTCTTGAACTAGTTAATCCTTCTCCACTCCCTCTCATTTCTATTGGTAATCTCTTTACTACTCACAATGTCGTTGAAGTCCCCCATCATGAACCAAGGCTCTGAAATTCTCGAGGCTAACTGTTGCTTTTCCTTCCAGAACACTTCTTTGTCTCTTTCATAGGGTTGAACATAAGCATAAGTGAGCTATTGCTTGCAATTGCCTTCCTTCACTCTCATATGAATCCATTGATAAGATCGAAGAGCCACTTGAATCTCAACCCTATCTTTGTTCCATTTGAGCCAAAGCCTATCCCTAAAACCATTAGGATCCACTACGCAGTCATCTTTCAATCCCAGCTTTGTCAAAAAACTAGGGAATCTCTAGAACCAGCCTTAGTTTCTAGCAAACAAATGATATCAGGCTTTTGACTGCACACCAACTCCTGCTCTTCTGAAGTTGCCATTGCCAACTCCCCTACAATTCCAAGTTATGATTTTGCAACTCATGATGAAAAACCATAAAGAAGAAAGAACCAACTCTAGATTCAGTGGGAGTCGCATTCCATTCCCTCTTCCCTTTGCTTTCCCTCACTTTTCTCTTCTTTCTCACCGGAGACCCAACCCATCATTCCTTCTCTTTGATCTCCCACATGTTGAGTTCTTGGGGGAGGCTCAGTTACCATTTAATTTAAAATTTCACATTCCCTAAATGGACTCTTTTCTCCATGATCGAAAGTATGTATACCCATCACCTTCGGGCTCAGGTTGCTCCTTGGGCTTCCACACAATATATCATCCTTTCCCATCTCATTTGGGTCATTAGTATTACCTTCATATTCCATTAGGCCCATCATCTCCTCCATAGAACCTTGCAGCCTCTCACTCCTTCTCGAACCTGCATTAACCCCAGCCCAATTGTTTGAAACCATAACAAACGGCCCACTATCTCTCACCCTCTCTACTCTTATTCCACTCTAATGATACCCATTGTCTTGTCCCTATCTCTGTTCCGCCTTCTTCTCTCACGTCCTGATCCTCCCTTCTCGATCTTTACACATTACCAGACGATTGTCTTGCTTTCTTCCTTCTGTTGTCGCCTCCCATCTCTCTATTTCCTTTCCCATGTTTGATTTCTGCAATTTGTCCCATCTATGATTCCTCCACAGGTCCTTCAATCACCTTTTCCTACTGCATTTGAGCAATCTCCGAAGTATCATTGACCTTCCAAAAATTTGCAAACCTATTGCTCTGGTACACTTCTTTCCCTGTTCTCTTTTTGTAGTTTCCATTTTTGGATAATCTCTATTTCTGAGCTATTATCATCCATGGTCCCAAACCTTCATCTCTTTCGCCCTTATGTTCGCCGGAAAACCACTACCACTAATTACCTTTGACTGGGCCTTTTGGTGGTTCGCTGCTTCTTTAGCTCTACTTTCCTCACAATTGTCGCTGCTATGGCCCACCTTCCCACAAGAGAAACAGATGGTATGGAGACCCTTATACTCAACCTTTGAACCCTATTTCTGATGCAAACTCTTGATACATGAGGTTTGCTTAAGTCCATCTAAATGTAGATTCTCATAAATTTACCCATTAGGGCATTCGCTGTGTCACTGTCTATTTTCAGAGGCTTACCTATAGCACGATCAATCTCGAAAAGAATCTCTTCCTCAAAGAACTCTATTGGCAATTGGGGAAGCCGAACACAGACCGCTGGTGATGTTATTTTAGCTGATTGAACTTGAAACCAGGGGTGCCACCTTCTTACCGTTAAGTAGGACCCCCTGTAAGAGCATGATAATTGTCTTGTTTTTTCGAGAATTTAGCTAAGAAAAAACCCCCGCCCAAATCAATTAGCTCGATCGCTCCTTCATTCCTCCACATGGTGTTGATCTTTATGTTCATAAGCTGATACCCTATATCCTTCCCCAAAAATTTAACTATCAGTGAGTGTTTCCATGGTCTCCATAACTTCTCAACTTTTCATTTGACACCTGAATGGTGGGCATTTGGCCCCTATGTTTTGCTATTAAATCCTCCTCCAGTTAGTCCTCCATCTCAACCTCTGACGGTGTATCTTCCTCACTTTCTTGCTGTCCTTCTCTACTAGTTTGGCCCAATAGCATATCCCTTAAGGATATCTTAGTCATTGCTCTTCTAGCTCTTTTGTCTGTTTAGCTTTTTTACTGCTACGTTGCAGCAAATCTCCTACTTCTCTTATCCCTCTTGGGTCTGCTAGGTTAAAACTTTCACCTTTGTCTTCCATTGGTAGCTCTCAGACTTCTCTCTTAACTGTAGTTCGTTAATCTCTCTCTCTCTCTCTCTCTCTCTCTCTCTCTCAAGTTGCCTTTTGTTCTATATAATTTTAACAAAAAATCCAATGCATTAAAATCATCTTTTCTGACGTGTATTGTATTAAATTGTGTTATTAGATTTATTTTTTTTCAAAACCAATATCAATATCTTCGGAATTTCCTTTTATAAAAATGAAAACGGAGGGAGATAAGATTATTGGGAAAATTGTGAAAAATATGTTCCATCCATTTTTTTTATTTAAGTTTAAATATGTAAAAAATTTAATATGAATGAATTAAATATGCAAAAAAAGTAAAGTTATAAAAAATAAAATGTTATTGACTTAAAGGAGATCACGGTTGTTTATCACCAAATCTTGAAAATTTGAGTTTCCAACTTTGAAATCTTGGTTAATGTTTACGGATATTGTAGATGGTGTGATTAGTAGAAAATTGTAAATGAGTTGAAAATGGAAATGGTGGTGTAATTAGAAATGGTGTGATTAGTAAGAGATGAAAATGTGTTTAATGTGAGAGAATTGTAAAAAATTGAAATTGAGTTGCTATATGAGATTTTGAAATGAGGTGTTACCTATTTATAAGAAATTTTTTCAACACTATGGATCAAAATAGCCTTCAAATTAACCATTTTATAGTTGTTGGAATGGGTAAAATTGAAAAGATAAAAAAATAGAAATAGCTGTTGCAACCGACCTGGTTGAACCTACCGGGGCCGGGCCAGTTCTAGGCTGATTCCAAGCCTGTGTTGGACCAGTTCCCAGTTCAAGAAACTAGGAATTAGATCGGCTCGCTACTGTAGTTGGGCCGGTCTAGTTCTGGGTTACTATTCGCCCAGGCCGATTACCAATCTTGGCTAAAATAGATCGGTTGGGCTGGTTTTCGGGCCGAAACTGTCCCAGTCCCATCTCTATTTTAGGCTCCGATTTGAAGGTAGTTCAAGTCATCATAGAGGGAGGACCTTTAGTAGAAGGGTAATGAAGGATTCTTGTGTAAATACTGTAGAAATTTATAAACTTCATTTAAGTTCAACCTAGATCATTCTGTAGCAGGGAGCATAAGGGAAGTTCCTAGAAAAGAGGTGGAGTTTGTCTGTTCTCACTTAAATACCTATTTTCTTGTACAAGTATTTGTCACTAGATAGAATTTTTCTAAACATACTTTGTTATCGCATACTGAAAAATAAACTTTACAAAAGTTTAGAGTATAAATTTAAATATGGACAATAAGAGATAAAAATGCGACTAAATATAAAAGAGAGAAAAAGGAAAAAGATTTATCAAAAAGACAAAATTAAAAAATGGAAAAAACTTCTTCTATTAAGCGTGAAAGACAGATCATCACAAATATTACAAAAATAGAGAAATAGAGAAGAGAGAGATTTTATAAGAGAGATTGTCTTCCAAATTGTATTTACAAGAGACGAAAAACCCCCTATTTATAGAAAAAATGAGAGGAGAGAGAAGAGTGAAAAATAAAAAGTAAAATATAAAAGTGGAGAGAGAGGGGAGTAGGCACAAAGCCTACTTCCAACGACTACATTTATAGCCATTAAAGTTTCCTAGGAAGCCTTAGGCTGCCCAGCCAAGGCTATTACTGGGCCAAAAAGTTGGGTTCAGCATTGGGCCATCTTCAACACTTCCCCTCTAGTTTGATGAATATATGTCAATGGAGCCTAACTTGTCGAGGATATGGTTCATGTGACTAGCCGTAATTCTTTTAGTGAAAATATCAGCAAGCTGTTCACTACTCATTACATGAGGGTGATTATGGTCTTATCTTCAACTTTTTGCTGTACAAAATGGCAATCCACCTCAATATGTTTGGTTCACTAATGAAATATTGGATTTGATGCAATATGAATAGTCGATTGGTTATCACAAAGAATCCAAGTTGGTATGGAAACCTTGAAGTCGAAGTCTTCAATTAGAGTTTTTACTTCTCCAAGACATTAGATTACCTCCCACAAATATGCAAAAGCTCATTGCAGACCTTCTATCTTGAGAATCTCCGACCCAATCGCATCATAATATCCAACGATCTCGGAGCTTTGGTTGCACTTCATTCATATTCCACATCCAGGTTAGCCCTTTAGGTACGTTAAGATCCTTTCAACTACTCTCCAGCGTCTCATTTTTGGATTGCGTATATACTGGCTAATTCGGCTAGCTGCATTTACTATATCTAGCCTGGTGATTATCAAATAAATGAGCTTACAAATAAGTCTCTGTATCTCAGAATGTTGGTAAAGTGTTGATCATTATCATTTCCTTCTTCATAAGTTGAGACTGGGTTACAAACAGATTTAGCTCCCAATTTACCTGTTTCCTGCAAAAGATCAAATGTGTATTTTTTTGGGAATAGAACAAGCCCTTTAGAGGAGTAGGCAAACTATATACCTAGAAAATAACTTAACTTCCCCAAATCTTTAATTTTAAATTTAGACTTAAGGAAACTTTCAACTTAATCTATTTGCTTTATATCATTCCTAATTATAATTATGTCATCGACATAGATAAGTATAACCGTGATCTTTTTGTTAAAAATTTTTGTAAATAAAGAGAAGTCACTAGTGTACTTAGAGAGATCATAATTGAGAAGAGTGAAGCAAAGTTTAGCATACTAGGCTATGGGAGATTGCTTTAAACTGTAAATGGCCTTTTTTAGCTTGCATACTTGTCCCTCTTTGCCTTCAAGCCCTTGAGGAAGTCACATGTAAACTCAAAGGTTTCTACACTTGGTCAATGCCATTCAAGAACTCTTGACGACTAGAGAAAATGTTGTTAGTTGTATAAAAATTAGAAATAGGATGACATGTAATCTTGGAATTATAATAAATTTTCTTATTTAACCATTATGAAGGACGTCTTAACCTAGTCATAAGAATTTCCTTATTTTTTTCATTAACTTGTTCTCCCCCTTACTCATTTGGCTCCTCTTTTTATAAAGTATTTTCTTTTTCTTCCCTTTGTTCCATATTTTGTTTCAGAATTATTTATTGGGGAGATTTATTTTCAACTCTTGGGGATTTCCAAAAAAGGATCTGTAAGTCTCCTTTTACGAAATCTTTATCTTTACTTTGTTCTTTAAAATAGAATTCATCTTAAAAAAATATTACATTTTTAAATGTATAGACCTTATAGTTTTGGGTTCATAACAAAAATAACCCCTTTGAAATGATGCATAACCTATAAAAATACATCATCTTTCATTTCTTTCTAACTTATCTCTCATTTGAGAAGGAATATGAGTATAATATGTGTAACCAAATATTTTAAGATGAGATAAGGATGGTTTTTCTTTCCTAAGTATCTCTAAAGGAGATTTTCTTTTGAGAATCTTTATGGGAAGTTGATTAATTACATGTGCAGTTATACTAATTATATCACTCTAAAATATTTTAGACATATTTGCATAAAATATCATGATCCTTACTATTTCTAGAAAGTGCCTATTTTTTCTTTCGACTACTCCATTTTGTTGTTGAATATAAGGACAAGATGTTTTGTGAATAATTTCTTTGTTTTCTAGATATACTTTGAATTCAATACTCATGTATGCACCCACATTATTAGTCTAAGTGTTTTGATATGAGTGTCATATTGTTTCAAGATAAAGTTGTTACAATTTTTAAATGTTTTGAAAGTTTGTGCCTTAGTGTAAATTATGTATACCCATGTGTATCTAGATTTATGATCTATAAAATATACAAAATATTTGAAACTCTTCTAGATTCAATTGAGGATGTTCATATATTAGAATGCATAATATCAATGACATTTTTACAAATAATTTCTAAAATTGGATAAAATACTCGAAATGCTTCACAATGTTCTTTTTTACAAAATTTTGTTGGAAAAAGTATTTTTAAGCCTCAATCATTTGAACGACCTAATCTAACATGCCATAGTCGATTATTTTCTTCACATACTACAAAAGCTTGGTTGTCTTGATCTAAAAAATATAAATTGTTCCTTCTAAATCTCTTACCAATTACTTGGTTCGACTTGAGATTCTAAAAAACAATAGTATTAAGATTAAAAATAGTCTTGCAATTTTGGTCTTTAGTTATTTTACTAATTACATAACATTGGAGGTGAATTTAGGAACATATAAGGCATCTAAACTTTTTCCAAAAAAATTCAAGTTCCCCAAGTTCTCTAACCTTCAAATTTTGTCCATTAGTTATTTTTTCTATCTTATGATTGAAGAGGGGTTTAAAACGTGTTATCTTTTATTTATTTTTAACCATATGATAGTTACATTCCAAATCTAATCATCAATTTTTAGAATAATGAGTGTAGTTTGAGGTGTTACCAAAATTATTAGTGACTTGTTTCACAAGCTTGGTGATACCTTCAAGAGTCGATTCCAACGCTATATTCTACGCCATTTTTGGTACTCCTTGCTCTTTAGTTTTAAGATGCTTTGATCTTGAGATAGGGATGAAGAAGCTAGCATTTTTCCTTAGCATGGTTTAACCTATTGCAATGTGAGCATCCTTTCTTATGAGGAGGCTGATAGATTTTGTTGGCAATGAGTTTTTTCTGATATAGGAGTGGAGACTTCCTGCTCAACTTTAAATCCGTGGACTTCAACTTTCAACTCTGAAGCCTCCTCAAAGCGCATGCTAGCATCGGCCTTTTAAATTAGGAATTGGATTTCTTGATATGAAGGGAAAATCTTTCATCTGAAGGATTTCTTGACAAATATTTGAGAAGTGTTCACCAAGGGAGAAGAGAAAACCAAAAAATTTATTTTCATCTTACCTGTTCAATAATATCTTCGGATCACATATGTGAGGTCTCAGTATCTCCAATTCATTCCATATATCTTCATATTTTCCAAATAGTTGGGATATAATTTTGTCTTCCTTCTTAATGTTAGCAATCTTTCGCTTGATTTTAAAAGTTCTTCCCACATTAGATTCTTGTCCATATAGGTTGTACATTTGATCCCATAGAGTTTTAGAATTTGGATAAAATGACATTATATTTTTGTGAGTTTGATCCGTGGTACAAGAAAGGAGAATGAAAACTTGATCATCTCTTTCTTTCCATTCTTCATATGCAGGGTTGGTGAGATTAAGAGATTCATTTGTTATAAATTTCAAGAGTTTTAAGGTATTGAGTGATTTTTTTATGTACTACCATTGAAAATAATTTGTGAAGGTTAGAATCGTGGAAGAAAAAAGTTGAGTTTGAAATCAAGTAATAGAGGGTGGGGGATTTGCCATTTGAGTAATAATAGAATTCCGCTTTGATCCCACGTAAAAGTTTGTAAACCTCACTTAATTTCAACCTAGAATGTTCTGTAATAGGAAGCACCAGAAAATTTCTCAAGAAAGAGGTAGAGCTCATCTGTCCTCATTTAAGTATTTCTTTCCTTGAATAAGTATTTGTCACTATATAGAATTTTTCTAAACATGTTATATCATCGCATACTAGAGAATGAATTTTATAAAAGTTTAGAATATAAATTTAAATATGGACAAAGAGAGATAAAATTATGACCGAATATAAAAGAGAGAAAGAGGAGAAAGATTTATTAAGAAAACAATATTAAAAAATAGAGAGAACTTCTTCTATTAAGTGTGAAAAAGAGATTATCTCAAATATAACAAAGATACAGAAAAAGAGAAAAGAGAGATTTTGAAAGAGAAATTGTCTTTCAAATTGTGTTTACAAGAGAATAGAGAGTCCCTATTTATAGAAAAAATGAGAGGAGAGGGAGAAGAGAGAAAAATAAAAAGTAAAAAATAAAAGTGGAGAGAGAGAGAGTGGGCACAAAACCCCTTTCTTCCAACAGTTACGTTCATAACCGTTGAAGTTTGCTTGGTAGCCTTAGGCCGCCTGGCCAAAGCCCTTGTTGGGCCAAAAAATTGGGCCTAGCGGAGGCAGTTTCCTGGTCCATTTGGGTCAGAATTCTTGGGCCCAAGGGTTTTATATTTTCTTTTGTTTTTTTGATACATATTGATACTCAAATTCGAATTTATTATATGAGAAGGGGGGAAAACCAAGGTGGATTTGAGCATTGACCGAGAAAATCAAGGTGGATTTGATGATATTGAAGGGTTAATCAAAAAGAAATTTAATAATTCTACAAAATTTATAAAGAAAGGGGTAGAGAGAATGACTTCACCAACACTTGTTAGTATAGGTGGGATGGACACCCTCATCCTTTAACTAGGTCGGGAGTTCGACTCCCATGAACACGAAAAAAACAATATTGGGAGACCCGCCCCCACAAAGTAGGATGTGTAACGGTCGATTCAGATTAGTCGAGACGAAATTTCGGATATTGGGTGGTGGCTAAATCATGGTACTAATAAAAAAAGAGAGAATGACTTCATCAGAGGGGAGGGTGTGACAATCCACCAGTCGTGTGTTGCACTGTTAACAAAAGAAATAAAAATTGGAAAATAAATCATTACAAAATATATAACATATAGATAGCATTCTAAGCATTGCCATCCATTATATGGAAATGCGGGGAAAAAAAAAGTGAACCAAAATTTTAAACTTTTACTATTTATAATTTTTTTTTTTATATAAAATTTGGCAAAGTCTCCCTTAAACAATTGTCTAATCTAACCACTCAGCGCTTATAGAAACAACATAAAACCTGTCTTCAATGACCCTCGTGTCTCGTCCTACAATAGATTATATAATAGTATATAAACTCTAACGAATCACTATTAGACATACTTGGCTCTATGTGGCCCATGATACATGATCATGAAGGTGACAACCCTAATGCCATACAAAAAAGATCATAGGTCTACAGCAAATCTATATATTCATCAAGTTTAAATTTTGAACCCTAACAACGACATCTAACCTTGTCATATCTCAAAGCCAACAAAAATATGCATAAATTCCAGAAAGGATATACATATAGATTCACATAAGCACATTGTACCAAACTTTTAGTTTGTGTGAGAAAAATAAGAGATTTAGGTCCTTTGTGTATGGATTTTTAAACCTTTAGTTTTCCAAAAAAAAAAAAAAAAAATGCTCTTAAAACTAACCGTTGGAAGGGGCATTTTCGTCCTTAAATTACCTAAAAACATGTGAAAAATTAATTATTCAGTTTTGACTACGAAGCTTTCCTAACTAGTCATTTTTCGGCTGTCAGATAGGCAATTTTGTCCTCAAATTTGTGAAGATAAAGGGGGAAAAAAAGTTTCGTGCTTGACTACATTGTCCCTCCAACTATTTTTTTGGGGTATTGAAAACGATTTGCAGGGGCAGGAATTCTTGAGACTGGAATGTTAGTCCACAAAATGAGGAAAAACTATAACATTACCCATGAACATTCACATTTTGTCATACAACCTCGTGAATCAGTTTTTGTAATATCCTCCCCTAAGCTATCAATTTTGGTAAAATTGGTCCTGTGATTGAAATGACGAATCCAATAAATAATAATTTCATGGAGCTCAATAATGGCAGTATTATCCGCAGACTTATCAGAGTTCTTAATTTCTTTTTTCAAAAATTTTGTCCTGTAAACTTGTTACATGATGTTCAAACAATTGCACGTTTTCCTTCCTTTTTCTTTTAGAATCAAAACTGGTCCTTTAAACATGTTGTTCACGAAAATGGCTAGTGTCTTCAAAGTTGCCATTTTTTGAACAAGTTGTTCAAGGAATTTCAAATTCTTGCTTTAGAATTTCAAGGAGAATTCTTCTCAACAGTGGCATCCTCTCTTCTTTATGTGGTTAAAACTTATCAGAATTTCATGAAGCTTGATACTAAAAAAACCTTGCATTTGGTGGATAAATCCTTTGTTTCTCCTCTCTCTCTCTCTCTTGTATCCATGCACGCATAAAGCACACACCTCCTCTTCTTCCTCTTCGATAACAACTCAGGGGCTTTGGTACTAGTCACCATGCTTCAATTTTTATATTTTTTATATGCACTCACAGTAACTGTTTAGATGAGGTGACTTCAATTTGAAGTTTGAGGGACTTATTGAAAATGTGCAAATAAGGAAAGTCATGGAAGTTTAATTTTCAATATTTCAAGTCTCATTGATTTTGAAAAGTTAAAATGAACCATGTGCAGGCTGCCAAAATTAAGGATTTCCTATTACTTCGAAAATTTTTTTTATGTGTTTTGTCATTTTAGTTGCTAAGTTCATTAATGTACTCAAGCCTTTTAAATGTAGCTCTAGACTACTTTAGTGTATATCTCCACACTATAAAGAAAACACGGTATTAGCGACAAAAAAAATTTATCGTTATTTTGTGATGAATTTAACGACGAAAAATAGTTTTGTCGCTATTTTACGACGAAATTTCCGACAAAACCTAGTCGTGGCGAAATTAGCAACAAATATTTAATTTGTGACTAAACTTGTCGCTAATTAGCAGCAAAAATATTTTTTGTTGCCAAATTTGTCGGTAACTTTAGCAACGAAAATTTTTTTGTGGCTAATTTGGTTGCTAATTTGCAAGGAAAATATTTTCATTGTAAAATTCGTCGCTAATTAGCAATGAATGTAAATTTCGTGACTAAATTTTATTACGAATCAATTATTCATCACAAATTGTGTTGCTCATTAGCAACAAAAATTTGTCATCACCAAATTCGTTACTAATTTAGTAACGAATTCCAAAATTCATGACAAAATTCGTCGCTAATCGACAACAAAAAAAATATTTGTGACAAAATTTATCACTAATTGCTCCCATATTTCAAAATTCATGACTAATTTCGTGGTTAAATTTTTTTTTACAATCTATTATAAAATATTTTCAATTGTGTCCCTCTTTTTGACAATTTCTGAATGATGAAATAGAGTTTAATACATAATAAATATTACGGTTTTCAACAAATTGATAATTTTATTATAAATAATTGAATCAATCTCTAACAACTAATTTTTCATAACACAAAGTGTTATGCCTTCTCTGCCTGTTCGCTTCTATGATCAATTGTTGAATCATGTTCAAAGGTTCAGTCGTTATTCTTCAATTGTCATGGTCATTAGAAAGAAAGAGAATAAATCAGAACTCTGCACAAGGTTTCGAAATGATAGAACAATAGATTGGACATCTATGTCCAGTGATCTAACCTCTCCAAAAAGTAAAATAGATAGTAGTTTTTAGGGGATAGAAGCATTGAAATAGACGGGTAATGAGAGGCGGTCATCCATTTATTAATTGTTTTAATGTTTGGAAAAGAAAAAAAAAAAAAAGATAATAAGATAAAGGGAAAAGTAATAAATTAAAATAAAAGAAAAATAAAATAAAGAAATAATAAAATCATAAAATGAAAAGACTTAGCGACGGAAGATGAATCCGTCGCTAAGCGCGAACTTGAAACTTAGGGTTATTTTTAGATTCGTTTCTCTTTCATGACTCTCCTAAGTCTTGCCGCCACTCCCCTAGCGGCTCGGTCCGCCTTGCATCTTCTCTCTGTCACATCGCATCCTTCATCCCTAACCATCGTCTCTTCATCGCATCTTCGGTCATTGCGATATGCTCGACTTTGCCGACTGTCGCAGCAATCAGCTCCCACCTCATCTCATATTAACTTAGTAACGAAGGCTTTTCTCTCAGGTTCGTCTTCTCTCCCTCTCTCTTCTCTTCTCCACATCATCTTCTTTCTCTTTTTTTTTTTTTATCTTGTCTCGCATGCAGAGCATTGATCTGATGGTTTCTTCGTTGATTTAGGTTCGGCTTTTTTCGTTCGCCTCTCACTGACACACTGCCTTCTCTTTTCATCTTACCCTCTCCCTGTCTCTCAACTTCGTCTCCATACAAATCGACGAAGGCTTTTCTCTCTTCGGCTCATCTCTTAGGTTTGTCTTCTCTCCCTCCCTCTTCTCTTCTCTACCTCATCTTCTGTATTGTTTTGGATGAAAATGTAAATCAATCCAATTCGTCCGATCAGATGTTTAGTGGTAAATAAGGTAAGTGTATGAATAACGCATGAAACATGTTCGACAATATGCCTCTAAGAGCAACATCATTTGTTCTTAAGAGATTTTAAAAAATGTATACTTATAAAATATTGTTAAATAATTTAACCCATAAATACTTTTAAAAATGCATCAACAAATTTTGAGTTTGGTATTTTTCCTTGTACATTATGCTTACTTTTGGTAAGAGCACCTTAACAAGCTTTTCTACCTTTATTCCTTGGGAAAACTTAAGGTAATATCTCTAATTTATGCTAATCCCTTTCAGTGACTTGATTAATGATACTGTTTACTTCAAATTCCCTTTTTGTAATGTTCTGGGTAAGTGAATCTTGCAGCATTTTATGCGTGTTAATTTTTAGTTGATTATTCTCTATGTTGAGTAGGTTAACTGTTTGTCTTCCTAAATATGGGAAGCTGGGTGCAAAAATTATAAAGAGAAAGAACTTGAGCTGACTCCCTTGTCCATATATTGGGTTAAACTGACTCCCTGTCCTTGTTGACCCAACAAAGCCTTCTTACCCTAGACAAGGGGAGATAAGTGAAAAGATTCCAAAAGCCTATTGAAAAGAGAAAGATCCACCACTTCCCTTTCATTCAGATTCTAAAGAAGTAAAGACTTCATGAGTTCCCATCAAGGGTATAAAACAACGAAGACGTAATTTGATACAAGACCAAAAAAAGCAAAAAATGGTACTACAATCCAGCCAAAGATCTTGCCACAAGTAAATATGAGTGCAATTACATGCTTTAAATGGGGCAGGGAAAATAAGATAGTATATTCGGGGTATAAACTCCTAAGGACTAGCATGGCTACAGCCTTTATTCCCAACTTGGCATCCCTTTACTTCTTGAGAAAGCCAAGCTTATTGTTTACACTGTATGCCGAAGAAAGTACCTACAGAAAATTACTCCCAACCATTTACCATTAAGTGAAATGTTATTAGTGGCTAAATAGCTGAATCTGGAACACCCTTGAGACTCAAGCCTAGAAACAATTTCCCAGTCCTATATCACTATTAGGTCTTTTCTACATACTTACTCCAAATTACAGAAATTTTTTCACTAAATTCTCATGCATACACCTGCCTCGCATAGAAAAGGCAACATTACCAGAAACTTCTTCCTGTTTCTCCAACCCTTCTTTGAGTATCCATGTGAAAACCTTTCCCTCTGAAGAGTTGAGAAAATTAACCTTTCAGACTGATACATTTTACCTTCTTAATCAGCCAATTATCACGCCTTGCAACATCCCCAAAAAAGAATTACAGAAAGTCTCAACTGGCAGCCAATAATAAGACTTCTGAAGACATCATGTACCTCCTTGGAAAGCCAATAATAAGATTTGTTAACCAATTATATCTTGTAGAGTTTGAAATTTAACAGATTGATTCGTAGCAAAAAGGAAATTTGTAGTGTAATTTGAAACCAAACTATGGCCTTTGTTTTTCCAGGCAAAGGCCAGAAGCAGGTTACAAAATGCCTGTCTATGTTTCCTTTGCTTATAAAAATTGTGATCCCTGATTGCTCTTCTTTATAAGGGAAATGCTTATTGTTTTGAAATGCAGGGTGCTTACCCTTCTTTAATGTAAAAGATTGAACATACTTTGAACATGGGTCAAGTTTGGGTAATTCCTTTTAGGCCCATTTGCAAAGTTGAGCAAAGAATCTCCTGAAAACTTGTTCTCTTCTTGAAAAGGTGCCCCATGGTTAAGGTTCCTCTCGGGTAGTGTTCTATAGTATTTTAACATGTATCACTGTATCCAATTTTCCTCTAGAAATTGAACTCATCCAAAGAATCTTAACAACTATATCCATGGTTTATGGCCTATAAGAGGGACCTCATCATTCCACAAATCCGCACAAGTGCTTCTTTTTGTTAAAACCTACCCGTCCTCTTTCACATTGAGTTTGTGAATTTTTGACTTTGAGGAGTCAAGTGGAGAACAATTTTTGAGACCAGAAAGTTTATCATTTTTTGATAAACATTAATGAATGAAAGATATCTAAAATCAAGTGTTCTCATTTGGCAAATTAAAAACATTTTACAGCACCAGACGGAAATACTTGAATTTTGCTAAATTTAAAATTAACGAGGAATTTTAATTTTTATTGCGGTATGAATGAGATTTGATAACTCATTATATATGTCCATTTTAATCAGTGAAATACACATAAAGCCACTTCAGTGTGTTGACATGGAAAGCTCAATGAATGCAATTTTATTATGGACCTAGTTAGAGTCTTCTTTCTCTGCTGGTCCAAGGTACTTTGATGGTTTTATATCTATATACAGAACTAAAAAATCCATCAAAATCTTATCAAGATGAAATAGCTTACTTTTGCCCATAACACAAAAAAAGCTCCGGGAGAAGACTATGGTTCGGGTTCATTGCTTACTTTTATTGCATGCCTCTTATCATGTGCGAATTTTCTTGAAAGCCATGTTAGGATATAGTGGTAGACCCAGCAAAGCAATGTGTAACATTGTGTGGGGGCTTTATTACGTTTGTGCATACAAGAGAGAGAGAGAGAGAGAGAGAGAGAGAGAGAGAGAGAGAGAGAGAGAGAGAGAGAGAGAGAGAGAGAGAGAGAGAGAGGGAGATCATTTATACAAATTTGTACCTACCCCTTCTTTCAAAAACAAATAATTCGACTACAGGGGAGAAAGTCTTTTCATAGTCCACGCCCTTACTTTGAGTATAACTCTTAGCTACCAGATGAGTTTTACACCTCTTTACTGATCTGTTAGCATTTCTTTTGATTTTGAAAATTCATTTGTTTCCCATGGCCTTTCTGCTCTCAGGTAAATCAACTAAATCTCAAACTTCATTAAATTATATTGATTCATCTCTTCATTCATGACCTTCAACCAATAGTCTTTCGTAAAACCCTCGAGAGCCTTGTGGACCGTTTTGAGCTTCTCATTATTCTCAGGAGTAATAATGAGGGTCTCACACTCAATTAGAAAATGATGTAATGATGTTTAGGTACGTGTCCCCGACTGCTCTAGCTTTCTGAATTATTCTCTCTAGCCATATATATATTGTTTATATTATACTTGGGACACCTGCGTGGTTAGAAAAATGGAATGCAATATGCTTCACACCCGTAAAAACCTTGTTTTGACATGTTACACTTTTGAGTTCTCTTTCTCTTGGTATAGCAGCTCTGCTGCCCATAACCATAACCTTTTGAATCACTTTGTGATGGTTCTTTTCAGGTAGATGCAATTGTTGAATTATTAACGAAGAATTCTCATTTAGCAATAATGCAATAAGACAACTTGTAATTGTTCTATCATACATGATCAATTAGTTGAATTCATGATCTTGTAATTGTTCATTCTTACTATTTTATTGTACTTTTATTCTGATTTCCATCATAATAATGCAGGAAAAATATAATGAACTTTTGCTGACTAATTCAAGTAGTGCTGATCATGATGGCTCATCTGAGCCATCCGTTGATAGTATGACTTTTTGGTTAGAGGCATCTGGTGGGATAAAAAGGGGAAGAATACTTGGGATGGGATCGTTGAGCAGAATGTACACACTAGGCCTATCTTCGTCCAACGCAATCGCTTCAAGAAAAGAAATGCGACTAGATAAAGAAGTGCATAATCTCAAAGTGCAACTTGCAATGAAAGATGAAGAAATCAAAGCGCAACTTGCAAAGAAAGACGAAGAAATCAAAGAAATTAGACAATCGCTTGAGGTAATGCAATGACTTATTTTACAGTACCTCAAATTGGATGCAAGTCAGTTTCTTCCCTCACAGAGTTAGTTCCCCCTTCTGTGCCTCCTACTGATGACCCCGATAATGAAGACCGGGATAATGACTGATGGTTGTTCGTTAGATTTTATTATTGGATATTGGACAATATTAATGTTATTATTACTATTTTCTTGGATGTTAGATATTTGACTATATTTATATTTATTTCATTTTGTTCTTATTAACATTTTGTTACAGGTACAAAAATTTATGAACATTGTCTATTGATTAGATCCCTATCAGATGTTTTGACATTTTGGAATTCGATATATATGTTGCTTGGATTGAACAAATTTTAGATTTTTTGTATGGATATCGATAGTTTATTGGTTGAATTGGATATTGATGACTTATTTGTTGGATTCCAAATAATATTGGATTGGATGGATATTGATGGCATATTGATTTGATTGGATTAGATATTCCAAAAGATATTAATTATTATCGGGTATGTTGGTTGAACAAGGATAACATTTTTTTTAATAGACCAAAATATGAAAAAAAAAATAAATTTTTTTCTTAAATTTTAAGATCCTAGCGACGGAAAAATTAATCCATCGCTAAATTTAGCAACGAAAAAAAAATCCATCGCTAAATTAGCGACGAAAAATTTTTCATCGCTAAATTGGAGACGAATCTGCCATTTTCATTGCTGAATTTTTGTGATGCGTTATTAGCAATGAAAAAATTTTCGTTGCGAAATCCGTCGCTAAAAATTTTAGTGACGAATTTGTTTGAAATTTTCGTCACTAAATCTGTCGCTAAAATGGTGTTTTTTTGTAGTGCCACCCTTGTTGTTCATTTGTAATCAAGTAATTCAAACAATTCCTTGCAATACAAGTAGTAGTTCAAGTAAATTTTAACTCTTATCCTTTGTTCTTTCTTCTCAGTTGAGTGTGAGTGATTTGAAGTTTATAAGTTCAAAGTTCAGCAAAACTTCAAAACCTTGAAATTCTAACACTCAAATTCTATGTTCCAAATTATGAACCTACTCTCCAGCACTCTCTTCCTCTAATTCTAGGGTTTCTATTTTTCTGGATTTTGCTCTTAATTCTAGCCTGAAAAGCACTTGCTGATTTTGCTTGCGACCTGATGTTGGATTTATATGCACATACACATACAGAAGCGTGATAAAATTATTAGAATCATAAAACTCTAGGTTTTTTGGGCATACCTCAATGAGCAGATCGTAGAAAATCCAGAAAGCTACGAGTCTTGATGGAACGACCTCACTGTCGGATGATAGCCACGAAAATCGAACTATTACCACAGTACCACGACATCGCAATCGAAATCCGGTGACGAAGACGGCAAAAATTCTCTACGCAGAATTTTTTCTCTAACCTTCACTCTCAAGGAGATTTTTTCCTCTATTGTGCTGTCACCCACAATGATATGTTCCCTAGTGTTTTTGTCCTAGTTTCCTTATTCCTTTGTAACCACAAAATGAAGGAGATTCAAATTACTTCGGTTACTATTTTTTGGATGTGGAAAGTGAGACCATACATGGAAAAATGTCCTACGTAGGCATTAATTCCATCATCTCCCACTTGCACACGAGGGCATTTTTGTCCGTAACGAGACACAACTCATGCGATCTCCTACATTACCATGCTAGATTTTCATACAGGATTGGGTGTCGTGCGACTGGCGAGTACACCTATAAGAAAAGACTTCTCGATACATTTGGTAGGATGATCGATGAGTCACCGTTAGTATGAAAAAGTCTCGCTTTACCCCAAACTCAATATAATTATATCCACGAGCCACTTTTCTCATCGAAAGTGATCCATAATATTTGCTTGAAAGTGTATTTACTATTACGTTCGTATCCCAACGTAGACAAACGTAACAGACCAGTCGATGAATACAATACAATGATGTAATGTAGATTGGTTTTCCTTTCCCAAACTAGAATCCATCGGCCTCAACTCAGCAGCTTTCTTAGACCTGCCCCTTAGACCTCAATTTATCTTCCAAGCCATAAGTAAACAGACTAAAGTTGCAGACACTGAATCGAGACTTCTGGAAATAGCCGAAAATAAAATAAGGATACCAGAGATCTTACCCAATGGATTTCGAGTCTCACATAGTGGGAACGGAGATCATGATTAGATCATCGTCTCATATAATAGCTCCTACTATCTCTAATTGTCTATTACACGTGGTACGAAATGCGTGCCATAGTATTAATCTCTCATTTCTCAAAAGGGCCTATGTCAGATTTCTCTAATACTGTATAGATATGAGATTTAGTCTACACATAAGACTCTACTAAGAGATCTTAGAGAGAGTGTCTCAGAGACATTATCACTATCATAGGTAATATCCGAGATCTCAAATTTGGCTACTCACAGGCAACATGGATGTGGGTATTTCTATATCGGTCATATCCCAGATGACCTTATCTTGAACACATATTAGGACAACTTATGTTCTAGCAGGGCCACTTTCAATGCCTCTTATAACTAGAAACCGTATCATCTTCGCTCACTTAAAGCTGGAGGTGGTCACTCGTATGAAAGAGTTGATCTCGCCTGCCTGATATATTTTTTATCACGTCAAAACATATATGATCTAAAAATATGTGCATTATTTAAGAAATAAAATAATAACGCAAGTGTGACTAAATAATGCACAAAATCATATATAAATGTAATAAGCATCATATCGTCAATTTAATACGAGATGAGAAATGTCAAAATATCTTCAAACCCAATGACTCTCTATGTGCTACAAATGAGTTTCTAGCGATGGGTTTGGTGAAGGTGTCGAGATGTACTTGACGGTCACTTCACATTTCTCGATAATGTCTCTAATAAAATTATATCTGATGTCGATGTGTTTGGTTCTAATATATTACTTAGAGTCTTGAATATAGGCGATAGCGGCCTGATTATCACAGTAGATTATCACCGACCTCCCACTATCAACCACAACCCCTAAGTAGTCTAATAGTCTCCGGAACCAAACACTCTCCTGAACTGCGACTGAGCAAACCGCGAACTCAGCCTCCATCGTATATAGAGCTACATAGGTCTACTTCTTGCTACTCCAAGAAATGATACCACCATTGAGCTAAAAGGTAAAACCTGATGTCGATTTGCGCTTAACCAGATCACCGCCCCAATCGGTATCCGAATATCCTACAAGGTGCAAATTACCTCCCCTCATAGCACAAGGAGTAGCTCGCAATTCCCTTAAGATATCTAAAAATCTTTTTCATTGCTCTCTAGTGAACCCCTTTCAGGATTTGATTGATTTCTACTCACCAAACCGACTACATAACATATATCTGGTCGTGTACACAATATCGCGTACATCAGACTTCCCATTGCGCTGGAATAAAAGATTTTACTCATCTTCCTTATTTCTTCATGAGTTTTCAGGCACATTTCAAGACTCAGGCCATCACATTTGGCGATTTGAGTATCTATGAGATTACAATCACTTATCCCAAAGTACTCGAGAATCTTCCTAATGTAGGTCTTTTGTGAAAGAGCCAACATTTGCTTTGAGCGATCCCTCTGGATCTTAACTCCAATGATGAATTCAGCTTCACCCATATCTTTCATGTCAAAACTCGATGACAACCATGCCTTGATTGTCATCAGATACTCAATGTTGTTTCCGGCCAATATTATATCGTCCACATATAGGGATAAGATTACAAAAGATTCATTAGATCGTATTAGATAGACACAATGATCCTCCTTGATTATCGTAAAACTATAAGATATCACCTCATTGTGAAATTTTAGGTACCATCGCCTAGATGATTGCTTTAGGTCATATATCGACTTCTGAAGTCGACAGACCTTATCCTCATGACCTATTAGAACGAACCCCTGAGGGCTGGTCCATGTAGATCTCCTCATCCAGATTCCCATTGAGGAAAGCGGTCTTTACATCTATCTGATACAACTCTAGATCCATGCTTACGACAATCACCAAGAGTAAACGGATCGATGTGAATTTGACTACGGGAAGAAAGTCTTCTCGTAGTCAATGCCCTTTGTCTGTGTGTAACTTTTGGCTACTAGACGGACCTTGTATCTCTTCATCGATCCGTTGACCTTTCTTTTGATTTTGAGAACCCGCTTGTTCCCAATGGCCTTTCTATCCCTAGGTAGGTCAACTAAATCCCAGACCCTGTTAACTCTCATAAATTTTATCTCCTCCTTCATGGTCTCTGGCCATTGGTCCTTCATAGGACTCTCGAGATCCTTCTGAAATGTCCGAGGTTCCTCATCATCCTTGGTGTTGACACTGATTACAATAACCTAGAGGGGGTGAATAGATTATTTACAAAATTTTTGGTTAATTACATAGATTTAAAATAAAATTGATTTGCACGAAAACAAGAACAGGTAAGAAAAGATTGACACACAATTTATAATGGTTCTACCTTCTTAGTGTACGTCCACTCCTAGGTTTCATATGGATTTTTGAATCCACTATTCTATTCAAGAATTACAAACTAGCTTCCGGTGGTGCTAGTGAACTATACAATTATTTTTCAAATACTTTGATTTGATTTTTTACAGGATCAATAAAAAACATATTCTGATACTTTGCTTTTTTTTTCTTTATGAACAAACTTAGAAAAATACAATTCTGGTTTTACCCAGCAAGTAGAGAGAGAATAAAATGCAAAATGAAGTTTTCAATTTTCAGAATGTTCATTACAGTGCAAATTAAACAAAATCAAGAGAATGGCTTGAACAGATCATCTTTTTTCTCTATTCTTGAAAGAATTTTATAGTCGAGCAATAGGGTTTCACCGTTGGACACCATTGAATGCATTTTAGTGTTTGGTGAGATAAGTGAATAGTACAATAAATTTGCATTAGGTTTTCTGAACAAATGAAAGTTAAAGACAATAGGTCGATCTATCGAGATTACAAGTAGACTTGTTTTTGCAATTTAAATTCATAAGTCACCTTGTTGGTTAGTCGAGTCACCTTATCATGGCTATAGGAGGACTTGTTGGGGTTGGGTTATCTTGACAACTATTCATTTTCATTTGTCAATTTGAGAGATAAGAGGACTTGTCTTCACATTGAATAACCTTGTCAAGTCACAAGTCTTCTTATAGAAACTATGAGTCGCCTTAGGCTTGATTCTCATTTTGCAAGGCGACTTGTGTTTGTGAGTGAGACAGCTTATATGCTAAGAGCTCAGATTAGGTCATCTTATGTATAGAAGTGGGTCGTCTCATCTGTTGTGTAGACTTTTATTTCTGAGGCATGAATAAGTCAGGTCGTCTTGTGCATTTTGTGGAGGTGACTTGTGTTATTGTTTCTAGGTTCAAGTTGTCTTGTGGATATATTTGGGTCATCCTAAGAGTAATTGGGTTGCCTTGGCCTCAAGGCTGAGTCGTCTTTAGGTGCTACAAAATCAGACTTCTGTGACTCAGTTTTGTCAGGTCACTTTGTCATACTTGTTGAGACGACTTGTTATCCTAAATGCTATAGTCAGGTCGCCTTAGGTGTTATGCAGAATTAAACTTCTGATGCTTACTTTCCTTAGGTCGTCTCATGCCAAGATTCAGGTCACCCTATTTTCTATGGTGCGGTCAACAGGTCGTCTTATGTCGAACCTCATGTCATCTTGGCCATTATGACTTAACCAAATTTCTATCAATCATACTTAAAGGTCGTCTTATGCATATGAATGAGGCGACTTGGATATCTTGAACCAATTTTAACAATTATTCTAATTTGTTTCTAATTTAAATTAATTACCTAAAATCAAACTTCATTACTCCTAATCATCATCAAAATCTATTTTGTTCAACAATCTCCCCCTTTTTATGATGACAAAACCAAATTTGAGATAATTGATAAAATTGTTTGAAAAGTCTCAAAATGCTCCCCCAAACCAATTGCATGTCAATTTAAGTTTTGAAATGTCTATGATTAGTCTTAAACTTCACTTTTTCTGAAAGATATGCATTATATGCTATTCACACTTAGTTTTATGATGTGTATCCTTGATATCCTATTGCTCTTCCCCTTATATTTTGAATGTAACTACCATTTTTACTGATACAATCGTCCTTCATATTGTTAAATTATTGAGAGATATATTCTATCCTTACTCAATGCAGATTCATCCTAGTATAAATAGTGTGTATGTCATAACATAATGTCATACTTCATATGAATACAATACATGTAGCATTTTTATAATTTAGACATTCAATCAATATAAAAACCAATGCTATAAACATACCAAAACATCAATACACCAAAATCTCACAATTTCAATATAATCACCAATGTTATGCTATGCCATTCAACAAACAAAACAACACACAAAAACACAAAGTCATTCAACCATGCCATTCAACATAAGCAAAAAAACACACCAAAATACAAAGTCATTCAACTATATCATTCAACATAAGCAAAACAATACACCAAAACAAACTACATATTTTTCTCCCCCTTTTTGTCATCAGCAAAAGAAGGAGACAAAGTCATTGAAGAGAATACTACCATTAAACATGATTAGCAAAATAAGTACACTAGGTCCTTGAAGAAGGACTTAGCAAAAGGAAGAAACTAATCAAACTAACAGTACACCTAAAAATAGAAAGAATATTAATGTTACAAGTAAAAAGAAAAATGTTGGTTCTTTAGGCATGTGGCTCATTGGATGAAGGGATAGAAGAATCAACTGGTGGAGAATTTGAAAGACTACTTTGATCTTTGTGAACCAGGGATTCCAACAACATTCATTTTGTCATGAAAGGTCTTATTTTGGTCTTCTAATTCAGTCAGTCTGGCATGAGTAAGAGAGTTTTGATCTTCAATTTTGAGGAGTTGTGATTGGATGTGCACTAAGGAAACCCAAATCATGTCCATGGTGATTTTAGAAGCAGGAACGAATGTGGATGGAGCACCATAGGAAGGTGTGATTTGAAGAGATTGAGCCCTAATTTTCTCGGATGGTCCTTCTCTAGATGGTTCACTTGGTCCCGTCTCATCTCGTTTCCTTTTCTTTCTATCCTCTTCTTGTTCTTCCTCTAGCTTCTCCCATACCCCATTCTTCAACACCCACTTGGCCTTTTTCAGTGATTGCTCCCCAATACCATGTTTCATGCTTAATTTTGTGGAAATCTCCTTTTTCAAATCAATCTTATTTGTTATTAACACATCAGAAATGAGAGAGTAATAGGGTAGATTTGTAGATTTTGATTTAGTCACTTCAATCATGAAATAAGGCACTAGGAAATGCAATCTAAGATTTTTAGCATCCATGATGCAAGCCATCAGCCAAAGATCCTCTTTGGTTATGTGTGTGTGATTTCCTCCTCTAGACCTAAGTACATGAGTGATAATAAGATGTAGAAGATGCTCATGAATTCCTAAATTCTTTGCATTCAAGTCCACTTCACTCATTTCTGACAGATTTGCATTCATAAACACAATTCTAGCACATTGGATTTGAGTCATTTTATGAACTTTTCACACCTAACAAAGGGAGTTCATTCTAGATTGCATATCATGCATAGTACTTTGGGAGTGGGCATGATTTGCTTTCCCTTAATGTGTGTTTTGAAGGTGCATGATTCCATTCCCGTAGGAAAAAGGAAATGGGTCTCTAGTACATATTCTCCAGTCTCCTCAACAACCTCCATGTTATTGTAGAATTTCCTAACCAAGATATCATACACATTCTCATTTGGACTCATCAATGAACTGTGTAAGATGTGTGATAGATACTTTTCATAAGGAAAATTTATTTTCTTAAGAAACTCCCAATCGACAAGTCTACCTAGGTTCAATTTCCTTTTTGAAAAGTTGGTTGAAAAAGACTTATTTTTCTCTAATGAAGGGAAGTCACTTTCGTTGAACTTTGCTGGATTCTTCATCTTTGGCGCCATTTGAGATGTTGGTGTTCTTGAGTATTGAGAGTGAGAGGCTTTAGATGGTTAGGGTTTTTGTAAGAGAAGAGGAATCTTTGCGTTTTTCACCAAAGGTGCTTCGAATGGCTTGAGTAAGAAGGGTTATGATTGTTTGAGTGAGAGGGAATGTGAAACGGTGAGAGGAAATAAAGGCGATTTTGGAAGGAGTCGATTAGAGTTAGAGTTTTAATTTGGGAAAACGTATGGAGGGAATATGAAGAGATCATGAATTTAAACCTTAATTATTTGACTTGGATTGGATTTGGGTTCTTGGTAGAGATGAAATGGTTTTAGATTTTGGATTTTGGATTTTACCCAACTTATGAGCCACGTGAGTCATCTTCAAGAGGAGATGAATCGACTTGACTTTATCACGCAAGGCGACTTGCACTAGGTAGCAAGTCGTCTTATGTAACAGAAACCCAAAGACATCAGGTCGTCTTCCCAAGGGTAAGGAGACTCAGAGATGCCTGCAAAACTCGTTTTCTATGTCATGATCATGATGAGTCGTCTTATATTTATTACAAGGCGACTTGTGAGGTCATGAGGTGATTTAGAAAATAAAATAAGTCTGTCTATTATCCCTAAGGCGCCTTCTTGATTTACTAAGGCGTCTTAGTCATGGTTTTCAGAGTCACTTCTATGACTTGCATTTTGTGAGTCATCTCATTTCTTTAGTAAGACGACTTGCTTAGATAGCTTTGTTCTCGAGATGACTTGTTCTCAAAACAAAACAACTTGTCATCTCAATTCCGAACTAGTAAGGTGATTTACTGATCCTGTAAGACAACCCGTTCCTTGGTCAAATTTCATGATTTTGAAACTTTTCTTAAAATTTCTCTTATATTCCTCAAATGATTTTAAAATGAGTTTATATATATATTTAAATCAAGGATTCAATCCATCATTTCCAATTCTTTTCTTAGATTGCAAAATCTTTCTCTATCCAAAAGTTTGGTGAAAATATCCGTAACTTATTTTTCAGTTTTTACATATTATGTCATTTTTGAGTACATGATCTCTAATAAAATGATATCTAACCTCAATATGTTTCGTCCTAGAATGATACACAGGATTTTTTGTTAAATTTATTGTACTAGTGTTATTAATTTTTATTGGAACGTTTTCAAATTTTATCCTATAATCCTTAAATTGATGCTTGATCCATAGGACTTATGCACAACATTGCCCCGCAGCTACATACTCTGCTTCGTTGTTGAAGTAGCAATACTATTTTACTTTCTAGAGGACCAAGAAACTAACATGCTTACAAAGAATTGACAAATACCACTTGTACTCTTTTTATCTATTTTACAACCAGCAAAATCGGCATTAGAATATCCATGTAAGTTAAAAAATGAATATCTATCATACCATTATCCTAAGTTATATGTGTCCTTTAGATATCTTAGAATTCTCTTTACAGTGGTTAAGTGAGATTCTTTAGGATTAGATTGAAATCTAGCACACAAGCACACACTAAATAGAATATCAGGTCTAGATGCGATAAATATACTCATTGATGTGACATATCCTTTGGTATCACTAAACCCAAATTTCTTAATCAATTCTTTAGCAAATTTGGATTGATTGATAAATATACCATCTTTTGTTTGCTTTATTTGTAAGCCAAGAAAATAATTTAATTCACCCATCATACTTATTTCAAATTCTGCATGCATAGACTTAGCAAATTCTTGACAAAAATTTTTATTTGTTACCCCAATACTATGTCATCCAAATAGATTTGAACTATTAGAATTTCTTTGCCTTTTCTTTTACTAAACAAAGTTGTATCAAATTTTCCTCTTTCAAAATCATTTTCAATAAAGAAATTGCTAAGTCTCTCATACCAAGCTCTTGGAGTTTGTTTTAGACCATATAAAGTTTTGAATAATTTAAACATATGATCTGAATGCTTAGGGTGTTCAAATCCGGGTGGTTGTTCTACAAAAACTGTCTCATTTAATACACCATTTAAGAAAGCACTTTTGACATCTATTTGATATAACTTGAAGTTCATATAGCATGCAAAAGCAAGCAACAATCTAATAGCTTCTAATCTAGCTACCGGAGCATATATCTCGTCATAATCAATCATTTCTTCTTGACAGCAACTGACCTAGCTTTGTTCCAAGTGATTGTTGCATACTCATCTAGTTTGTTCCTAAACACCCATTTTGTATCTATCATGGATTGGTTGTTTGGTCTAGGAACTAGCTCCCATATTTCATTCATTTCAAATTGATTTAGCTCTTCTTGCATGGCTAGATTCCAATTTTCATCACTTAGAGCTTCATCAATAATTTTGGGTTCAATTTGAGAAATGAAGGCCATAAACTCACATTGATTTTGAGTTGAAAATCTAGTTCTAACTCCAGCCTCTATATCTCAAATTACATTTTCTACATTGATACTCCTTCTTACGGTTGGGAATTTTATCTTTTGCTCTTCTTGTTGTGAAAGTTTGATTGATTTTCTTCACTTCTACCTTCATTGGTTTATTCCTTTACTTCTTCATTTTCCATTAACTCTTGCTCTAGTATTTGTTCTACTTCTTGAATTTCATCATCAAAACCCATTTTACTTAAGGGGTCACTTTCATCAAAGTTTACATAAATTGATTTCTCAACCATCATTGTTCTCTTATTATATATTCTATATGCTTTACTAGTGATTAAGTATCCTAAATATATAGTTTCATCACTTTTTGCATCAAATTTTCCTAAATTATCCTTTCTATTGTTCAGCACATAGTATTTACATCTAAAGACATGGAAGTAATTGATATTAAGTTTTCTACCTTTGTATAATTCATAGGAAGTTTTCTTAAGAATTGGTTTAATCAGTGCCCTATTGAGAATGTAGCAAGCTGTAACCCAAAAATATTTAGGCGAGTTATGCTCACATAGCATAGTTCTAGCCATTTTTTCTAAAATTCGATTCTTTCTCTCCACAACACCATTTTGTTGAGGTGTTTTAGGTCCAGAGAAATGGTGATATATTCCATTTTTATCACAATATTCTTGCAAGGATTTATTTTCAAATTCCTTGCCATGATCACTTCTAATACTATTAATTGTGCATCCTTTTTCATTTTGAATTTTCCTACACAACTTGATGAATGCATCGCATGTTTCTTCCTTTTTGGCTAAAAATAATACCCAACTATATCTTGAGAAATCATCAATTATTACAAAGCTATAGTGCTTTCCTCCTAAGCTTTGAATTTTAATTGGACCGAAGAGATCCATGTGAAGTAATTCTAAAGGTCTTGATGAGGAGACCACATTTTTAGATTTAAAGGAAAACTTCATATGTTTTCATTTCATGCAAGCATCACACAATTTGTTCTTTTCATATTTCAATTTTGGAATTCTTTTATCAATATCTTTTCTAACTAATTTTGAAATTAAGTCTTTGCTAGCATGACCCATCTCCTATCCATAACCAAGCATCATCATTTCCGATAGCCATTAAACATGCTTTGTTTAGAACATTTAAGTTTTCTAAATTAATGATATAAATGTTTCCTTGTCTATTTCCTTTGAACTTATCTCATTGTTTGATTTATGTATCACATTACAATTATCATGATCAAACACAACAATAAAACCTTTATCACACAATTGACTAATGCTTAGAAGATTATGTTTTAAGCATTTAACTAACAACACGTGCTCAATTTGAGTAGGAAACATACCCATGTTTTCTATACCAATTACTTTTCCTTTTGAGTTGTCTTCAAAGACTACTTTGCCTCCTTTCTTCTCTTCCAAGATGCTGAACTTAGATGGGTCTCCCATCATATGTCGAGAGCATTCGCTGTCCAGAAACCATGTATTTTCAGGAGTTTTGGTCTTGAGACAGATCTGCATAAAAAGGAAATCAAGTATTGGCCTTTGGTACCCAAACTTTTTTGGGTCCAGCAATGTTAGTGCTCATCATGGTCTCATGAGAATGCTTTGGTACCCATGTTAGAATTTTTTTCTTATATTTTAAGTCATTAAACTAGCAGTTGTCCAAACTATGCCCTATTCTATTACAGTAAGTGCACTTGGTATGTGTTCTAGATGTTTTTGATTGGTTTGGAATAGATCTTCTTCTAAGCTTGCAGTTATGTGAACCATGTCCTTACTTCATGCAATAATGACATTTAGTATTTGATTTACCCTTTATTGTGCCTGGAACAAAGAAACTATAGAATTTCTTTTTTGTCTAAGTTGGATTGTAACCTAAGCCAGCCTTGTCATAGACGGCTCTTTGAATTCCAAGCATCAAGTCCAATTTTTCTTGTGTTTGAGCAATTTTATATAGTAGTGAACTAAATTTTTTGTTTCTTTCTCTTTCTTGATCTAATTTCTTCTCTAAGTCTTTGTGAATGCAAACATCAATGGACTTGATTTCAATTTCAGCATGCAAGTCATGAGCATTTCCTTTAGTTTCCTCAACCAGATTGAATTTCTCTTGTTTTAATTCATCATTTTCTATATTGAGTTTCTCATTTTCAAATTTTAACTTATTCTTATCTTGTTCTAATTTTATCATTTCCTTTTTAAGTGTTATATTTTTCTTGGTCATATTTTTCAAGTTCTTAATAGATTCTAGCAGTGCATCATATAATTCATCAAAAGTTAAATCATGATCAGAATCTGAATCAAAGAAATAAGATATTGAAGATGTTATCTCAATGGTTGAATCACCTTCTAAAGCCAGGAAGCACAAGTAGGCTTGTTCTTGTTCATGTTCTTCTTACTAGAACTTTCATCTTCATCACTCCAAACTGCTAGAGCCTTTTTCTTTCCATTCTTTTCCTTTTTCTCTGCTTTCTTGAGTGATGGACAATTAGCTTTAATGTGCCCAAGCTTTTTACATTCGTAACATCTTATTTCTTCTCTTCTTTCAGATTTCTTGAATTCTCTTCTATTTTTGTTTATTTTTCTCATCATGAATTTCTTGAATTTTTTTATTAGAAGTGTCGTGTCTTCATCTTCATCACTGTTCGAATTTTCTTCCTCACTTTCAGCCTTTAATGCTATGGATTTTCCTCTTTCTTCATTTCCATTTCCTTTGGAGATTACCTTCATTTCATGAGTAGTTAGTGAACCAACTTGCTGATCCATTGTGAGGGTCTTCAGGTTCTTGGATTCTTTAATAGCTGTGACTTTGGCTTCCCAATATTTAGGCATGCAGCGCAGTACTTCGTCAACCATGTCTTATTGACTGATTCCTTTGCCTAGCAGTCTTAGTTCATTTGTGACAGTTTTGAATCTTGTTATCATGTCTCTCACACTTTCACCATTTTTCATTTTGAATGCCTCGTATTCTTGCTTTAATATTCTTATTTTGTTCTTTCTCACGTGATTGTGCCTTCATATGTAGCCTCCAATCTTTCCCATATCTCTTTTGCAGTGATGCATGATGATATTCTATTATACTCATTGAGACTAAGGCTAGATGCAATAAATTGACAGCTTTGCAGCTAGCTCTGTAGGCTTTCTTTTCTTCTGGAGTCATGTTCTTCATTTTTATAGGAACCCTCACTCCATCTATTTCTTCTGTTAGGAATTCGATTCCTTCTTCAATTATTTCCCAAGCTGTTTCGTCTTGGGCAATAATGAAGTTCCTCATTCTTTGCTTCCAATAGCTGTAGTTATTGCCGTTGAAGAATGGTGCTCTATTAGTTGAGCATGTTTCAAAAGGAACACTATCTCCGTTCAGTGCCATCTTTGATCTTTTCTTCTGAGGTTGCTAAACCCTTTTTCAAAAGACCCGCTCTGATACCACTTGTTGACAATGAATATAATAATTTAGAGGAGGGTGAATATGTTATTTACAAAATTTTTGATTAATTACAGAGATTTAAAATAAAAATTGATTTACACGAGTAAACAAGCACAAGTAAGAAACGATTGACACACAATTTATAGTGGTTCCACTTTCTTGGTGTATGCCACTTCTAGGCTTTACCTGGATTTTCGAATCCATTACTCTATTCAAGAATTACAAACTAGTTTCAGGTGGTGCTAGTGAACCATACAAGTATTTTTCAAATACTTTGATTTGATTTTTTATAGGATCAATCAAAAACCTATTTTGATACTTTTCTTTTTTTTTTCTTTACGAACAAACTTAGAAAAATACAATTCTGATTTTACACAGCAAGTAGAGAGAGAATAAAATGCAAAATGAAGCTTTCAATCTTCAGAATGTTCGTTATAGTGCAAGTTAAACAAAATCAAGAGTATGGCTTGTGAGTGATGTTTAGAGATTTGTTTTTCAAATGTTGCGTGATAGATCATCTTTCTTCTCTGTTCTCGAATGCATTTTATAGTCGAGCAACAAGGTTTAGCCATTGGACACCATTGAACGCATTTTAGTGTTTGGTGAGGTAGGTAAACAGTACAATAAATTCGTACCAACTTTTCTGAACAAATGAACGTTAGAGACAACATGTCAATCTATCAAGATTACAAGCAGACTTGTTTTTGCAATTTAAATTTATAAGTCGCCTTGTTGATTAGTCGAGTTGCCTTATCATAACTATAGGAGGACTTGTTTGGGTTGTGTTGTCTTGACAACTATTCATTTAAATTTATCAATGTGAAAGTTAAGAGGACTTGTCTTCACATTACGTGGCCTTATCTAGTCACAAGTCTTCTTATAGAAACTATGAGTTGCCTTAGGCTTGATTCTCATTTTGCAAGGTGACTTATGTTTGTGAGTGAGACAACTTGTGTTTGTGAGTGAGACGACTTATATGCTAAGAGCTCAGATTAAGTCGTCTTATGTATACTAGTGGGTCGTCTCATCTGTTGTGCAGTCTTTTGTTTTTGAGGCATGAATAAGTCAGGTCATCTTGTGCATTTTGTGGATGCGACTTGTGTTATTGTTTCTAGGTTCAAGTCTTTTTATGGATATATTTGGATCGTCCTAAGAGTAATTGGGTCACCTTGACCTTAAGGCTGAGTCGTCTTTAGGTGCTACAGATTCAGACTTTTGTGACTCAGTTTTGTTAGATCGCTTTGTCATACTTGCTAAGATGACTTATTATCCTAAATGCTATAGTCAGGTCGTCTTAGGTGTTATGAAGACTTAGACTTCTGAGAATTTCTTTCCTCAGGTTGTCTCATGCCAAGATTCAGTCGCCCTATTTTTTATAGTGTAGTCAATAGGTCATCTTATGTCGAGCCTTAGGTCGTTTTGGCCATTTTGACTTAACCAAATTTCTATCAATCATGCTCATAGGTCGTCTTATGCATATGATTGAGGCTACTTAGACATCTAGAACAAATTTTAACAATTATTCTAATTTATTTCTAATTTAAATTAATTACCTAAAATCAAACTTCATTACTCCTAGTCATCATCAAAACCTACTTTATTCAACACTCGGGAGTTACGATGAGGATCTCATCCTCAATCGGAAAACAATGTCGAGGTATATGTCTCCGACTGCTCCTATGAAGGGAGGGAACCTCTTCACCTCTAGATGGGCTACTCCTACTGGGAACAAGATCCGTTACAGGCTCTTGGGTCCCATTGCTGAGCTTAATTGGGCTGTTAGGCTCACCCATCCCATAAAAGGTGAAGTCCTGGTCGATTTTGCCTCTCATAGGGAAATCATTTTCCAGGAACGTTACATTACGAGATTCGATCTCAGAGACCGTGCAATCCATACGTTCACCTAGGAATACATGTCCCTTAGAATGTTTTGAGTACCTAATGAAGATACACTTCTTTTTTCGTGGGCCTAACTTGCCGTGTTGGTGCGAGGAATCATGAACGTATGTGGCACAACGCCATGGCCTTACATAGTTATGGTCAGGCTGCCTCTCTGTTCAAAGCTCGTATGGGATACAGACTACCGACTTCGTTGGAACATGGTTGAGAACGTAGGCAGCAGTCAACAATGCATCTCCCCAATGGGACATAGCCAAATTGGCCTACGCCATCATCGATCTCACCATCTCCAATAGAGTCTTGTTCCTCCTCTTGGCTACCCCGCTCTACTAGGGAGTAGCAAGAATAGTCAACTATGTAAGATCCTGTTTCGAAAAAATATTAAAGTATACATTTGCATTTGCATTTTTGTTTTTTTTTTACATACTCAAATGCTTTTACATCGCATTGTGATAAAATCGGATACACTCTGATTTTAGATACATTTGTGATATATGTTTTAATTTCTGTGTTTAGGATTTTAAGCAGAGGTTGGACATATTGAATTGAGCATAGACTGTGGGACATAATGGCAGATAAAAATGATTGAAATAATGCCGCAAGAGAACCAAATAAGGGTTTGGTATGGGACCCACAAAAAGAAAAGAAAAAGGAAAAGAAAAAGGAAAAGAAAAAGGAAAAGAAAAAGGAAAAGAAAAATAAAAGAAAAATAAAAAAAAATAATTTGAGGGCACCATGACACTTCATTACTTAATAATTTGGTATGCTGGATAGACTGACCATACCTTATTTTTTACTAAATATCTTTATCTACATAACACCAAATTGAATAGGGTTTTCTCTTAATGAAACTAGACTTCTGTAACTTTAAAATGACATAAGATTCAAAGAGTTTCAAGGAGAATCAGATTTTTGGTGAATTTTTAAATTAGCATGATCGCTACAAAAAGACTATTCTTTTTATAGCATAATAACTCTATTCCTTATTAAATATCTTTTTCTGCAGAACTGCAAATTGAATGAGGTTTTCTTTGTAAGCCACTAGACTTTTATATCTTTAAAATGACATGTGATTGGAATAGTTTAATTGAGAAATGAATTTTTAGTGAATTTTCAAAATGTCATGTCTTCTGCAGAAACCTTGTTTCTACCTGCTTTTGTGCTGAAATATACCTCGATTGTTGGCTGGTTTCTATGCTGAATTAGGCTAACCTCTGAACATAAGCATTGTAGCCCTGTGTCTTATCTTTAAAAGGCCACTAGAATCACCTAAATTTGATATGTATAGAAGAAGTTATGATAGTTTTTCTATTGTTGTGCAAGATATATTGTGAATTTTGGGCTTAATATTGTTTGGTATGGCTTTCTCTCTGCAATTGGTACTGAATCTTGCTATGAATTCTATATGATTCTTGTGATGAATTAGAATCTTTGTGACTATCACTCATGTGAATATGAAGTAATATGAAAAGAAAGTGATACTACGATGATGACTCCGAAAGCTTTTCGAAGCCTGCGGGTGAAGCTTATGGAGTACAGTTGGTATGTAGAGTTCCGAAAGCTTTGCAAAGCCTGTGGGTGAAACTTGAGGAACTATAGATAGATCTCTTCTCCTTACAATGGTGGAATTACAAGCATGTGAATTGTTTGAGATGTCTAACCTAACAAGATCTAAATTTCATTTAGGAATACCGACTTTTTGGCATGCTATTCAGATTCTCATACACTAGCTTGGTTCGACACTCCATTCCTTTCTTTAAATGTCAAATCAAATTGGAACAATGAAGATGGAAAAAAATAATGGTTTTAAATGTGACAATTGTGATTGTCCTTTTGGGTTAATGTGCATCCTTTATACACTTTGCTATGATTATGATTCATATATAGTGATGTTAATATTCTTGTGCCTGCTGCTTGTATTGCTTGCTATTGGTTCCCTGTGTACATGCTCAGTTTATGCTGACCCCGATATCCTCATTTTTAGGTAATCTGGGAGACGAGAGGGAAGCCCATGGTAGAGGCATTTGAGTTGAGAGATTTAGATCCCTATCTATTGTGGACCCAATTAATCTTTATCAGGTTATCCCAGATGGCTAAATAGTTACTAAATAGGGGAGAACTTGTCGTGATTTTATTTGGAAAGAACAAACGATTTATTTTCTTTTGATATAAATCTCCTTCCGTATTATCACACATGGGGAGTACTACTGTTGCGAGTCTAGATGTCGCATTTTAATTGGGTTGATTGTTTCTGCATTTGCATATTTATCTCCTTTTGCTAGGGGGTGCGACGCCTGAATAGCTAATCGTCACAGTTGGTATTAGAGTCCAAGGTTTTGGATAATCTGCACCTAGAATTTGTGACAATAGGTATAAGCTATTATGTAGAGGGTGGTTTATATCATAAGTGACGTTATTTGTTATTTGTATGCATCAGGTCACTAGGATACGAAATGGTTAAGAGAAGGAGACATAATGAAGTATCTCCTGAGGGAGAGCATAGGGATGAGGAGTAGAGGCAGGAGCCTCAATCTCAGGTGCCAGGCAACCAGAGGCCAGAAGGGACAGGTTTGCAACAGGCTTTAGCCGCCCTGATGGCTATGATAGGCACTATGTCTAAAGGCATTCGTAGGCTGACGGAGAGGTTGTCTCAAGCAGTGATAAGGAGTGGGACTGTAGATATCTCTCCAGCTACTCATACCACGCCTACCTCTTTAGCTATGTTAGTTTCAACAACTTTGGTGGTATTCGTTGGTTCTGAATTAGATCAGGTTAGATCATGTAGAGATCAGAGAGCCACCGAATATGGCGATAGATACGAAGACACGGGAAATGTATGCATGCCATGAGAGGATCGTTGATTCCAGAAGCTAATGATTGAGTTTAAAAAGATGGAGCTGATGATATTTTCGGAGAGTGATGATCTTCAGATTGTAGAGACTTGGATTGTAGAGATGTAAAGACCCTTTTCCGAATTTATGATTGTAGAGTAATATAAGGTCAGATTGGCCACCCATTATCTAATAGAAGCTGCGTATGACTGGTGGAGTTCAGAGTTGAGACTCCGATATGGTAGTAACCTTCAGTATGTCACTTGGGGTAATTTCACTCAGATCTTCCATGAGAGATATGTGCCCACTTTTGTTAGAGATCAGAAGATGTCTGAATTTCTAAATTTGAGACAAGGCAGTCAGACTGTTAGTCAGTATGAAGACTGTTTTGCTAGAATGTCGGTGTATGCCTAAGAGTTAGTTGATACAGAAGAAAAGAGGGCAAAGAGGTTCGGAAAAGGATTGTGATCATTCTTTCAAAGGTACCTGGCAGCTTTGCCTTTTACAACTTATCAGGATTTAGTGAATAACGCTAAGGCCTTAGAGTTGGTCACTGAGGATAGACAGGAGTGATTGTAGGGGAAATGGCCAGCGGAAGTCCAAGCTTCAAGCATAAAGAAGAAAAAGGAGAAGAAGAGGCAATTTGAGCAAGGTGAAGACTCCCGCAAGAAGCCATCGTGTCCAATTTGTGGAAATTTGCATGCGGGGCCATGTGAGGGAGGAACGAGACTTTTTACATGTTTTCAGCCAGGTCATTATGCTTCTCGTTGTCCTCTTAGGCCCGGGCAATCACAACTTACTCCTTTACAGCATATTCCTCTACCTAGACCTCTACCGGCTCAGCTTGCAGTAGCCCCTCAAATTCTATTGAGGCCGAGACTACCTAGACTAGCTTTACCACCGCAGCCACAATAGAGATGACCTCAGAGTATGCCACCAAGCTCAGGAGGTCAGGCTAGAGTTCACGCAGTCACTGCTCAGGAGGCTCGTGCTTCACCTGATGTGATTACAGGTAGAATAAAGTTATTTTCATATGATGTTTGTGTTTTGATTGATCCGGATGCTGTGCATTCATTCATTTCATTTGCATTTATTATGCACTTGCCTCGTGAGTTTGAATCTCTATAGCAGTGGTTGTGGATTGCTACCCCTCTGGGAGATGAGGTTCTTATTACTGAGATTTATAGGGGTTGTATTGTGAGCTTCCAAGAGCATGATTTTAGCATTAATTTATTACCATTAGAGTTGTTAGATTTGGATATAATTCTGGGTATGGATTGGTTGTTAGCTAATTATGCACTGGTTGATTATCACCGAAAGATTGTATGCTTTTCACCACTAGGACAACCACATATTTTCTTTGTTGGTGATAGATTTATCAGAGCTCCAGTTGTGTCTTTCATTAGAGCAACTAGGATGCTATCCAAGGGTTGTCAAGGGTATTTAGCTTATGTAATTAAAGACAAAAAGAAACAAACACAATTGGTTGACATACCAGTGGTTCAGGATTTCCTAGATGTGTTTCCAGATGATTTGCCTGGATTGTCACAAGTTAGAGAGATAAAATTCCCTATTGATGTGATGCTAGATACTATTCTTATTTCTTTGGCTCCATATCGAATAGCTCCAGCTGAGTTAAAGGAGTTGAAAACTCAGTTACAAGAATCGGTAGACAAGGGGTTTGTTTGTCCGAATGTTTCTCTTGGGGTGCACCAGTTTTATTTGTAAAGAAGAAGAATGATTCCTTGAGGTTTTGCATTGATTACCGTAAATTGAATCAAGTGACCTTTAAGAATAAATACCCTTGCCAAGAATTGATGATCTATTTGATCAGTTGAGAGATGATATAGTTTTCTCTAAACTGGATCTTAGATCCGGGTATCATCAAATTAGCAGTTTTCATGGATTTGATTAACCGTGTTTTCAGACCGTATCTAGATGATTTTATTGAAGTGTTTATTGATGATGTTCTGGTGTATTCTAAGGATAGAGACCAGCATGAACAACATCTTTGCATCACATTACAAACCTTGAAGGCTGAGAAATTATATGCCAAATTCAGTAAATGTGAATTATGGCTCAATAAAGTAACTTTCTTAGGTCACATTGTCTCCAATAAAGGGCTTTCTATTGATCTGAAGAAGATTGCAGCTGTTGTTAATTGGTCCCCACCTACTATAGTTACGGAGGTTCATAGTTTTCTAGATTTGACAAATTATTACAATAGATTTATTAAAGATTTTTCTTCGATAGCTGCTCCACTTATGAGATTGACTTGTAAGAATGCACCCTTCAAGTGGGATAAACAATGTGAGATCAGTTTTCAGACTCTAAAAGATAGGCTTGTATTAGCTCCAGTACTAGCATTACCGGTTAGTGGACAAGAATAGTGATTTTTAGTGATGCATATAGGACCGATTTGGGTTGTGTACTGATGCAGGGAAGGAATGTGATAGCCTATGCTTCTAGACAATTGAAACCTCAGGAAACGAATTATCCTACCCATGATTTGGAGCTGGCAGCTATTGTATTTGCTTTGAAAATTTGGAGACACTATCTCTACGATGAACACTACGAGATATTCACCAATCATCAGAGTCTCAAATATTTATTTACCCAAAAAAAGTTGAATCTAAGACAACGTAGATGGCTCGAACTATTAAAGGATTATGATGTTACTATTCAGTATCAACCCTGCAAAGTAAATGTTGTAGCAGATACCCTCAGTCGAAAATCTACTATTCCAATAGCAGCTCCACGAGTAAGAGAATATTATATGATACTAAGTTTGAGCAGTTGAAGATTGATGCTAAGGTAACTAGTCAGGGGTCTCTTTTGGCTCAGTTTATAGTCCGACCAGATCTATCTGATCATATTAGGGTGTCTCAGCAAACTGATGAAACAACAGTTAAGCTCAGGGAAGACATTCTTAAAGGGGTAAGCCTGAATTCAATGTATCAAATGAAACAGTCAGATTTCGGAATAGGTTAGTAGTTCTGGAAGCTCAGGAATTGCGGAGATTGATTTTGGAGGAAGCACATAGCTTAGCCTTTTCCGTTCATCCTGAATCCACCAAGATTTACTGGGATTTGCGTGAATCCTTTTGGAAGCCTAGGATGAAGAGAGCTATTATGGAGTTTGTTCGTAGATGCTTGACATGTCAACAAATAAAGGCTGAACACCAGAGATCTGGTGGACTACTTGAGCCACTCCCTATTCCTGAATGAAAATGAGAGCATATCACTATGGATTTCGTTTCAAGATTACTTAAAACGTTAAGGGGATTCGATACTATATGGGTGATAGTGGATCGGCTCACCAAGTCACCTTACTTTCTACCTGTTGCGGTGACCCATTCTATGGGGAAGTTAACGAAGCTTTACATTGATGAGATCGTGAGGTTGCATGACATACCAGTGTCAATTGTTTTCAATAGAGATCTGAGATTTATTTCTCGATTTTGGCAGAGCTTTCAGTCCAGGTGGGGAACTAAACTTAATTTTTTCACTGTAGATCATCATAAGACAGATGGTCAATCCGAGAAAACGATACAAACTCTAGAGGATATGCTAAGAGCTTACATTTTAGAGCTTCGTGGTAGTTGGGTTGAACACTTAATGCTAGTAGAATTTGCTTATAATAACAGCTATCACTATAGCATTGGTGTGGCACCGTTTGAAGCATTATATGGGGGAAAATGTTGGACTCCTCTTTGTTGGGATGAAGTGGGAGAGAAGCAGCTACTTCAATCCGAGGCAGTGCCTACTTATCTACAAGAAAACACGGACAAAGTCCAAGCCATTTGAGAAAAGCTTAGAACAGCTCAATCTCACCAGAAGAGTTATGCAGATCAGAGATGAAGAGATTTGGAATTTGAGATAGGGGATAAAGTTTTTCTGAAAGTCTTTCCAGTCAAAGGGGTGATAAGGTTTGGGAAGAAAAAGGGAAACTTCAGCCCTAGAGTTGTTAGTCCTTTTGAGATTCTAGTGAGAGTTAGGTTATCTGCTTATGCGTTGGCTCTACCTCCAACATTGGAGGGAGTTTACCCGACCTTTCGTGTTTCAATGCTAAGGAAGTATATCCACAATCCTTCACATGTGATCAGCTATGAGCCACTCCAAGTTATAGAAGATCTAACCTATGTTGAGCAACCGATCCCCATTTTGGATTATTGAGAACATAACTTAAGGAACAAAACCATTAAATTGGTAAAGGTTCTTTGGAGACACCATACCTCTGAGGAGACATCTTGGGAGCTAGAATCAAAAATGAGGAAGCGATATCCATATCTTTTTTAGCATGAGTTGTTATCTGGAGGACAGGATCTTTTAAGGGGGAAGGATGTAAGATCCTGTTTCGAGAAAATATTAAAGTATATGTTTGTATTTGCATTTTTGTTTTTTTTAATGCACTCAAATTCTTTTACATCGCATTGTGATAAAATTGGATACACTGTGATTTTAGATGCGTTTACGATGTATGTTTTGATTTCTGTGTTTATGATTTTAAGTAGAGGTTGAATATATTGAATTTAGCATAGACCGTAGAACATTATGAAAATGATTGAAATAATGACACAAGAGAATCAAATAAGGGTTTGGTGTGAGACCCACAAAAAGAAAAGAAAAATAAAATAAAATAAAACAAAAATAATTTGGGGGCACCATGACACTTCATTACTTAACACATGGCAACCTTAGCTTTGACACCTCACCATACTTAGGCCCTACATTCCACTTAGGTAGAGAGGTAAGGATGGAGAAAGAATTCAAAAGCTTAACTTTCTTTATTTTACATGTTCATTTTCGGATTCCATCTTCTTCCCCTAAAAACTCACCCCAACTTCTATTAAAACTACCCTTTAAGCTTGAAAAAACACACTTCCATCCATATATATGTTAACCCTAACCTTTGGGAAGGAAAAAAAGTGTAGAACACCTATAAAACAAGTTGAAAAGTGCATAGAAAGCAAGAAGGTTGAAGGAGCTAAGGAGAAGTGAACTTTGAAGCTTGGAAAGGCAAGTACCTTGTATGTTTTTGCTAAATTGATGCCTAATAATGCTATAAAATATATTTTGATGTAATTGTATTGTTGGAATTTGGAGAAAATGAATTAGGGAAAAAGAGAATCCCATCTTTGGATGAAACCCTAGAAATTGGTATGCTAGACAGCCTAACCGTGCCTATTCTTTACAAATATCTTTCTTTATATAACTCCAAATTAAATAGGTTTTCTCTTGATGAAATTAGACTTCTGTATCTTTAAAATGACATAAGATTCAAAAACTTTCAAGAAGAATTGGAGTTTTGGTGAATTTTTAAAGTAGCATGATCGCAGCAGAAAAACTGTTCTATTTATAGTATGACCATGCTCTATTCCTTGTTAAATATCTTTCTCTGTAGAATTACAAATCAATGAGGTTTTCATTGAGAAACTAGACTTTTATATCTTTAAAATGACATGTGATTGGAAGAGTTTCATTGAAAAATGAATTTTTAGTGAATTTTCAAAGTGTCACGTCTTCTATAGAAAGCCCTGTTTCTGTCTGTTTTTGTGCTGAAATTTGCCTCGATTGTTAGATTTTTCGGGCATACCTCAATGAGCAGATCGTAAAAAATTTGGGAAACCACGAGTCTTGATGGAATGAGCTCACCGTCGGGATGATACTTACGAAAATCGATTTATCATCATAACATCACGACACCGCAATCGAAATTAGGTAACGAAGACGGCAAAAATTCTCTACGTAGAATTTTTTCTCTAGCTTTCACTCTCAAGGAGGTATTTTTTCCTCTCTTGTGCCGTCACCCACAATGGTGTGTTCTCTAGGGTTTTTACCCAAGTTTCGTGATTCCTTTGTAACCAAAAAAGGAAGGAGATTCAAATTACTTTGGTTACCATTTTTTGGATATGGAAAGTAGGATAATTCCTATTTTCCATACAGGGAAAAATGCCCCACGTGGGCATTAATTCCATCACTTGAAATCTCATTGCCTCACAGCAATGCATTCCATGGATACACAATCTGGCATGGAAGCCCATCGAAGACCCTTTTCGCATCTTCCACAGAGTCACATGATGCATACATATTAACCATTTTCGAGTTCGTTGATTTGAATGTAAGCTTGATTTTGCTTGGCGTGAACAAGAGATTTAGAGTGAATATTGTTGAAAATAAAGAAGTGTTGAAGACAATTCCTCCTGAGAAGATCTCTACGCAGTGACCGAGAAGCTTAACCGAGAGTGTCTGATCGAGCAATTGATAGGTGCTTGGTAGAAGATCTCTCAGTAGTCATCGAAGGACTTAACCGAGAGAACATACCTTGTCAGGTCGACTTGTGAGGGCAACAGGTCAACTTGTGCTTGACAGAAGATCTCTCGGTTGTTGTCGAAGAACTTAATCGAGAGAGCATACTTTGTCAGGTTGGCTTGTGAGGGCAATAAGTTGACCTGTCTTGTGGAGATGAGCACCTAACTGCTAGAACAACTAGCTATTGAACTCTCAGTCCAATGGCTAGTTCAATGGCTAGTTTAGGGAGTATGTTAGATACTCTTATAAATATATTTTTCAACCCATAATTAAATGACAAGCAATGAGAGATAATCCTTTCTCTTGCAAACATAATCTCTCTCCCTCTCCTGTAAATTCATAAGAGAGAATCCTCCCTCTTGTAAAGCATTCTTCTTCAATCAAGTCGAAATGTAAGGGATGGAAGAAAAAGGACGGCCAAATGTTTATCCTTCTCTCCAATTCAATGGACCACACTCATCGAGTGGTAGTCACAAGCGCACCCATGGCCAAGGCTCTATGGGATCAAATGTTTGTTCTCTATGGGAAAAAATAAAACTTGGAAAGAATCTATGAGATTAAGAGGATGATTGGAAATCAAAAAAAGGAGGGAAAGTCTCTTATACAATGATTTGGAGACCATGGAGATTTGTGGAACGAACTCCAAGCCTTCAGGCCTCCAATGATTGACCCAAAAATCCTCCAGTAAAGAGAAGATGAGAACATGACATTCAACTTGCTCATTTCATGTGGAGAATAATACTCCAATGTATGACAAGAAATCTTAAGAATGAGGGAATTTCCTTCATTCCAAGAGGTCCAAAGCTCTAACAACTCCAATAGCTCTAACATTGTTCAAGATGAATCTCTTGAATCAACCATTGAAGAAGTTGTGACTAGGATACTACTCGGACAAGTACTCAATCATGGTACTTGTTCTAACTAGGGCTGGGTTAGACCTGAACAAAACTTGTGACTTACCCGAACTCGAGATGTTTGGGTTGGGTTAATTTGGCTTTTTTGTTATATCAGGGTGGGTTTGGATCGATAATTAAAAAAAACCTGAATTAAGCCGATCTACTTGAATTAACACAAATATATTTGTAAATATGTTATAATTATAAGGATAAAAGTGGAATTAGGGCAAAAAATGTTCTATAAGGACCATATATATATTTCTCTTAGAGAAGCCCTATTGTCTCCAACTGTCTCTCTATGGCCATCTCTCTCAGAACATCATTCCAGTGGCTCAGATCCATCGATTGGTATGGTAAGTGATTTTACTTCGTCTTCTCTTTTGTCCATACTTTAAATTTTTTTTCCTTTCTTTTTCTTCACCTTCATCGACTGTAAATATGTTATAGTTATAAGGATAAAAGTGGAATTAGGGAAAAAATGTTCTGTAAGGACCATATATATATATTTCTCTTAGAGAAGCCTTATTGTCTCCAATTGTGTCTCTCTCAAAACATCATTCTAGTGGCTCAGATCTATCGATTGGTATGGTAAGTGATCTTACTTTATCTTTTATTTTGTCTATTCTTTAAATGTTTTTCCCTTTCTTTTTCTTCATCTTCATCGAATGGTAAGAGAAAATATTTTTTTTCCTTTCTTTTCAATTTGTATACAGAGTTCTCTTTAAAAAAATTCAAAATTTTTCAAATTTTTTTTCCTTTTCTTTTTTGAATACTATAAGTGCAAGATTCTTTTTGGAAAAAAAATCCCCCTTGAGTTTTATACAGCCAAAAAAAAAAAGATAAAAAATTTTCTTCTTTCATTGTGGTCACTAAAAAACAATATTTAAATATTATTTTAAATTTTCGGGTGAAAAAAATTTGGGTTTAGGTACCCGCCCAAATCTAAGTGATGCTCAAGTTTGGGGCAAAAAAAATGTAACTCAGTTACCTTGGGTTCGGGTCAAAATAACATGTTCGGGTTCAGCTACCCGACCTGGAGATAGCCTTAGTTCTAACTCTACTTCAAAAATGCAAGATTGGTTACTAAACTTGTGATATGACCATCACATGGTTAGGGACAAAAGCAAATTTGAAAATTTAAAACCCATGATCAATGTAGCTAATAGACATAGTTTAAATGCTAAAGACCTTAGGGAAGTAAAAATTTTTGGAAAAAAAAAAACAAAGGTTTTATATGTCCTCAAGTTCTCATCTAACGTTTTGTCCATTAGCCAAGTGACCAAAGATCAAGATTGCAAGATTGTATTCGATCCTAGCACTGTTGTTTTTCAGAATCTCAAAACGAACCAAGTTATTGATAGAGAATTTAGAAGAAACAAGTTATATTACATGGATGAAGACAATTATGCTCTTGTAACGTGCCAAATAGGAGATTATGTTTTGTGGCATGTTAGATTAGGTCACCCATGTAAGCAAGCTTTGCAAAGCCTATTTTCAACAAAAAATTGTGAAGATAGCTGTTGTGAAAATTAAATTTTTGGAAAAGAAAATTGAATATATTATCCAATTTCAAAAACATTATATAAAAATGTTTTTGATCTTGTGCACTCAAATATCTAAACCTCACCTATAGTATCTAGAAGATGATTCGAATATTTCATAACATTTATAGATTACAAAACTAGATATACTTGGATCTATATACTTGCCACTAAAGCACAAACATTTGAGGAATTTAAGACTTTTATAGCATATGTTACTAAGTAACACAATGCTAATCTAAGGGCTATTGGGATAGATAATGGTGGAGAGCATATAAGCAAAGACTTTGCCACATTCTTACAAAAGAAAATGATAATCCATCAAACAACATGTCCTTATACACCACAACAAAATGAGGTTGTCGAAAGAAAGAATCGACATCTCTTAGAAATAGCTAGAACTATAATGTTTCATTCTAATACACCAAAGACATTTTGGAGTGATGCTATTAGTATTTCATCTCACTTAATCAACCACTTGCCTACTGGAGTTCTTTAAGGGAAATCCTCCTTGGAAGCTCTTACTAAAACAAAACCACAATAGGACACTTAGAGTATTTGGATGTGTTTGTGGTGTTCACACCCGAAGGCAATTTAGAGACAAGCTAGATAAGAAAGGCAAGAGGTGCGTCTTTCCATGGTATGCTCATCATCAAAAGGGTTATATATGTTTTGATTCGGAAACTAACAAACTATACATATCAAAAGATTTGATATTTGTAGAAAATCAATTCTATTTTACAAAATAAGATAAAAGAAGAAAGTTAGAGCCTAGAATAAAAAATCTACACATCTTCCTCTTAGTGCCTCAGCCCATAAGTGCGTTTGATCACACCCCAGTAGAAAGCCTAGAACAAGGTGAAAAGATGTTGCAAGATGAAGAAGGCAGAGAGAATGAAACATAATTAGGAACAAAGGAGTTCCAAGTACCATCATCCTTAGTTCGAGAAGAAGAATCAAGTGATCGATCTCTTTTACCCCCCACTTAAAAGATCAACAAGGCTTAAACGGCTTTCTGTATGGGTTAATCCCAGTGTTTACTACAACTCCAACGTCATCCCCTACCCATTGTCTAAATACTACACTACTCCTAACACGTCTGTAAGTCATGAAGTCTTCTTGAGTGGCATTGACAAAGTGGAGGAACTCAGGAGTTTTGATGAAGCCAATGAATATCCAGAATGGAGAAAGGTCATGAAAAAAGAATTGAATGTACCGGCTAAAAATGGAACCTAGGAAATTACTGCACTCCTAAAAGGAAAAAGCACAATAGGATGTAAATGGGTGTACAAGGTGAAACATAAAAGTAATGGACTGATTGATATAAAGCTTAACTTGTCGCAAAAGGGTTCACACAAACTTATGGGGAGAAGTTCAATAAGACATTTGCTCCAGTAGCAAAAATGAACATAATTTATGTTCTCATGTCTATCGCAACCAATCAAGAATGGAAATTGTATCAAATGGATATGAAGAATGCATTCCTTCAAGGGGGCTAGAAGAAGAAGTGTATATGTGTCTCCTATACCTCTATCAATTAGAAAAGGAAGGACATATATGTATATTCAAGAAGGCTATCTATGGGCTAAGCACTATGAGTCTGGTATGCAAAACTTAATTGTGCCCTTCTCACTAACAATTTCAAAAAATTCAATAATGATAACGCATCATTCACCAAAAGGAATAATGAGAAGATCATAGTTGTACTTATCTATGTGGATGATATAATTGTTAGTGGGAATGACACGAGTCTAATAGATCAACCTCGTAGTTTTCTTAAGTCTAAGTTTGAAATTAATGATTTATGACTGCTAAGATATTTTCTAGGAATAAAATTTGTCTACTCTCATATAGGATTATTCTATCCCAAAGAAAGTATACACTTGATCTCTTGTAGGAAACATATAAGATGGGAGCAAGACTAGTTGTTAGTCATGTCTCAATTACTAATGAAGGAAAGGATGATGATCAGCCCTTCACAGAAATATAGAGGTATCAGAGATTAGCTGGAAAACTTATCTATCTCACCATTACTAGGCCAGGCAGATCATATGCTGTAAGCCAGAAAAGCTAGCATATGCATGCATCCACGAATGGAGATTGGAAAGCCGCCGAAAAGATCCAAAGAGACTCAAAGGGATTCCTGGAATAGGCATATGGTTGAAGAATAATCAAAGTATAGAGATTGAAGGGTTTGGTGATGTAGATTGGGCATGAGACTCAAGGATAGAAAATCTACAACAGGCTATTGCATGTTTGTAGGAGGCAACATTGTGTCTTGGAAGAGCAAGAAGCAATTAGTGGTATCCAGATCCAACACAAAAATAGAATATAGAGCTATGGCAATAGCTACCGGTGAAGTTATTTGGTTGAAAGCTCTAGTTTAGGAGTTGGGATTCCCAATTTCAAGACCAATCAAGCTTTGTTGTGACAACCAATTTGCAATCCACATTGCTACAAACCTAGTTTTTCATGAGAGGACAAAACACATTGAGGTGAACTGCCTTTTTGTACCCCAAAAGATAGAAGACAAAACCATCATAGTCCTTTACGTGAGAAGTTATGAACAACTTTCAAACATCTTCACTAAAGCAACAATGACAACTCAATTACAAGACATTCTTACTAAGTTAGACTCCATAAACTTCTATTCGCCAAACTTGAGGGGCAAGGTTGAAAATAAGGAAGAAATATTGAAGACAATTGCTCTTGAGATGATCTCTTGATAGTGACCGAGAGGTTTAACTGAAAGTGTCTGACTGATCACTTGATAGGTGCTCGGTGGAGGATATCTCGGTAGTCGTCGAAGGACTTAACCGAGAGAACATATTTTGTCAGGTCGATCTGTGAAGGCAACAAGTTGACCAATGCTTGATGGAAAATCTTTCAGTAGTCGTTGAAGGACTTAAGTGAGAGAGCATACTTTGTCAAGTTGACCTATGAGGTAAGTTGACCCGTCTTGTCTATATGAGAGCCTAACGGCTAGAAAAACTAGTTGTTGAACTCTCAGTTAGTTCAGAGAGCGTGTTAGATACTCTTATAAATATATTTTTAAACCCATAATTAAATAACAAGCAATGAGAGATAATCCTCTCTCTTGCAAACATAATCTCTCTCCCCCTCTCTTCATCTTCTGTAAATTCAGAAGAGAAAATCATCCCTCTTGGAAAGCATTCTTCTTCTATCAATAAAAGTATATTCTTTTCCTCAATCTCTTTATACTCTTGATATAAAAAATTCAACAAATACAAGCAGCAATTAGAGAAGAGAAAGCAGTGGGGCTTACAGGAGTGCCCTGTTTGACTAAGTAATACATAAATGGCGAGGGCTTCTTCGTACTTATTTTTGTATGCAAACTTTTGAATGTCTTTGTATAGAGCTCGTGGGTTTATGGTGTGGAGTGGGTGTGACATTGGAAATGCATCTTTATTTTCGAATTTCAGTCTTTTCTTCTGAATTGCTCGAGTTTTGGGGGATTTGGGCGTAATGAAGGAGAATTTGGGAAATTAGGTTCTGGTAGTGGATGCCGAGGTTAGAATTCTGAGGAGAATAGATGGAGAAGATGATGCAGTTGCTGTGCAGTCCATGTCTAATCTGAATAGTGGATGGGGCTGGGGGGCATTGGTGTGGTTGTTGGAGCTAGAGCTAGAGCTAGAGCCAGTCTTGTTTTGTGAAAAGATATTATTTTTATTTTTCATTGCCCCCTATTTTGCCTTTTTCACTAAAAAACACGAATTTAGTAATGAAAATTTTTAAAAAATTTGTCGCTAATGACGCGACGCAAAAATTTAGCGACGAAATATAGAAATTTATCGCTAAAATAGCGATAGATTTAGTGACGAAAAAAACAGATCTGTTGCTAAATTTAGCGACGGATACTTAATTTTCATCGCTAGATTTAGCGACGGATTTGTAAATTTCGTCGCTAAATTTATAATTAATATTTTATTTAATTATTATATTAATATTTTATTTATTTTATATTTTATATTTTATATTTTATATATATCTTATTTAATTATTATATTAAATATTATATTATATCTAATTATATATTAAATTTAGCGACAAATATAGATTTTCATCGCTAAGCGGAAGCGAGCAAACGCGTCGCACGTGCCCCAAACAAGGTGGCCCACGCGCACGCACTAGGACGCGCCCTCTTGCTCCATTTCACGCACCCGTCTGCCTCGCCCTGCTACCCCACCCAATCCCCCACCCAATTCCATACCCACTGGCCCACGCTCACGCGCCCGGACGCGCCTTCTTGCTCCAGCTCACGTGCTTGCCCGGGCTGCAAGCATGCCTACCCTGCTGCCCCATCTGAGTCCCCGCCAGCCCGCCCCTGCTGCCTCCGGCCCGTGCCCGTACACTTCTGCCCCTTGCAAAAAATCACTCAAAAATGCCTCTACATGTCTCCTGCCTGGTTCAAACACTTGCGCACACGTGAAAATGTAAAAGCACCCAACCGCCAGGCCAAATGTTAACCCCAATCTTACTCTTTTTTTTACTTATTATCTAACTCTAATATTTTTTTAAAAATAATAAAATAATATAAAATGATAATTTGTTATAAAATAAAATGTTAGTATAAAATAAAAGAATAAAAGATTTAAAAAATAAAATAATATAATTGTTTAAAAAGATAAAATAAAAATAAAATATAACATATTAATTAATGAAATAATAAATTTTTATCAAATAATAAAATGCTAATTAAAATAAAATAATAAATTAATTAAAAATAAAATAATATTATTCTTTAAAAAAATTTAAAAAATAAAAAATATTATTTTTAAAAAAATAAAAAAATAAAATATCAATTTAAAATATTATAAAATAATAAATATGATTACTTAATATAAATTAATAAAATATAAAAATATAAAATGCTAATTAAAAAAATTAACTTAACGATGAATTTTCAAATCTGTCGTTAAATAATAAATGATTTTAAAAATAAAAATATAAAATAATAAAATAAAATACATATTTAAAATATTATAAAATAATAAATATGATTATGTAATATAAATGAATAAAATAATAAAATAACAAAATAAAATAAAATATAAAATATTAATTAAAAAAAAAAAGTTTAGTCACGGATTGCGGAATCCATCGCTACGTTAGCGATGGATTCTCGAATTCATCGTTAAATTTAGCAACGGATTTTGAATTCATCGTTAAATCCATTGGTTATTAATATATTTAAAGAATAAAATAATATTGTTATTTTAAAAATTAAAAAAAAAAAAAAAAAACTAATTTAAAATATTATAAAATAATTGTCACGCTCACGCGAACAAATTGCCGTGACTCTTTGAGGCACGAGTATGCCCTATTCGTACATCGAGGTGACACAAGACTAATATTATGACCCTACTCGATATCATTAGGTCAAAATCATATAGCGGAAGAAAAAAAAAAGATAGTTTTCAATAAAAATTTTTTTTAAAACATCTGCCTCCAATTTACATATAATATTTATATGTATAGTCCAATCATAAACAAAAATGGATATGATCACTTACCCAATAGCGTCTCTCAGTAAAACTCGTGGGATAGTATCTCAATATATGTCAAATACAGTATAAACTGAAAATATTAATATGAGGGGTGAGTATAATCCATATACTCAGTGAGTGAGGTTCAATGACTATATAATGATAATAAATGAATTTGTGAGAGTAGTAAGTCAAAATATCATTTTCAAATTTATGTTTCATTCATTTGCAAATATATCATGTAATTCAAAATAATAGACATCTTTATCATCAATCATGCATCAATGGGGTGTCAAAAACACATTCTACCCATAATTTGGTCTAATTAGGGTAAAATTCACAAAGAGACCACCAAAATGTTATAAGAATAAAACACATATATTTTTCCCCTTCCCTTGGTATTGACACGGTCCTTACGTGGTGCTCGTCTATTGAATCCGTTGGACAGAGACAGGGGACTCAAACCCCTGCTCCCGTGCTACCCCACCACGTTACCCCGTTGGGTAAACGCTCAATACCGTGATAGGGAGGGAGCTATAGCCACTATACACCATCCCATAATCATACACATGTGCCATATGTCATCATTCATAAATCCTTACTCGTAAAAACAAGACACTATTAAGTAACCATAATATTAGGATGCAAATTTTTATCGAATAACATTTCAAGACATGCCACAAATACTAAAACATTTCTAAATCACATTTCAAATTTCATTTATAAAATCATGATCAAAACTATTTCTCATTTAAAGTCAAAAATAGTTCGTCCAACTCACTTCGACTGGGGAGGGTACGCCACTCCCTCTAACTATCCTCATTTCTCGAACGAGTCATCTCTCGAATCCTAATCCTAAGTTAAACAATATCATTTATTAATTCAATATTATATAGTTAGATTACAACAAGCATATAAAAATGGCCTCTTTCATAAGGCGAAATTTCAATTTTCATACTTAGAGAAATTTGTACAAACATATAACGCGCAGGTTTAATAAAATCATGATATTTTCAAAAATCTTGATCGGATTCAATTAATTTAAATTTTCTCTTAACACTAAAACATATATATCCAACGTTTATGTTCAGACCATCTTCAAATTTGGAATACACGAATTTATAAAAAAAATTATCACTTTTCGTGCTAAGTTCCTAAAACCAATTCCGCACAGTTTTGGGAGAAATTCCATATCTCCCGGTATACATCTCCAATTTAAGTGCTTCTTGTCTCAAATTGAAGGTTAGACATAGATCCAAAACTTTCTAGTTTTGGCCATCCTCGGATTCTAAATGTATAATTTTATAAATTTTGGTTTTCATCTCGATTTTAGTTTTAGAACTACTTCTGCATAGTTTTAGTAATATCATCATAACTTTCTGTATACAACTCCGATTCAAGTGATCTTTATCTCAAATTAACGATAGGTCAGAGACTAAAACTTTTATGTTTAACATTTCTCCAAATTCGGATCAGAAGATATCTCAAAAATTCATAAACATTACTGGTCGTACACAGGACATGAAACAGAATTTGTGAAACGTGCTAGAATTCCAAAAATCACCAAAAATTGATTTCTTTATGAAATGTCTTACATGATATACCATTTTTAAAACTTAAGAAGTCTAGTTTATAAGAAATAAATATCTTAGATTTTTGAATTCTACAGAACGAGATATTCTAAGAAAGCTATACAAGACTTAATCTAGAAATCAACATTTAGCATGCTAGTATGGATATCAAAGTAACTACTCATCAAATAATTTAATTTTAGCATAAGTTAGAATATGTTACCTCTTTTGTAAGATCTCTTGCTAACAATATGTATCACCACCCCCTTTGAATCTTTGAATTTTTATCACCTTAGAAAAAAATCAAATCACAATAAACATAAATTCCTATACAATAGCTCTATACTTCTAATTGAAATTCAAGAATTCTAAAAAATGTTCTTACCCCTTTGGCTCCATAGTTGAACTCAAAATGGATATAAAACCCTCACAATTTCGTCCAAGGTAAGTTTGAATGAAGAAATAGGCCAAACTCTTCTTAAATAAATTCTTTTATAAACCTAGTCAAATATCTTTAACCATTGGATCATTCCATATATTATCTTGACCTTCCACTTGTCCTAGCACTTAACCCATGCAATTGTTGATTCAAGCAATCTCCATGCACTCTACCAATTATCTTTGGACGTCCATGTCAAGGGAGAGAAGTGTCACAATCTAGAACAAGCTATTCTAGTTCGTTTTAATGCAAAATTTTCTATCAAATAAGTTTTCATGCATAAATTTCTATCCAATGAGCTTTCTTGAATGTGAAAAATCCTATGTGGCCACTAACCAACCTTATTTCCCTCTTGACCAATCATTTGGCTCAATTGTCCATCCTTGAGTGGTTTGCAATTTAGTCCCTTAACTTTCCTCAATTACATTTAAACCCTTAATTTTTAACAATTGCATTTTTGGTCCCTATGAAATTTTGTTTGAAATTTCTTAAATATGTGAAATTTCATTTAAATATCTTTATTTAAGTGTGTAGGTCTCAGGCCTTGCCGGCACTTTCCGAGAAATTTTTCGATTTACAAATAAAATTTTCAGTTTTAGCGATTTTGAGGCGAAATCTCAAAATAAATAATTAGATAATTAAATAGATGTCTCAAAAGGATGCTTATATATTTAGAATCATGAGAAGTAGTACATAATATACAGTCACTAAAAATCGATATTATAATTCTTAACCCCCTAATAAAAAGTTTCATACTTGAAACTAAACTAAAACTATGCGGCAAATAGTTGGGGGAACTATCTCCTCATAGCATCCTCGGGCTCCCAAGTTTGCTACTTGATCTGGTCGTTCCTCCAAAGTACTCTGACCAAGGGGACCTCCTTGCTCCATAGTTTTTTGGTCTGTCTGTCTAAGATGGCTACGGGCTGGACGAGGAAACTCAAGTCATCGTTCAACTCTATCGATAGAGGCTCTAGTACATGGGAAAGATCAGGAAGGTACTTCCTTAGTATCGAAACATGGAATACATCGTGAATCCATGCTAACTCAAGAGGTAGATCAAATCTGTATGCTATTTTCCCAATCCTCTCAAGGACTCGGAAAGGTCCAATGTATCTGGGGTTAAGCTTTCCCCACTGTCTGAATCGGATCATCCCCTTCCAAGGGGATACCCTCAGAAATACCATGTCTCCCTCCCCGAACTCCAATGGACAGCTGCTGCGAATGGGAAGGAAATGTGCGGACTTGGTGAGTCTATCTACGATCACCCAGATAGCATCATGTCGTGCCGAAGTCCGTAAAAGACCCATTACAAAATCCATGGTGATATGCTCCCACTTCCATTTAGGAATGGGAAGAAGTTGTAGTGTGCCGGCGGGTCGCTGATGCTCAGCCTTCACCTGTTGGCATACCGTGCACTGAGTAACAAAACTGGCTATCTCACGCTTCATGCCCGCCCACCAGTAACTTTCTCGAATCGTCCGGTACATTTTTTGTACTACCAGGATATATAGCATAGGCTGAAGAGTGAGGCTCCTCTAATATGGCACGTCTAAGGTCATCATCCTTTGGAATACAGATACGTCTCCCAAAAACTATTAGGCCATCATCCCTAACTCTGAAGTCTCCACCTTCTCCTTTCTTGATCCTCTCAACAATCCCTTGAAGCTCTTCATCGGTAGACTGAAGTTTTCGAATGTGGTCAAGTAGAATCGGTCTCACCTCAAATCTGGCCAAAAGTGCTCCAAAATCATCTGTGGCCAGTCTGACTCCTAGGGAGTGGAGTCCAATAAGACACGAGAGATAAGAACTCTAGGTGGTTGCTGACGATGATGACTTGTGGCTCAGTACATCCGCAGCGACATTTACTTTTCCCGGGGGTAGTCGATAATCAGATCATAGTCTTTGAGAAGCTCCAACCATCTCCTCTGCCTGAGATTGAGCTCCCGCTGAGTGAGTAGATATTTTAAACTTTTGTGATCTGTATACACTCGGCAACCAACCCCATCTAGATAGTGTCGCCAAATCTTCAAAGCGAAACAATAGTAGCAAGCTCTAAGTCGTAGGTAGGATAATTTAGTTCATGCCTCTTCAGTTGTCGGGAGGCGTAAGTGATGACTCGACCCTTCTACATCAGGACACAACCTAGTCCCTGTCGGCTAATATCGCAATATACCTCGTAATCTCCATTGCTAATAGGGAGAGCGAGAATGGGTGCTGACGTTAATCGCTGTTTGAGCTCCTGAAAACTCGCCTTACAGTGGTCATCCCAAACAAACTTGACCTCTTTTCGCGTCAAGTTGGAGAGTGGAGCGGCAATCTTGGAGAATCCCTCTACAAACCTCCGATAATATCCTGCCAATCCAAGAAAACTCCGCACCTTCATAACACTCCGTGGTTGCTCCCATTTTAGAATAGCTTCAACTTTCTTTGGGTCCACAAAGATCCCATCAACAGAAACCACATGACCCAGAAAGTCAATCTCCCTCAGCCAAAGCTCACACTTGGAGTATTTAGCACATAGTTTTTTCTCACGGAGTATCTGTAATACAACCTGCAGGTGCTGGGAATGCTCCTCATCACTCCTCGAATACACAAGAATATCGTCGATGAAGATGATAGCAAATCTACCCAGAAAAGAGTGGAATACCTGTTTCATCAGGTCCATAAAAGCTGTCAGGGCATTAGTCAGTCCAAACGGCATCACCAAGAACTCAAAGTGACCGTACCGGGTCTTGAAGGCTATCTTGGGAATATCACTTTCCCTGATCCATAGCTGATGATATCCAGATCTTAGGTCGATTTTGGAAAAAACCCAGACCCCCTGTAACTGGTCAAACAAATCATCAATTCGAGATAACGGGTATCGATTTTTTATGGTCACTCGATTTAACTGTCAATAATCGATGTATAGTCTGAGAGTGTTATCCTTCTTTTGGACAAATAATACAGGAGCTCCCCAAGGTGAAGCGATTGGTCTGATGAAGCCCTTATCCAATAGTTCTTGCAACTGGACTTTTGGCTCTTTCAGTTCTGCTGGGGCCATTTTATATGACGGAATGGAGATAGGCGCAATGCCTGGTGCCAAATCAATGGCAAAATCAAACTCTCGGACTGGAGGTAATCTGGGTAGCTCCTCAGAGAATACATCAGGAAATTCCTGCATCACTGGGACATCATTTATTCTTGGTCCCTCTATTGTGGTGTCCACAACATGCGATAGATATACTGTACAGCCCTTATTCATCAATCTATGGGCTTCCAATGCGGATATCACACAATTCGGAAGAACCCGTCTGGTTCTATGGAAAACTAATACAGGACACCTCGGTCTCCGAAATTTGACTGTCTTAGCAAAATAGTCCACTGAACCTCTATGCCGGTGTAACCAATCCATACCTAGGATGGCATCGAAGTCTTGTATGTCTAGTGGAATCAGATCTACTTTTAACACTATACTCTCCACCTCGACTCCATAGTCTCAGTACATCTCTTTCCTAACAATCTGCTCCCCCAAGGGAGTAATGACTAACAGTGCTTTATCTAGTGGTACTAGAACCTTGTCAGTGTAGTGAGTGAATTCCATGCTCACAAATGAACTATTCACCCCAGTGTTAACCAACACACGGGCGTCTCTTCCGAAGATAATCATAGTGCCTATCACCCAAGTCCATTAGCCTAATATTATCAAAATAATTGAAAATTACTTAAGAATAAAACCTCAAAATGGATATATATATATCATCTTTCAAAGTTCACCAAAATACATCAGAGTCTAAAGTTCTTGTACATCATCAGGATGAGAAGTAGGGGTAGCACCTGTTACTATATCTGGACTGGCCTGTGCCTCCTCGTCGGCATAGCATATAGTCTAGCTTGCGTCCTGGGCTGCTGACAAGGAGGTAGAGCAAGCATGTTACTCCCAGTGAAAGACTTCCCTGGGATACTATAAGGAGGTGCCGTAGAAGGTGCTGAACTGCCCCTGGGGCCATAAGGAAAGCTCTGATCTGGGGCATGACTGTACCCTTCAGCTCGCAGATCAGGATAGCGGTCTTTAAAATGTCCCTCCTTTCCGCACTGATAACATCTACTAGAGAATCGACATGGCACTGGATGTGCCTTTTTACAAATTGGGCAGGACCTTCTCTGCGCTCCTCCGAACCATGGCGCAATGCCCAAGCTACCTCCCAATGTGCTCATCGGGGCTGATAGCTGCCCATACTGTCCATAAGGTGTGGATCCGGGCCACTGTCTAGGGTCGTCGCTAAATGAATCTCAACCTCTGCTCCTCTTGGAGCTCTGTCCCTACCTAAATCCAGGCCTCTTCCTTTGGTCTTGCTGGTCGCAAATTCTATTCCGTTCTTTGATATTCTGCTCTGCTCTCGGTGCCCATTGTAGAACTCTAGCATATGTATCCTGCTCGGAAACTGTCATCTGGCCTCTGATGATGAGATTTAGTCCATGTTCAAATTTGAATCTCCTGATCTCCTCAGTCGCCACCAATTCTGGGAAAAATACCACCAGTCTGCGGAACTCAGTCTTGTACTCTGACACAGACTTCTGCCCTTGCTTCAACTCCAAGAACTCTCATCGCTTCATGTCGCGGTCGAATATCTTGTAATACTAGGAATCAAACTCCCTCAAAAAGTCACCCCAAATCAGCGGCTCATTTGCTCTATCCTTGACGCCATCCCACCAGTCACGGGCATCATCCTCTAGCAGTCTGACTGCTATCACCAACTTGAGTCTATTTTCAACGCATATATCCTCTACGGTCTCTTTGATCCGTTTGAGCCACTTCCTGGCCACAACGGGGTCATGGGTCCTAGAGAAGGACTCACACCCTAGACTCCTAGCCTCTCTTAGCAAAGTGGAGACCTCTGTCATCTGTCGAGTAGCCGACGTAGTTGTCAACGTACGAGTGGGCACTGGTGCCGCTGCGTAGGTGGAGTCTCAACCGCCGGTGCAGGTGGTGTTCTCATCTGGTCTCGGTGGGCCGTCCATCACTCCATCATCTCCTGGAGTGTAGGGTGTGGTAGAGGCGGAGGTGCTTCTCTAGCAGGAGGGGCCTAAGGCATTTGAGGTGATGATGCGGCCTCGAGTGGGGTCTCGGTGGTACGCCTTGGTCATCCTCGGGGACGCATAGTGCTACATAATATATGGTGCTTCTCTACATATCTCTCGATTCTTAACAATTTTTTGCTATTTTTATATGGTTGGAAAGCATTTTTTGAGAGAAATCTAATCATATAAATTTCATATCACGAAATACATTATTTTTAAAGATATGAATACATTAAGTTTTAGCTAGGATTTGTCATATCTCATAATATACTTATCGGAGGTATGCCAAATTTTACAGATTTAATCATCATATTATGGTTATACTACTATATAAAATTGAGAGTATTCCGTTGAGCTAATTTCAAGTTGCATTAATGTCCTATAAAAAAATATGCATGACATTTTTTTTATGTTTTAATACCGAAAAAGAGATAGGAAATACCCATTATGTCTCTGATACCAATGAAGTTTTTAAACAAAACAACAAATAATTATTCACATACGAAAATTCTTGAATTTTAAATGGGTTAGAATTATTTATTTTTTTATGATAATTGGGTATTTTAGGTCGAGAAAATATCATAAAATTGGATCATTATCTATTATTCACAATCCAAATGTCATTTATTGTTCAAACAAAATGTATTCTCACCACCATAAGAGAATGCCTTCCTTCTCTCTTTTTATATTCACGTCACAACTTTTTGCGCCCTAGAGAAGAGGATCCTTTTTAGAAGTTTTGAAGAGAGGAAATTTTGGAGGTTGGGGTGGTTACCAAAACCACCCCACACTTTTCTTTTTAATTTAAATTCAAAAATGAAAGGAGTTAGGGTCTACCCACATGGGCGGACCCGCCCCATTTTCCAACATGAAGTGATATATATATTCTTAAAAAAAAGAAGAATATTTTCCTTTTTTGATCATTTTTATTTTTTTTTTAGACTTTTTTTTTTGATTTGTTTTGTTTTTATTTTTGTTTTTTTTTTTCCAATTTGTGTGCTCAATACCAACGATGCAAAGCTCATAGTATTATGTACAAGAGAAGAATGGTCTTAGATATGATTACGTATGATGGAGCTCATAAATTAAAGGTAGAATGTATATATGTTGCTTCTGCGTTTGAAGGAATTCTGTACGAAGAAGAGGCATCTCTAAAATATTAGCACAATACAATCCAAATACAAATTAAGGATGTCCTACAATAGCACTCTATGCATGTAGTTGATTCAATCAGATTATTGTGCAATACTTTACACAAATTTGGTTCAAAACTTCTCACAAATACCCTTCTTAAAAGGATGTCTTTTGTCCCGTGGCATCGAAAAACCTGACATATTAAACCTCTGTCGAATACTTTCCAGAAGACTAAACCTCATAGGCGGCCACAATCATAAAGACTAAGCTTGTCTGGGTCACGGAATAGGATAATCATGAGAAGAATGGTTACGAATTTGCCAAGGGAAGAAGAGGTCTTGATCAACAAGCCAATGAGGTAAGTTTGCAGACAGAGCAAAGTAACCCTCGTCTTGCGCTCTTTCTCATACTGATGGAATGCCAACTCGAGCATCTTTTTTCCTTCTTTTTGGTTCAAGCACAGCATCTGGATTGTGGGAGCTACACATCTAGCAAGCACAACAGCGTCTTCTATTGAGGCAGCACCACCCTGTCCCATGAACGGAGCCATTGCGTGCATGGCATCTCCAGCCACCGTGACACCCCGCTTATAATGTCTCTTAAAAAGCAAGTCCCATGGCACTCGATATCTCAAGCAGGCGTAGTGGAAGGAGTCTAGGTCTGCTTTCTCAATAATTTCTATGGCCTCTGCTGGAAAATCTTTAATGCTTTCAAGTGCCGATTGCTTCATGAGTTTTTGATCTTTCATATTCAGTGGATCTGTTGGAAAACAAACACAAGATTATGCAATCAAACACTGTTTAGGAATGAGAACAAGTTGTGTAACATAAACTGTACTTACCTTGAGGATTCCGTTTTTGGACAACGAACCAACACACTAGATTCTCATCGATAGGAATTCGTCCTAGTCTATTGGGATCTTTGCATAAGATAACAAAATCATCCATGCCATGGCCCTTTTCATAGTAAGTAAGACCTCTCACCAGAGATGTGGAGTAATTGTAACTAAACCTCAGCTCAAGGAAACTAGCAACCACCGAGTTTAGTCCATCACATCCTATCACAACCTGCATATATATATAATATATTGGTTTGACAAGGAAATGAATTAAAAACAATTATCTATTAGCTTGTGCTGCAACAAGACTCAAAAAAAGGGGACCTTAGCTTTGATGAGAGTTCCGTCTTCAAGGTAAACAACTGGATCAGACGTTAGAGGATCCAATTTGATAGCATTCACTTGGCAGCTCAACCTCACGGTGTTGGGTGGTAAATCACTAGCCAATGCTTCAATAAGCGTGCTTCGTTTCAAACAGCGTGCTTCTCCATAACTATCACACCAACACCAATTTAATGTGAATTAGAAGCTCTAAATAAGGGAAAGAAAATGAAAATCTAAGATCGGTTTTCATGGCCTTACCCAAGGGGTGAATCCCCATAACTATTTTCTGCCAGTGACATCATTTTCCGCCTGCATATAAATTGATTTGTATTATAAGTAAACCAAATAACTTAGAATAATTTAAAAATAAAAATAAGTTTTCTGATTATTAATTTATTATAGCAAGAACTGTTTGATTAATTAAAAGATATATCATTCTTAAAGAATTTTAAAATATCTAAATTATTCTCATTTTAATTCATATAAAAAACCTTATAATATGTTATTCTTTTCTATATATTTCCCCAGCTTAACGCACCATTGCAAGGCAACCGCTTAACATCTATCTTTACTTTCAAAATTTAAAAATTTCTAATTTTGTTTAATTGACCGTATATATATATATATATATATATATATATATATATATATATATATATATATATATATATATATATATATATATATATATATATATATTTAACTTTTATATAAAAAAAAATCACACTTAATTTTTTTAATTAGCTTAAAAATTAAAAAATATATATTTATATATGGAAAGCTAAAATTAAATAATCAAATTAAATATACTGTAATAGATTAAAATACATTTTATTCAATACTATGGAAGATTAATACCTCTATTTCCTTATCAGCTGATATACTCTAGACTGCGATGACCTGATTACAATTGCTAATGCCCCCCCCCCCCGGGAGCAATAAAAGGAATTAAAAATTATATAAATTCAAGTGCTTATTTGGTATCGACACTTAAGTGAAAAGAAGAAGAATTAGAGTGAAAAGGATAAAAAGAAGAAAACGGAAACAAAAATAAATAAATGAATAAATGAATAAGTGCGGTGAGAAACAATCATGTGGAGCCACCAAACGGGCTTGAAAGGGAATAGAGATTAAAGGATCTAACGGTTCAGCAAGGGATTCAAGGGGTAAGGCAACGTTAATGAGCCAACAATACAGTCGGTGGGGTGTAATTATTTTATTTTTGGTTAGATAAAAATCATAAAAATTACGAAAATTTATATTTCTATGAATATTCGGATATTGGATCTCAAAAAAGACCTTTGAGCAAGACCCTATTTACGGTCGGTGTCTCTACAAAGACGGGGTGTGAAAATTTTATCAAGTCTGATGAGATGAGGCTGTTGAAACTTAATGGAAGCTTCAAATTTTATTCTCCATCAACATTTTCATGAAGAAAAGTTAGTGATGTCTAGTTATCCACAATGTGTCACGTTCACAATGGTCTTAATATTTAACAAAAAGCCCAAGTATTTATTGTGGGTACGTTGATCTAAATGCATACCAAGCTCCAACGGAAGAAAGAGAGTGAGAGAGTTAACCTTGGTACCATCATGGCGGTCGGCCTGAGTTTGGAGGCCACACCAAGTTGATCTAGTGCTCTCCAACCATTTTGTTGTATAACGATTCCTAACCCACTGGCTCTTAGTGAATCCGATCTTTCTAACACCAGGGTACTAATGCCCTTCCTGCAAAATTAGCAAAAATCTAGAGAAGTTGGCAATCGAACGATGATACTTCTAAAATTTATCACAAATTACTATTTAAAATAATACAATTATTTAATAAATTACTTGGTGTCGGACAAGTGATTACTTCAGAAAAATAAATTACTATTTTTTAAAAATGACGATATTACTACTTAAATAATGAAACTCTGAGTGACATTAATTGGGAATGAAAATAATACCAAAAAAGAAAACAAACCTGTGAAAAGCAAGTGCAGTGGCAAGGCCACAAATGCCGCCTCCAACAATAACGATCTCTCGTTCATCACCCACCTCCATCCCTTTTCCTCCTGCGGCAGTTGTACCAGTACTAGTACTTTCTTATGCTGTTTTCTTTCCCGTTTACCCTTCAGTCTGCACTTTGGATTTAACCCTTCAATCAATATGTACAGGGTTAGAATGATTCAATCAATGAGAAAAAGCAAATAAAGCTTCATACCTACTTGTCTCGACTGGAGCTGAATGTTGCCCAAGAAGTAACAATGCAGAACAAAAAACTCCTGAAAATGAACAACTATCCCCTTCTTGAAAAAAGATGGACAGAAGCTTAGAATGGAAGGAGTTTGCCCTCCTGAGCAAATTCTACTAGTTTCCCCTTTTGGCCCTTTAAGGCAAAAGAAGGACAGACGGGCAAGACGTGCAAAGAACGGTAGCTAAGAATAAATGGGTTTGCATTCTGTTATATGGCTGACGCTTTATCAAGACTGTTAGCTAGACTCTCCCTATAAATATAACAAGGGTAGTGATGACGTGGTGGCATGCTTTCTACACGTATGATATTCTCGGTTTACTTTTTCCTTTTGACGGTTTACCCCATGCGAAGGACTCCAGGATATCTGATTATATTTTGCAACATTTTCCATCTTGAGAAAAGACCCCAGGATTTGTGTGGTATGGCTGTGAGGTTATCTCTATGCCTCAAAAGTTCTTTTTACTTTTCGGCAATTCCTGTCTTTCCGGCACTTCAGAGTCCCGGGGCTTTAACTCTTCTCTTTGGACTCTCTCATTGATTTCTGTGTCTTCCGCTCTCAATTGAATTTGATTTGTCTTTAATTTCCCTGATCGTCAATCCGGTTGATTTCTCTCTCTTTTGCTCTCATTTAACTCAAGTTCCCTCTGAATTTGCTAATCATTTTTTTTTTTGGTGAAATTTTCTAATCAATTTCTCTCGGCCTCACTTAAACGCACTTGTTCTTCCTTAAAGTTTGCATGTTTTGAACCAATTCATAAAACTAGACCAGATTAAACCACTTGTTCACGATTCTCGGAGTAAAACCAGTACTGAATTTATAAAGTTCGACTACATTTTTTATTTTGAAAAATCAACGACCGATGGTTTTAACCAATTATTTTTTTATCAAAAATTAAATGTTTATTGTGTGATATTTTAACTTATCAATCTTTTGTGTTGGCTGCTGCATATAAATTTTTAAGTAAAATTATACTATTGATGAAATATAGCCTAAAAAGCCCATTATTAAAAAATTTGAGAGCCCATAAACCCAAAGCCCATAGTCAAACATATTAGAATGCACCAAAATATGCTGTTGACAAGGGATGTATCCGCGGATAGGTAAACATAACTTACTCTCTCAGCATCTATCAACCAGACCCTTCTCAAGTAGTCGACTGGTCGGTGTGACACCTCTTCGGTGCTCGATATTGTTATTTGACTAACTGAAATAATATTCATTTTTTACTAAATCACGAGAATAATCTCCTGTAAATAGGAAGAATATCTCTAATTGTTACCGATAAGGATAGGAATCTCATAATGATTTGAACATTCTTAACCCATAGAATTCTAAAATTTTGAAAATTCTTCACTGCGATCTCTGTAGTCTTGGGACACTTTTACTAGGAAACTAGATTTCTATACCCGGTAACATAAGGGATCTACCATGCAAACTATATATACATTACAAATGTCGTTGGTCATATACGTTCTCTTGACTCCTCACCTAGGACACAAAAGACATTACAGAACTCTTTCTCTTTCACTTTATTTTTATTTTTAAAAACCATTATCTAACTTGAGTGTCAGAATCTCTTTTGTCAGAGCACCCTTCGACAGATTTTTGCAGGCTCCATCAATCAGATGATCCAACAACCACTCACCTTGTTCGAGTCAACAGAACTATATCTATGGAGTAAAACTTACCTCCAATAGATTGGCGCCCATCGTAAGGCACGGACTGATTCTTTTAGTTGAATGTGCTTCTCATCCTGCTTCTTTCCTCACAATCAAGACATTAGCTAAAAGGAATAGACTACCAATCAGTTTCAATGATGTTGATTTGATAGGAGTCAACACCAAACAAGATGATCCGTTAGTCATTACTGCTGAAACAGGATCGTTTCTCGCCAAAAGAACTCTTATTGATTAAGGAACAGATCGAGATATCTTCTTTTGGGATGTATTCCAAATAATAGGCTTTACTCAGTCTTACCTTCAACCCGCCGATGGACCCTTAAAGGTATTCGTTGACAAGTGCATACTTCCAAAGGTACTATTTCGCTTGTTGTAAGTTTAGGAATACCTTCTCACTATGCTATTACCGAAACCACTTTTCATTACAACGCTATTTTAGGTCATCCTAATTTGGATGGTCTCGAAACACTATCAAACTCAAAACACATGAAAATCAAGTTTAGAATATCTTTAGGAGTTGTGACACTCCACGGTGACCTCGAGCCACCAATCATCCCCATGGCGGAGAAAGAAAGAGAAATTCTTTTAGTAGACACCTTGGAACTTACAGATGATGTTGAACAGCTGTCCAAGCCTCAACCCAGAGAGGAAGTGATCGAAATTCCTATCACGAATGTACCCAAACAGATAGTCCAAGTTGGAGCCTACTTACCATCATCTCTCCAGAAAGTAATTATGGTTTGTCTTTGGCAACATTCTACAGTCTTTACAAGGTCTCCGGAAGACATGTTAGGTATCCACCCTTCAGTTATAATCTACACTGACTGTAGATGCAAGTCGTAATCCTTTGAAGCAAAAAAAAAATATATATTCACACTGAAACGTCAATATGCAATACAAGAGGAGATCTGGAAGATCCTAATGGCGGGATTTATTCGAGGAGTATATTCTGAGTGGCTAACCAATATGGTCATAGTGAAAAAGCCTAACGTAACCGGAGAATGTGTGAATTTCACCGATCTCAACAAGATAGGCCCAATGGACGGTTACCCACTTCTTAATATTGACAAGTTGGTGGACAACACCTCGGGCTACCAACCCAGGTCATAGTGAAAAAGCTTAACGTAATTGGAGAATGTGTGTGAATTTCACCGATCTCAACAAGACATACCCAATGGACAGTTACCCACTTCTTAATATTGACAAGTTGGTGGACAACACCTCGGGCCACCAACTTTTAAGTTTCATGGATGGTTACTCTGATTATAATCAAATATGCATAGCCCCAACAAAACTAGTTTCATAACAAAATTTGACACTTCTTACTATACGATCATGCCCTTTGGTCTAAAAAAATGTAGTGGTGACTTTTCAGCGAATAGACTACTCTGTAGAAACATAGAAGTCTACGTCGATGACATGCTCATCAAGAGCACTAGAGCAAAAGCTTATATTGCAGTCTTGGAAGAAACATTCCAAATGTTGGAGCCTTAGAACAAGAGACTGAATTCAGTAAAGTGCACATTAGGAATCACATCAGGAAAGAATCCAACAAAGCGCACATTTGGAATAACATTAGGAAAATTCTTAGGTTTCCTAATTACCAACCGGGAGATCGAGACAAATCCAGACAAAATACAAGCCATACTAGACATGATTCCATCGAGGATGCAAAAGCAATGTCTCACAAAGAAGATCACAGCTTTAAATCGGTTCATATCAAAATTAGAGGAGAAATACAAGCCATTCTATGACACTCTTAAAAGTTACAGAAATTTGCATAGACACAGCAGTGCTAAATAGCATTCGAATAGTTTAAAAAATATTTCGTGTCACCCCGCTACTTTCTCGGCCCATTCCTAGTGAGAAACTTTGCCTTTACCTCTCCGTTTTTGACCGAACATTCTACTCTATTCTTATAAGGTAGGTATCTACCACACAAAAGTCGGTATACTATGTTAGCTGTATACTTCAAGAGTTGAAAGTGAACTACCAACCCATCAAAAAAATGGTATTCGACCTAGTTATTACTGTCAGACATCTCTGATCTTACTTTCAATCCCATACAATTGTACTATTAACCCACTAGCTTCTGAAGTCGATTTTACAGAAGAGAAACACTTCAGTTGGCTCATCAAGTGGAGTATCGAGTTGACCAAAGTTAATATCAAATACTAATCGAGACCAACAATTAAACGTCAAGCCCTCACTAATTTCATCCTCGAAGGCACTTTCTCGACCCCTTTCGAGCGAGCCTCTATCGATGACTGAGAAGAATTGTCATTACCGGAATAGAACTCCATGTAGACGAGCCATCAAACTCCTTAAGAAGTGGAGCCGGACATTCTCGTGGGATTGGATGATTTTAAAACCAAGTACACCCTCCGTTTTGATTTTCAAACAACTAATAATTAGGTCGAATATGAAATCCCTCTGGCCAAACTATGAATTGTAGTGACACTAGGAGTCCAAAACATATAGGTTTTCACCGACAGCCAACTAGTTGTCAAACAAATTAAAGGAGTTTATGAAACTAAGGAATCGACGATGGTAAAGTACTTATCCTAGTTACGAGAGGCGGTGAACAAATTTGTTAAGGTGGATATACAACAGATTTCTCGATCAGAGAATGCACAAGCCGACACACTTTCTAAGTTAGCTAGTTCTGACTCGGTTGCAACAGTCGAATAGTTTATATTAAGAGTCTACCATACCGAAGTATTGAAGAAATCAAGCAGATCCTATCGGCAAATAGTTCGTCAAACTAGAAAGATCCCACAGAGGTTTATTTGAAATATGGACAACTACTACACCTTCAGTGATCACTAAAGTGAGGTGTAAAGCTGCTTACTATGTTATAATCAACAAAGATCCTTACAAAAAGTCTTTTACCTATCCATATCTAAAATACTAGACGTCTAAAGAAAGAAATTATATACCCTGAGAGATCTATGAAAGAATATATGGAAACCACTTAGGTGCTCGAAATCTAGCCAATAAATCTTCACGACAAGGGCATTTTTGGCCAACTATGAAGGCTGACGTGGATGACTACGTCAGAAGTTGAGACAAATGCCAAAACTTCTCATTGGTACCACGTCAACTCTCTACCGAACTTTATTCGATAACAAGCTCGTCGCCATTCACGTAATGGGTGATGGACATTCTTAGGCTATTCTCACTTGCTATCGAATAGCAAAACTTCATATAAACATCCTGGCGTGCCTCATGTCCTAATTACCGAAAATGACAAATAGTTTGACAATAAAAGCTTTTAGAACTTCTATAACAAACTAGAGATCCAACATCATTTTACCTCCGTCACATACCCACAAGTTAATGGTCTCATCAAAGTAACGAATTGAACAATCCTGTAAGGACTTAGGGCCATACTAAATAAAGTCAAAGGTCATTGGGTAGATGATCTCTACGGTATCCTCTAGGCCTACCAGACAACGTCCTAAAGGGCAATGGGGAAATGCCATTCAATTTGATCTATGGCTTTGAAGCAATAATATCGGTGGAGATTGATATTCATTCACTTTAGGTAGATCAATATGAGCATGAACTGAACGAGTTTGCATCACATGAATAGTTGGACCTACTTCCAGAGCTACAAAAAATCACGTCTGCTCAAATAGCTGCTTATCAGTAGCAGATAGCACATATTACAACAAACAGATAAAAACTAAGGTGTTCAAACTGGGGGATATGATCATTCATAGAGTTAAAGCTACTAGACAACCCCAATCTCGGGGCAAGCTAGTATATAATTTGGAAGGGCCATATCAAATATGCTCAATGGTTCACTCAGGAATGTACCGACTCAACCATCTAAACGGTTTGGCTGTACCGAGAATATGAAATTTAGAGAACTTGTGTATCTACCACAATAATCTTTATCACTCTCGCTAACATCGATATTTGCTCTCTCTCATTTCATCAATAAGAATAATATTTTTTTCATATGCTGATAACACACTTTCTCAATCATACGAATGTAGTATCTCCCCAACAGGTAGGCATAGACCAACCTCTTAATCGAAAGAATGCGACGTCAATAAATCTCCCTAACAGGTAGGGACGGCCCAATCTGTAAATCGAACGAAAGCGTCATCAATAAAGGATGTATCTCCCCTACAGGTTGGTATGGCCCACTTTATCAATTATACACATTGAAACATATCATCAATAAGGGAAGTACCCCTATCCGGGTAGACAAGACCCATTCTTTTAGTTAAACACACCGAAGTGTATCAGAAACTAACGAGGTGCTCATCAGGTGACTGGGCAAGTCAACTCACCAACTACTACCTCATCAGTCGAGTTACTCACTCGATAGTGCACCTCTCACATCAATGTTCTAAGACTATGAACAGACAAGACAATTCTCTTTTGATCAAGACAAGACTTAAAAGTAAGTAATAAAACTCTATTTCTTATTTCAAAGCAATAAACACATATCGGAGTACATAGTTGGGTACAATAAAATAAAAAGTTTACATATTCATAAGTTAGACTAGATTACATCAAAAAGAAAACCCAAAAGAATATGCTGATAAGTATCTTCATCTTCCAAACCGATTAGCTCCTTAAACTTAGACATCTTCTGCTCGACAAAGTGTCCAAAGCCTTCTTGAACTGATCCGTTCATGAACTCTATAAATCTCACAGCCCTTGTTTAGTACCCAGTAAGATATTAAGACTAGAAAAGTAGATAAATGCTAAACAGAAATTGGAAAGGACTTTGCAACCCATCAAACTACTCTCAAGCCCTAATGACAAAAGAGCGTAAGAATAATGATGTGCTGCAAGAGCCCAGTCAGAACATTCTAAAACAAGACCATCATAATGGCAAACTATGACTTTCTTACCAATATGATAGGATCTTGAACCCACGGTTCTCTCATTGACGAAGCCTTGTATCCATGGTTTTCGCCACCACCACTCTCTTAGAAGCCAAATTCACAAAGAAGAAAAAACTCCTTTCCAACTTTGAACCCCTATAGAAAACACGACCCTTTCTTTGTCCTTTTCTCTCAAACGACTGTTCTAAATCCAACCTTCTCCTGTCATATGTACATATATACCCAAAGATGGAAACTGTATCGCCCAATCCCCCAAAAGATGGAAAAAGGATCTACATTTAATGACCACATCTCACTGCTATCGCTTCCCATTACGTCCTTTCCACTAACGCATAACACTTTGTGCCTTTCGATTTCCCTAATTACTACTGCATTTACTCATGTCCCTAACGCCATACGATGACACCAATAGTGTTGCAATTAATTAGCATCTTTTCAAATTCTTATCCATTTGAAACTACTCCTAGGTCTTTTTTTCAGAACGACACCAGGAGTGGGGGCAAGTGATGGAACATGGTCCAAAGGCCCATCAACAAAAGATTCAAAATCCCCTAAACCCATAGTGTAACAGGTTAGAATGTGCCAAAATATGCTGTCAACATGGGATGCATTTCCTGGATGGGTAAACATAGCTTACCCTTTTAGCATCTATCAACCAGACCCTCCTCGGGTAGTTAGCTAGTCGGCTTGGCACCTCTTCAGTGCTCGATATTGCTATTTAACTAATTGAAATAATATTTACTTTTCTTTAAATCGTGAGAACATTCTCACTAATTAGGAAGGAGATCTCTAATTGTTGCTAATAAGGAAAGGAATCTTTGCTACAATCCGAACTTTCCTAACTAGTAGAATTCTAAATCTTTTGAAATTCTTCTCTACGATTCCTGTAGTCTCAGGGTACTTTTACAAGAAAAATAGGGTTTCTATACTCCGGTAACATACAGGATTTACCATGTAGACTATATATACATCACAAAGGCCGTCAACCAAGTATGTTCTCTTGACTCTTCACCTAGCACACAAAAGGCATTATAGAGCTCTCTCTCTTTTGGTCTATTTTTACTTTCGCAAACCGCTCTCTGACTTAAGTATCGGAGTCTCCCCTGCCGAAATAGGCGAATTTTTGTAAGTCTATCGATCAGACGATTCAATAACCACTCACTTCGTTCGAGTCTGCGGAGCTATTATTTATGGAGCAAAATTTACCTCCAATACTATATTTACAAAAATTGTAAAAATGACAAGATTTAATATATATCTACTTAACTACTCTATGACCCATAAGAATACATATACCAATTATTTTTTTATTAAAAATTAAATGTTCATCGTTTGTCCTCCGTTATTAGTCAACATTTTTTTTATTGTCTTAATTTTGATTGAGGTCTTGTTTACTTTTATACTTCGATATTTGATATGTCGATTAGATAGACTAGATTAGGGGAGGAATCAACTATTTATGCTTTCCAATTTCCCATTTACAAATGATTACATAAAAACAAGGACTTTGTTTGCCAATTGATAGGTTCTAAGCCAACTCCAAAAAACTCTTAATTAATAAGTCGATGAATTAAGTATATGATTGACCAACGTCCGATAAATGTAGTGGTCAGGCATTAGAATCCTTTAATTAAAATTTCGAATTCGAGTTTTGAGAATGGATAAAAGAAGAACCAACTCTTAAAATGGGTCTCATAGTTCTCAAACCGGAATAGTTAGATAATTCGAATACCAATTGATAGTAGACACACCTACACCCAAAAAAAGAATTAAGTATATGATTGCAAATAGGGCGAGCTTTAATATAAAGCAGCGAAGGCGATTCTTTACGACCTCCAAAATTTTAGGCCTCTTATTTCATAAGCCCAATTTAAAAGAATTTGTTTAAATGACTCAACTATGTAACAATTCACTATTCGAATGTGCATCTTATAATAAAAAAGGGAAATATTTACGAAAACAAGAATTTGTACATTACAAACCATACAACACGAGATTAACATACACATTACATCAATATATAGGCACACAAAAAGATAAAACCTGCAACTATGAATTTTACTATAATTTTTACATCATTTTTAATCTTCTACCAACACTCCAATTCTCCAACTCAATATTGCTTCATCATTCCTTTGTTCAAGTCACATGGAAAAAAAACACTTTCATTTTATTGTTGACGAGCAATATCATTCAAATATTAGGATACTCCCAAGAAGTGAGACTTCTTTTGCAAATTAAGGTTTTGATGATACCGGGCTTGACTGTCCATGATATGATCATACAACCTACAGTCACCAAAGCCTAAGTCCTACTAGGCCTACTAGGCTATGACCAAACCCATAGAAAACCAAATTATTCCTCAGCTATCACAAGACAGACCCATTAACACCTCGGTTCCTCGGTCCCTTGACTCCTCGATCATTTTAGCTCTTAGCTCTTCAATTCATTAGTCTTTCCCATGCCTCCCGAGCAATTACAAAAGTAGTTCCTACTACATAACGAGTTTAAAGTATGATTATCTGATAAGGAATGAAATTTTTAACAAATTCAAACTTTCCTAGTCTAATACAAATCTACTATAATCTCACTTGATAAGTAAATAAGTATTCATGGCAATCAAAGTCTTTCCTAATTCAATGGACTCCCAATTGACAGGGAGTCTATATTCCTAATTACTACAATCTCAAAAGATCTCGTATGATTTCTCTACAAGAAAATTAGGGTTTCTACACTCCAAAAAAGAATACAAGACTTGCCATATAGGCACAATATATATACTATGCAGAAACAACATACCAAGTATGTTCTGAGACTCTATACAAAAGTATACAAAGATGGTACAAGGTTAACACCTAACTCTCCTTAGTCTGTTTCTTATTCGTTAAAAATCGATCTTTCTGAATTGAGCGTTGGAGTCTTCTCTGTCGGATTATCATCCAGCGATATTTGCAGATTTTATCTCTCACAAAGGCTCAGAAGACCTCTCAATATCAACTTCATACTTAAGTCAATAGAGCTGGTATCTGTGGAGTTAAACCTATCTCCAACAGATTGGCACCATCCATGGGGCAAGGTTAGAAAGAGACTTATTTCTTGCCCAGTCATTTATCGTCCTTGTCGCCATGTCGCAAAGGAGAAAGAGACCATCACTTGGTTTTGATGACCACGATCTAGTCAGAGTTGCCCCAATTGCCATGATCCACTAGCCATCACAGCCAAGATATGTCCATACACCATGAGGAGAATTCTCATTGATCAGGTGTAACACCGACACTGCGGTGTCCGTACTATAGTATCCCTGTTCAGAAATTTAATAAAAATATTTCTCAGTTATATATATAGAGAAATTTTTATTTATTTTGATTTTTGATTTTGGGAGCTTTAAATCGAAATTTATATATATATATATATATATATATATATATATATATATATATATATATAGTATCCGTAAAAAATAAAAAATAAAAAAAATAGAGGAGTGCTACATTTTGAGCCAAAACGCAGCACCCCCCACCCAAATCCTCTCTCTCTCTCTCTCTCTCTCTCTCTCTCTCTCTTCCTCTCTCTCCCTCTCCGCCTCTTCCCCTTCCCATGACCCGCCGCCCTCCCTCACCCCATCTGCCGCTCTCCTCCGCAGCGCACCACCACTACCATCTTCTTCTTCTTCTTCTCTCCCTCTCTACTTCTCTCTTTCCCTTTCGGCCAAAAGCCTCTCTCCATAGCTACTCCCCCTCCTGGGAGTGCGCCAACTTGTAGCGCCTCCTTCCTCACACCAGCGCACGACCGTGCCACACGGGCCTACCCATGAGCGCACGCCTGCCTGCGAGTCCGCGTAGCCCGCGATCGTGCGCTGTGGCCCGCGAAGCCCACTACGGCCATTTGGGCTGTTTGGGCTGACTAATGCCCCAGCTGCTTTTATGGATATGATGAACTGAGTTTTCCTCGGCTACTTGGATCGGTTCGTCATCGTATTCATCGATGACATCTTGTTATATTCACGGAGTGATGAAGATCATGTTTAGCACCTTCGAGTGGTATTGCAATACTCTGTAAGAAGCAGCTATATGTCAAATTCTCGAAATATGAGTTTTTGTTGAGACAAATTGGATTCTTGGGGTACATTGTCTCCGCAGAGGATATTTATGTTGATCCGTAGAAAGTTGATGCTATAGTAAAGTGGGAGCAGCCACAAATAGTTATCGAAATTCATAGTTTTCTCAGTTTGGCCGGGTATTATCGTAGATTTATAGAGGGATTATCCCGGATAGCTGTTCTGTTGTCTAAATTGACCCGGAAGGGGGTCAACTTTGTTTGGGATGACCATTGTGAGGCGAGCTTTCAGGAGCTCAAACAACGGTTGACATCCACTCCTATTTTAGCCATTCCCACTAGCAGACGGGAGTATACAGTGTACAGTGATGCTAGCCGATAGGGATTGGGTTGTGTTTTGATGCAGGATGGTCGGGTTATTGCGTATGCCTCGCGACAACTGAAGAAACACGAGGTTAATTACCTGATACATGATTTGGAGTTGGCAGCCATACTTTTCACATTGGAGATATGGCGGCATTATCTTTATGGGGTGACCTGCAGGGTATTTACATATCACAGGAGTTTGAAATATCTATTTACTTAAAAGGAGTTAAATTTGAGATAAAGGAGATGGTTAGAGCTTTTCAAAGATTATGACCTCATTATTGACTATCGTCCAAGCAAGGCGAATGTTGTAACAGATGTCTTGAGTCGAAAATCAGTATCATCCTCACAGTCCATAGAGAAAGCCTACCTTTCTTGTTTAATGGGATTCCGAGTCTTGGGAGTCAGATTGATTAATGAGCTTACTAACCAGATTTGAGGTCAGACCGACTTTATTCGACCGTATCCAAGAGCTCCAGAGTATAGATAAGGAGCTTCAGAGTATTGCGGATAGAGTCCACAGAGCTGAGGGCGGAGACTTCAGGATCCGAGGAGATGGTTTGATGGTGTTCAGGGAGCGGGTTTGTATTCCTGCTGATTCAGATCTCCACAAGGCCATACTTGAGGAGGCATACTCCTCCGCTTATGCATTGCATCGGGGTAATACCAAAATGTATCAAACCATTTGGGATAGTTATTGGTGGCCTGGCATGAAACGGGAAATCGCAGATTTTGTGGCTAGGTGTTTAGTTTACCAGCAGGTAAAGGTCGAGTATCAACGCCTGACTGGTACATTACAGCCTTTATCCATTCTTGAGTGGAAGTGGAATCACATTACTATGGATTTTGTGACAGGGCTACCGCGGACTTCATCACGGCATGATGTCATTTGGGTGATTGTAGATCGACTCACCAAGTCCTTGCATTTTCTTATTATTCGCAGCAACTATCCTTTGGAGACCTTGGCACGTCTTTACATTGATACGATAGTCAGGCTGCATGGTGTTCCTGTGTCCATAGTATCAGACAGGGACCTGAGATTCACTTCCAGGCTTTGGCTCAAGTTACAGAAGGCAATGGGCACAAGGCTGAACTTTAGTATGGCCTATCATCCGTAGACAGATGGTCAGTCAGAGAGGACCATTCAGACCCTTGAGGACATGCTGAGAGCATGTGTGATGGATTTCTGGGATAGTTGGGATCGGCACCTTTGACTGGTCGAATTTACATATAATAATAGCTATCAGGCCAGTATAGGGATGTCCCTGTATGAGGTACTGTATGGCAGGAAGTGCCGCACCCCGATATGTTAGGATGAGGTTGGAGAGCGACGTCTCAGCAGTGTCGAGTTAATTGAGAAAACGAAGGATAAAGTTAAGGTTATCCGTGAGCGGATGAAAGCCGCCCAGGATAAACAAAAGGCATATACTAATCGTAGGCGACAACCTCCTGAGTTTGCCACTAGAGATATGATTTTCTTGAGAATATCTCCTTGGAAGGGAATTATACGGTTCAGGCAGCGGGGCAAGTTGAGCGCCAGATATATTGGGCCCTTCTGTATCCTTGAGAGGGTCGGGAGTGTAACATACAGATTAGAGCTACCAGATGAATTATCCCATATTCACGACGTCTTCCATGTCTCAATACTCAGGAAGTACTTGGCCGATCCTTCTCATGTACTTCAGCCTCCACCTGTTGAGTTACGAGAGGAGCTTAGTCTTCCAGTTCAGCTTGTGGCTATTCTAGATCGGCAGGTCAGAAAGCTGCGGAGCAAGGAACTTTCATTGGTTAGAGTTTTGTGGAGGGTGACCAAGTCGATGAGGAGATCTGGGAGCCCGAAGAGACTATTAGGAGACAATACCCTCATTTGTTTACTGTTTAACTTTTTTTTAGTTTTGAAAACAAAACTTGTTTTCAAGGGGTTAGAAAATGTAACACCGACACTGCGGTATCCGTACTATTGTATCCTTGTTCAGAAATTTAATAAAAATATTTTTCAGTTATATATATAGAGAAATTTTTATTTATTTATATTTTTTATTTTAGGGGCTTTAATTCGAAATTTTTGATATATATATATATATAGTATCTGTATAAAAAAAAAAACAAAAACAAAAACAAAAAAAACAGAGGAGTGCTGCGTTTTGAGCCAAAACGCAGCACCTCTCTCTTTCTCTCTCTCTCTCTCTCTCTCTCTCTCTCTCTCTCTCTCTCTCTCCTCTCTCTCCCTCTCCGCCTCTTCCCCTTCCCGTGACCCGCCGTCCTCCCTCGCCCTATCCGCCACTCTCCTCCGCAGTGCACCACCACCACCATCTTCCATCTTCTTCTTCTTCTCTCCCTCTCCACTTCTCTCTTTCCTTTTTGGCCGACAGCCTCTCTCCACCGCTACTACCCCCTCCCGCGAGCACGCTAGCCTACAACGTCTCCTTCCTCGCGCCAGCGAACCATAGCGCAAGCACGAGCATGTGACCGCGCCACAGCGCGCCTGCTCACGAGCCAGCCTACGCACGAGCGCGTGCCAGCCCGCTAGCGCGCGCAACCTGCAAGCACGCATAGCCAGCGAGCCCATTGCAGCCCGCGAAGCCCACTATGGCCCACAAGTCCGCTAGCCTGCTGACCCACGAGCCCACGAACCTCTGCGCAGGTAACTGACTTAGGGTTTTGATCCAAATTTAAGTGTTTATGACATAGCTAATAAATCTTGTCTTGATAGAGAGCATTGCAGATTTTGGAGTAGTCGATGAGACATTTGGATAAAAGTCTGCACTCCGAGAAAACCCTAGGTGAGAGAAATGCAATCACTTCAACATTTGAATTGATTTTGTCGAATTTAGTTTGAAGTTAGAATCGGAAACTATATGCATATATATTCTGAAATATGTTAAATTCGAGAAAAATTAGTAAAAATGAAATATATTAGAAATTTAATCATTTGTAAGCCAAATGATTCGAAATTGATGAAACGAAAATCTACAAAGGAGATTGTGTAAATTTAGGGTTGTATTAAATTGAAAAGAAAAATTGAAAATCCATTATTAGACTTTTGTTTGATATTAAATTGTGATGATTTGATTAGGGAAATCTTTTTTGAGACTCAAGGAGTCAGATTGGATTTATTTTGAAAATAGGGAGTGACCACCCTCCCTAGAAAAGTGAGTGGGACCCTAATCTCTTGCATGAAATAGTGGAATCTGATTTTATCGTGTTTTTAATAAAACATACTTTTGATATGTATTGTCTCGACGTATGGAATTGAAATTCAAATCTGTTTTGTGATTATTAGAGTGTCGTACTTATATTTCTACGATTATGCATCCATGTTTGAAATGAAATGAAATTGTGCCATGATTTGAGAAATAGAATATTTTCTATTCTACCATTGTATTGGTTTGTTGAATTTAAATGATTTTGATAAAATATATTGGCGCATGGATTTGAATTGTTTTGAGGATATGATGAGATGATTTGGCTATATGGGTTGGATGCCTACTAGCTTGAGATGATATGATGATATGGTATTATTTGATAAATTCCGTAGCTACGAAGGGCGTTTGTAGAGGCACCGGGTTGCCCGGATACGCTTCTGCAAGAGGTATCCGCAAACATCATATTTCTAATGGCTATAGACGAGCCGGTTAAACCCATGTAAGGGGGAGGACGTGTGTGACGCCACCGTCTAGCACCGGGCGTGGTCCTATACATGATGATGAGCTAACTCCAGCGAATTTATGCCTAACGTCAAGATAGAGAGTTACTTTTAAAAACTCTTTGCATAATAAAACCTCCGATGCGTCTGTCCTTGGTCATGGTTGACCTTTGCCAGGATCCTTTTGGCTTGCTCTATGATCTACTTGATTTTAAATGGATGCATATATATATGTTATCGTGTGAATGATTAAATAAGTTCATTTTAGCGAATATATCATAATTTACTGCAATATTTGAATTATTGGTTATGAATGATATAATTTGACACTCCAATATTCACCTACACTATTAGTACTTGAGATTAATCCTCTCACCCATCTTCTTTTCCTTCTCAGACAGAATTATTGTGCTAGAGCGACATTTCGGGCTCTAAAGAATTTGGTAGTTCGTTAGCGGATTTGAGTGTTTTTCAACGGTGAGATTTAAATTAAGTTGAGATATGAGTTTCGCACTTTATTTTCGACCCTGTGAGGTCTTGATCTTGAGGTCCCTAGTTGACTGTGTATTTATTTTGGATTAACTATATAATTTATGTACATTAAATTGCGAAACTCTCATATTTCATTTGTATTTAAGCAAATTGTAGTGTTTAAATGTTCACTTGGGAAAATTGATTGTAAATTGTATAAAACTTAGCTCTGCTCATGCTCTAGTTGGGTATGACAGTAGAGGTCTGTGGTTAGGATTGTTGAAAATTTATATAGTCTGGCGTTGTTCTGGATGTCTACTGTAGTTGGTGGGTTGTAGTGAGCTCGGAATGGCCATTTTATTTTATTTACATGATGATTTTAAATTATATTGGGTTAAACAGGTTTATTTGTACATGGAAGACTTTCGATTTATGGGGAGGTTCTACCCGATTTTTTATACAAATATAGCCGGCATTCAAGACAACGGGCGGCTGCTCACGACCCCAGTTCAGGGCGTGACATCAGGGGGTAGATTAATAGATGAGTTTCGCCCCCACGAATTTACAAACCCAGAGGACTCTCCTAAAAGTACTCTCTAGCGAAATGCTATACCCCAGAGGTACTATTTCACTTCCCATAACTTTGGAGACACCCCAAATCATGCTACTACTATAACCACATTCAGCATAATTAAGGGACTTTGCAGGGCACCAAACACAGGAATGTCAAATTCAGAATGGCAGAAGGTATCGTAACCCTCAATTGTGACCCTTCTCCGCATACTATACCTTCATCCGAAGGAAATAGAGAAAATCTTTCAATAGGAATGATAGAATTGAGGGATGATATTGCACATATAGATAAACCACAACCTACCGAGGTAGTAGTTGAGATCCCAATCACCAACATCCCCAGACAAACCATTCAACTCGGAGCTCATCTATTATTACCGTGGCACGAGTCCATCATGGAATGCCTTTGTCACTATTCTAAAGTCTTCAAATGGTCACTAAAAGACATGTCAGGGATCCATCCCTTAGTGATTGTCCATAAACTGACTATGGACCTGAGCCGCAAGCCTGTAAAACAAAAGAAAATGGTGTTTACACTAGTGAGCCAATGAGCAATTCAAGAAGATGTCTAGAAACTTCTAGCAGCGGGTTTGATCAAAGAAGTAAAGTATCCCAAATGGTTAGCTAACATAGTCGTGGTAAAGAAAGCGAATGGCGAGTAGAGAATGTGCATTAACTTCACCGATCGCAACAAAGCATACCTAAAAGATAGTTTTCTGCTCTCTAACATCAACAAGTTTGTGGACAACTCCTCATGTCATTAGCTCTTGAGTTTTATGGATGCATATTTTAATTACAATCAAGTACGTATGGCCCTAGACGATAAAGAGAAGACAAACTTCATTACAGAGTTTGGAATTTATTGCTACAGAGTTATGCCTTTGGGCTTAAAAAACACAAGAGCAAGCTTCCAACTATTGGTCAATAAAGTTTTCAGTAAATAGCACTACAGGATCATGGAAGCCTATATAGATGACATGCTCATCAAGAGCACCAGTCCAGAAGGTCATGTAGCAGACCTGGAAGAAACATTTCGGACATTAGAACATTACAACATAAAGCTAAACCCAACAAAAATGTACTTTTTGGATTACATCTGGTAAATTTCTCGACTTCTTAATCACAGGCAAGGGATCAAAGCCAACTCAAAAAAGATCCAAGCCATCATGGACATTACGCCACCCAGAATACTGAAGGAGATGCAGCGTCTCATAGAGCAAATCACTGCCTTAAGCTAGTTAATGTCTAAAGTTAGAGAAAAGTATAAGCCTTTCTTCGATGCTTTAAAGAGGTCCCAAAATTTTGCATGGATATCAGAATGTCAAGCTACTTTTGATAAACTCAATGATTATCTTTCATCACCCTGCTACTCTCCCTATCTACCCTTGGTGAGAAACTTTATCTCTATCTATCTATTTCTGACCATGCCCTTTGTTCCAAGCTAGTAAGACAAGAGGCCGACATATAAAGGCTTGTATACCATGTTAACTGAGTCCTCCAGGAAGCAAAAAATAACTACAGGTCTATCGAGAAAATGGTCTTTGCTCTTGTTTAACAACTTGCGGCCTTTGCCTATACTTCCAAGCGCATACAATTATGGTATTTACTGATCAACCACTGAAGCAAATCCTACAATGAAGGGATACCTCAGGTTGGTTTATCAAATGAAGTATTGAACTCGGCGAATTTGATATCGAGTACCAACCAAAACCCGCCATCAAAGGTCACAAACTTACTGATTTCATTCTTAAATGCTCGCTTTCAAACTATACGGAACAAGCGCCCAGCAAACCTTAAAAATAATGCACATTGCCAGGCTGGACATTACATATAAATGGATCCTCTAACTCATCAGGAAGTGGCATCGGACTCATCCTCATGGGTCCTGATGACTTCAAACCCGAATATGTACTTCGTTTTGACTTCCAAGCCATGAACAAGCAGGCCGAATATGAGGCGCTCTTGAGGAAGCTATGGAGCACAGCATTATTAGAAGCCCGAGACATCGGGATATTCACCGATAATCAGCTTGTAATCAAACAAGTCGGAGGGACCTATAAAACAAAGGAACCAGTGATGTCGAAATATCTGGCAAAATTACAAAGAAGTGATGTTCAAATAGGCAAAGTTGACATACAACAAATCCCCATACTAGAAAATATCAGAGTCGACACACTCTCTAGGTTGGCCAGTTCGAATTCGGTTGCTACAAGCTAAACAATATACATTGAGAGACTTCCCTACCTGAGCATCGATGAACCAGAATAGATCTTGTCAACATTTGACTCGCTGAGCTAAAAAGATCCCATATAGGCCTACTTGAGCCACGGTCAATTGCCAGAATCACCTACAAGAGCAATAAAGATTAAATGAAAGGCCGTACAATATACTATCATCAATGGGGCCCTCTATAAGAAGTATTTCACTCATCTATACCTCAAGTGCCTAACTTTTGAGGAGGGAGACTATGTCCTTATGGAAATACATGAAAGAATATGCGGTAATCACCTAGGTGCAAAGAATCTGGCCAATAAAGCTTTGCGGCAGGGATTTTTCTAGCCTACTACGAAAGCTTATGTAAACACATTTGTCAAAAGGTGTGACAAGTGACAATGTTTTTTCTCAATTCCTCATCAACCCTCCGTCGAGCTCTACCTAATCGCAAGTCCCTCACCATTTGTACAATCGGAGATAGATATACTAGGCCCATTCCCATGCACTATCAGATAATAGAAATTTCTCATCGTCACCATTGATTACTTTACCAAGTGGGTGGAAGTGGAACCGTTGGCCCAAATCACAACCAAAAAGATACAAAAATTCGTGTGGTCATCAATAATCACCAGGTTTGAATTATCTTACATCTTGATTACTGACAATGATAAACAATTCAACAACAAGCAATTCAAAGAACTCTGTGACAATTTGGAGATCCAACATCACTTAACATTAGTCACCTACCTATAATCCAATGGTCTTGCCAAGGTAACAAATTCGAGGATCTTCCAAGGGCTCAAAATGACACTAGACAAGTGAAGAGTCATTGGATGGATGAACTCTATGGAATTCTCTGGGCATACCATACTACATAGTGAAAGTCGATCGGAGAAACGCCATTAAGCTTAACCTACGGGTTCAAATCATGTTATCTATTGAAATAGGAATTCACTCTTTGCGAGTAGAACAGTACCAACCAAAGCCAAACCAATCTGCTTTGCGGGAACAACCGGATCTCTTGAGAATCAAGGAATGCTACATCCACCCAAATGGTAGCATATCAATAACAGATGACCCAATACTACAACAGAAGAGTCAAAGCTAAAACTTTCAGACTAGGAGATTTGGTACTTCGAAGAGTAGAGGCTACAGGATAGCCCTAACAATGGGGCAAATTCGCACCTAACTAGGAAGGCCCATATCAATACACTCGGTGCTCTATCCCGGAACCTATCGACTTAACCATTTAAACGGTTCAGCCATACCTCGTACATGGAACTCTAAAAATTTGCATATTTACTATAAATAGATTATATAACTTTCTCATTCTGAACATTTGTTATTTCACAATTTATCAATGACTATGCCATGTTTTTAATATAGCAAACAATTCGCCCTTCACCTAGGACCTATCGTTTTCCCTATAGTAGGATCAAACCCTCTTGGAAAAAAGCAACAATAGTCTTTTGGCACAATACCCGATGCATACAAATTCAGGGCGCAATGCCTCCGAATATTGTCAGTGCACTGCCCCGTATACTATTTTCATTCAAGATGCAACACCTCTAAGTACCATCGGCACACTGCCCAATACATTATTCACATTCAAGGTGCAACACCTCCAGGTATCGTCGGCGTAATACCTAGTATGCTATTTACATTTATAGTACGTTATTGACATCAAGGTGCAACACTTTTGAGTACCGTCAGCACAATGCCCAGTACGTTATTTACATTCAAGGTTCAACACTTTTGAGTACCGTCAGCACAATACCTGGTACGCTATTGACATTCAAGATGCAATGCCTCTAAATAATATCAGCGCAACACCTGGTATGCTATTGACATTCAAGGTGCAACATCTCTAAGTACCATTGGCAAAATACCCGATATGCTATGCACATTCAAGGCATAACACCTTTAAGTACCATCAGCTCAATGCTTGGTACGCTATTCACATTCAAGGTGCAATGCCTCTGAGTACTGTCGGCGCAATACTCGGTATACCTCTAAATACCATCGGCGCAATGCCTAGTACACTATACACATTCAAAACGCAATGCCAATGACGACTCTCATAGCAATACTATCAAATCCTCTGTTGGTGCAACGCCAACAAGCTCTTTTGACATTATGTTGTCAAACTCCATCTAGATACCATGCCTTCGAATGATCTTAGCACAATACAGTCAAAGATTCCCAACCCTCATTCTTTTGGCCCTGCCCCTTAAACAGGTCCCATACCGTCTACAATACTATCTCAGCAAAGGTTCCGCATTCGATTATGCCAAGAAAAGCAAGGTGCTACTCTAACCTCTTGGTACACAAAAGCAATTGTACAAAATAAACCTGACTACAACTGTTATCAAATTCGGCGGTTGGGCAAGTCATTAGAACTAGTATCTTGGCTTTGGCACATCAACCAATCCACTATAGCTTCACCATTTAAGTCACTCTCTTGGTTGCACGAGTCTCATACCATTTTATTAAACTATATACAGATCAGACGCTCCTTTCTCGGTAATGGCAAGATGGGCAAGAAAGTAATAAAAATTTCATTTCAATGTAATGAACATACATCAGAGTACATAGTTGAATACGATAAAATGGAAGCGTTACTATTATGCATTTATATGACGGTATACATATTGACTAGGTTACACCAAGGAAATATCGTCTCGAAAAAGGCAAAACCGAAAAAGTACAACCAAAAGAAATGCCCAGACAAACCCCTTCACCTTCCCGAATGGGTTAACCCTCTGAATCCTTACTTCTTATTTTTTACAAGTTATCAAATGTTCTCTGAACGATCTCTCGAATGGCCCAAATTTAGTACCCAATAAGAAACTAAAACTAGAAAAATAGATAGATGCTAAACAGAAGTTGGGAGGGAGAAAATAAAAATGGCCTTTGCAGATCATTGACCAAGCCCTAGTAATTAAGGGGCATAAGAGCAATGATGAACTGCAAGAAACTAAATAGAAACTGTCGACACAAACCTATCACGGCATCAAGCTATAACTTTCCTATTGTCATGATGGAACCTTGTACTTATGATTCCTTCACTATTGGAGCACTATACCCATGGCTTTCACCGCCACACCTCCTTTGGATGTCAAACCCATAGAAAGACAAAAATCCTTTCAAACTTTAAACACTCTTAACAAGCGTAGCTCTTCCTCTCACTCTCTAAAATTCAATAACCAACTAGGATATATATATATAGCTAAAGGTAGAAATCGTATCACCAAAATCCCTGAAAAATTGGAAAATCTTAAACATTTAATGGACATGTTCCACCTCTAATCCTCCCCCACTACATCTTTTCCGTTTACCCAAAACATTTCGTGCCTTTTTGAATTTCCTAATTACTATAGCATTTACTCTATTCCTTATGGCACTTTCTCAAATTGACATCAAAAGTGGGGATAAATGATGATATCAGGTCTGACTGCCCATGATATGATCATACGGCCCATAGTTACCAAAGCCCAAGTCCCGTTGGGCCTACTAGGCTACAACCAAGCCTATAAAAAACCAAATTATTTCTCAACCTTCACCAGACAGATCCCTCTGTTCCTCAGTCCCTTGACTTCTTGATCATTTTAACTCTTTTTAGCTCTCGGCTTTTCGATTCATTAATCTTTCCCATGCCTCACAAAATAATTGCAAAAGTATTTCCTGCTATGTAACGACTTTAAAGTATGATTATGTGATAAGGAATGAAATGTTCAGCAAATTCAAACTTTCCTAGTACAATACGAATCTATTGTAATCTCACCCAGTAAGGAAATAAGCACCCATGGCAATCAAAGTTTTTCCTAATTCAAAGGACTCTTAATCAACAGGGAGTCTACATTCATTATTCTTACAATCTCAAAAGATCTTATATGATCTCCCCATAAGGAAATTAGGATTTCTGTACCTCAAAAAGGAATCCATGGCAATCAAAGTTTTTCCTAATTCAAAGGACTCTTAATCAACAGGGAGTCTACATTTATTATTCTTACAATCTCAAAAGATCTCATATGATCTCCCCATAAGGAAATTAGGATTTCTGTATCTCAAAAAGGAATATAAGACTTGTCATACAAGCACAATATATATATATATATATATATATATATATATATTAAGTAGAGGCAACTTACCAAGTATGTTTTGAAACTCTATACAAAAGCACATAAAGATAGCATAAGGTTAACACCTAGCTCTCCTTAGCCTGTTTCTCATTCTCTAAAAACTGTTATATCTTATTTGAGCGTCAAAGTCTCTTCCACCAGAGGAACTGTTATTTCTGACTTGAGCGTCAGATTCTTCTCCATTGGAGCAACCAACCCGCCGCCGTATTTGTAGGTTTTATCCCTCACGAAGGCTCAAAAGACCTCTCAACATCAACTTCACACTCGAGTTAGAAAAGCAGATATCCGTAGAGTTAAACTCACCTCGAACAGGTTTAAATTTGGCTTTAAACCCCCCAAATCATTGAGCTGCCCCTTATTGCAAGATCATGCTTTACTTTGTGGAAACCAAGTAACATGACAATTAAAATGAATCACAACATAGTTTGTATGGAGGACGATTCTTGGGAAACTCTAATATTAGACATTGTCCAGAGCTGACAACCTATGCAGTTCATTTGCTCGGAAAATTCGAGGACAAGCCAGCAAAACAGCATTAAGGAGTGGCCTGTAGAGAGTCCTAAGATATCTCAAGGGGTCTCCAGCAAAAGGGACGTTCTTGTCATCATCATCCAACTTAACGTTGAGGGCATATTTTTCCAGATTGGGCTGCTTGTAAGGAAGCTAGAAGGTCGGTTATAGGGTACTGTGTTTCCATGGGAGAAGAATCCTTGATTAGTCGGAGATCCAAGAAAAAGGGTGTTGTGTCAAAAGTTCAACAGAAGCTAAATACAGAGTTGTGGCTGGGACAATATGTGAGATAGTTTAGCTTCTACGGATAATGCAAGATTTTGACACCAAACATAGAAGAGCTGTGATACTATTTTGTGGTAATCTCTCAGCGTTGCAACTCTCGAAGAACCCAGTTCATCATGTGCGGACTAAACATGTTGACTTAGATTATCACTTTATCGGAGAGAAGGTAATTGAAAGAGTTATGAAACTTTTAAGCACATAAGCGCTGTAGAGCAAGCCTTCATTTCAATTAAAACACCGAGGCAAGTCATTTATGTAACTTTGGGTGGCATTTAACTAGATGGTGATTGGATGTTATGTTAGTGGGTGTTTACCTATCGGATCATGTTCCTTCTTCATCAATTGCTAAAAACATTATTATTTTAATTATTTTTTAGACTGATATTAGGTATTTAGACTAGAAGAATTGCCTATTAATGTAAGAATTTTTCCACCTAGTTGGCAAGCATGCCAAAAAATCTGACAAAAACCCTTACAACAGTTATTAATTGTATCAAGGTTTTCTCCTTCTTTTTTTATTTTCCAAAAACAGTATAAGTTAGTTAATCTGTGAAAGATTGTAGTAACATTAGTTATCCTTTGGATGTACCATTCAAAGGAGCATCTAACATTTGAGACGAGGAGGAGACCAATCACTTCGGCGCCTACCTTTCCTTCACTTTCTAACTATTTGGGTTTGGAATTAAAAAAATTAATTCAATTGAAATTAAATGAAATTTTTAATAAAAAATTTAATATTACTATTTTTTCTTTAAAAAAAAGTAATTTTGGCCAAGTTAATTTCTGACCAATTTAGTATCCTCAATTCATATATCCAATTCATTTTCAGACTCCTAGAATATTAAATGGCATTCCTCAAAAGTACGCTAGATTTGGAGTTGATGCTCCACGCAGCTTCGTGACTGCATGCCACGAGACAGAATATGTTAAGGTTTGTGACGAACGTTATGCCACCTCCAGCCAGGCAGAGTCGCTCTTTCCTTGGTAATTCAGAAAGTCCCATCACCAACACACTGTCTCTCTCTCTCTCTCTCTCTCTCTCTCTCTCTCTCTCTCTCTCTCTCTCTCTCTCTCTCTCTCTCTCTCTCTCTCTCTCTCTCTCTCGTGTCATTGATGACACATCGTTTTCGGGACAGTAGACATCTACGACCAGACCAGTTTGGTAGAATTCTCGATCTGATTAGTGCCACAAGGACAACTTTTGGTAGCTGTAGCAACCAAGTGTTTCCATTTTGTTAACATGTAAACATTGTGGTAAAGATTTCAAATAACTGCTCATTTCTGCTCCAGCCCTCTCCAACTATTTCACTATTTTGTCGAAAGTAAATAGGCAAGCTAGTAGCTGCTATATCTATATGTAGTAAAAAATTTAGATTTTGTAAATTGTTCTTTTTTTTTTATTGTACAAAAATTTAAATATGAAATTATCATATTGAATGAGGGGGTTTGTACCATTAGACTATCCCCTTAAGACAGGTTTTGTAAATTATTGTCAAAATGCTTCAAATCTTGTTGCTAAACATGTTCCGCAAAGCAATCTTAAACAAACTACAAGGAAAAAAAAAAGGTGATTTACAAGACTATTTTAAGGCAACTACAAGCTCGTTTGAAACTGTTTCATTGCACGACCAAGTATTCCTCTACAGGTGTCTGCTTTGATTTAGAGTAAATGGATTTCCTCCATTTTGCGCGCGCAAGCACAGAGAGAGAGAGAGAGAGAGAGAGAGAGAGAGAGAGAGAGAGAGAGAGAGAGAGAGAGAGAGAGAGAGAGAGAGAGAGAGAGAGAGAGAGAGAGAGAGAGAGAGAGAGAGAGAGAGAGAGAGAGAGAGAGAGAGAGAGAGAGAGAGAGAGAGAGAGAGAGATGGGATCCTTGCATCCTCTCTATAATTTTTTTTTTCCTTAAACCATTTGTGGAACACCCGGCAAGATATGAATGGATGAGTACGTTGCTCTTAGAATAATCTTCACCCAGCCTAGGGATTTCAGCTGCATAAGGGCAATGTGAAGAGAATTTAGAATCGGTTATTAGAACAATATTAAGACAAATACAAACATTTAAAGACACGAAAGCAGTCACTAATGACAGAACACTAGATTTTTTTAACCAAAATCTCAAATTTAACTTTTAAAAATAGAAAAACAGGTGTTAAGTAAGATAGATTTTACATCGAGCTCCATAGTCACCTAAACCGAATTAATCGAGTTTTCAGATATCCATAGTCAAGTAATAAAAATAAAATAGCCTATAAACTCTCTCTCTCTCTCTCTCTCTCTCTCTCTCTCTCTCTCTCTCTCTCTCTCTCTCTCTCTCTCTCTCTCTTTCTCTCAAAAAAGCCAACAACAACGCATAAATTATTTGGATGCCAACTAGTTGTTTAGATGTTATATTCTTTTATGGTAAAATATTAAAATCTATAAAATGAAAAAAATCAGGAAGAAGAAAACATAGAGTGGCCGTGGAATGTCCTAATAAAAGGTCTGCATGGGTTCCTAAAAGCTGAGGCTAGCAAAGCTCACGAGCTGCACATAATAAATAATTGGTAACTCCGAGTCTCTGCTTTTTACCTCCCCCATCACTCCAACCAAACAAAATAAAATAATTTAAAATAAAAAGGGCATGCATTAAAACGAACATATTATCTCAATAATTCAATTCCCGTTCCTGCTTACCTCCGGACAAACCAAACGGCTAGTGATGTTTGGTGGGGGAAGTAGGAAGAGGGAAGTGAAGGGAGCCTATAGGCATTCATCATCGGGCAATTCTCCTCTGGAGGAAAATTGGACTTTCTTAAACGCTTTGCACTCTCATTCTCAATAGACCCCCGCAAATATGGATCAAAAAACCAAGCTTTCTCTTTGTACCGAGCAAAAAATTATTTAGAATTCCAAAACTTAATCACAAAAGCAGAAAATTCAATGTTCTGCACAAATTAAGATACCAATGGGTGATATATCCAACATTGAGCGTACCAGTTACCAATAAACAAATTCTTTTAGTAGCAAATCATATTCAGGTTCAAATCCTGCAGTTGCCCTTTACACTATATATTCAGTCCTAGGGCTAACAAAACTATACTGTCATGTTATAATACAAATGATCTGATCGCATATATGACTGAAACTGGTCAATAAAAGTAAGTTCATGAAAACTGAACTCAAAAAAAGGTCCTCAAAGCACCATAATCAGGAACATCTCTAACTTTCAAGCAGGACCCAAAAAAAAAAAAAAAAAATTCCAACCAAGTTCCATTGAATGAATAGAAAGTATTCTGAAGATCCGTCCGGATTATCAGCATGTACCTAACATTAAGAATAAAAGGTAATAAAAGAAAGTTGGTAATGCAAGCACAGCATCAAGGATGATAGAGCAGGGTAACAATCATAACCAGGAAAAGTGATTATCAAAGGAAGGTAAAGAAAAAAAGGCATACGGCAATAGATTTTTGCATGGCCTCTCTCTCTCTCTCTCTCTCTCTCTCTCTCTCTCTCTCTCTCTCTCTCTCTCTCTTTCTCTTGTGTCATTGATGACACATCGTTTTCGGGACAGTAGACATCTACGACCAGACCAGTTTGGTAGAATTCTCGATCTGATTAGTGCCACAAGGACAACTTTTGGTAGCTGTAGCAACCAAGTGTTTCCATTTTGTTAACATGTAAACATTGTGGTAAAGATTTCAAATAACTGCTCATTTCTGCTCCAACCCTCTCCAACTATTTCACTATTTTGTCGAAAGTAAACAAAGAAGAATTAGGCAAGCTAGTAGCTGCTATATCTATACGTAGTAAAAAATTAGGTTTTGTAAATTGTTCTTTTTTTTTTTTTTGTTATACAAAAATTTAAATATAAAATATTTAAATTTGGGAGGGGATTTGTAATACCCAGCAGAAAGAAAGAAAAAGAAAAAGAAAAAAAAAAAAATGGATGGGATATTTAAAATTAGGGCTTAAAGCCCTAATTACTTTCCATTCTCTCTCTCTCTCTTTTCCCCTCTCTTCTCTTTCTCTCTCTCCCTCACCCTCTCTCCTTTTCTTCTCTCTTCTCCCGATCCCACGCCGCCGCGCCTCTCTTCCCCTCCCGCTGCCGCCGCCAGCACCGCCGGTCACCACCAGCGCCACCCACAGCCGCTGCAGCTCCTCCCTCCCGCGAGCGAGCCGCTGCAGCTCCTCTCTGCACGAGCGCCGCTGCAGCTCCTCTCCTTCGCACAACAGCGCGCGAGCCAGCGCGAGCAGCGCGCGAGCAGCCGCGATCCTCAGCGCGAGACCCCTGCGCGCCTCTGCACGCCTCTGCACGAGCCCCAGCGCACCCTTGCGCACCTCTGCACGATCCCCAGCGCGCGACCCTAGCGCGCCCCAGCACGAGCGCGAGCGCTCCAGCGTGCGACCCACAGCGCGACCAGCGCACGATCCAGCTTGTGAGTGCGCTTCAGCGCGCGAGCCAGCGCCAGCGCCAGCACGAGCGCGAGCGCGCTTCAGCGTGCGATCCGGCTTGCCAGGCCCACCAGGCCGCAGGCCCTCTAGTCCTAGGTGAGAGAAATGAAATCTCTTCAACCCTTGAATAAACTTTGTCAAATTAGGTAGCATTAGTTGATTTGTTTATAAATTGAGCAATTTAGGGTTCGTACGAAATTAAGAAAAACGATAAACCCTGAAATAGTCGGAAATTAATGAAAATCGTGATGACTTGATTAGGTTGGCTTTTTTGGTGACTCGATTGAGGGGCGCATTGTTTTGCGTATTTTGGTTTATTGGGGAGTGTGCTACCTTCCCCAAAACAGTGAATGAGATTTATTTCAATGCTTTTGTTTAATATGTAAATCCTGTTTTACAACATTTTGATAATGAGCATGATTTGTCGTATGTTGGAAATATTTTGACTGGTTTTAAAATTGACTTTTGTGAACCGTTGGAGTGCCCAAAAACTGTATTGAATTATGAAATTATGCATCCATATGGTTGAAATGTATAATGTGTCATTTTATACTCTATGTTGCATTGGTTTATGAACCTGACTTCGGCACATTTTGATGTGATATTGATTTTGGCTTTGAGAACTTTGATATGTATTGTTCTGTAGCTACGAAGGACACCGTGAGAGGCGCTTTGGTGGCGTCCGGATATGCCTAGGCCTGGGGTATCCCACGAGTTGTCGTGATTTGATTATCTACACGGTACTAGTCAGGTTGAACCCGAAAGGGGGAGGATTTGGATTTGGATTGGATATCCTCTCTAAGTCTAGCACCTGGACGAGGTTCGTCGCCAACGCCGGGGTAAAGAGCACTTTAAAGAAATTTGCATATAACACCCCCGGTGCGCCTGTCATAGGTCGCGGTAGACCTCTGCCAGGACATTTTCGGCTGGCAGCTCTATGATTTTAATGACAGTACTTTGGATGCATATTTGACTTGAAAATACATGAAATGATATATTGTTGAAATGAAAAACATGATGATTTGAAATATGATTTATATGCTTATGTTTTGACACTCCAGTTTCACACTCTATATTTGACGATTGCATTGACCCACTCACTCACTGAGTATTCTTTCCCGAGTACTCATCCCTCATTTCCCTTTTGTTTCAGAGATAGTATTTGACAAGGAGTGTCGCTCTTAGGACGCTCAGTATCTTTGGGAGATCAGGCCTGGATTTGAGGAGTCATTGTGTATTTCCGCTGCAAAATTTGTATTGGTGATGTATATGTATTTTGAGGTCTATAGATGACCATTTTTTATAATTCTGGGATGACTGTATAAATATGAATATTTAATTTGTGGAACTCTCATGTCACTGCATGACATTGCATTGAGGCATTTCTTTTTCATTGCGTCTATATTTGGGAATGTGTCATGTCTTAGAAGTGTCTTCTAAGATCGCTCGGTGGCTCCTCTAAATCACAGGAGAGGCGACTGGCGGCTGTCCATGCCTTTGATGGGGGCATGGCAGTAGAGGTCTGTGGTTAGGACTGTCGAGAATTGTTTGTTAGTCTTGCGTTGCCCTGGATTGTGCAGTAGGATGATCTTGTTTGTTGTTGAGGATAATATATGCATTTTGAGGCCGGGATGGCCCCTTTTGGACAGATAACAGGTTTATTTTAATATGGGAAACCTCCGATATATGGGGAGGTTCTTCCGATTTTCTGTAAAAATACAGCCGGCATCCAGGGTAACGAGCGGCTGCTCACTATCCCGGTTCGGGGCGTGACAGTTGGATTGGTATTAGAGCGACTTGGTTGAGAGCTATGGAGGAAGAGAGTTTTGAAAACATTCCCACTTGTGTTGTGTTTAAAGTCCTCAATGCATGAGAGTTTCATACAGTCATGAAGTCCCAGTGCATGATCATAGGCATATGAGTTCATCTATTTTAGGGGGTTAGATACGGTTGTATCTAACCTAACTTGCTATATTCTTCTCCTATTGAACTAAGAATCTCATCCTTTTGTGAAGGTAGCCATGCTATGATTAGTTCAAAATTCTTGAACCGTGCCTATTCTTTTTATGATAATAAGTATCTTTCTCTTGCAGAATTATGCCACCTAGACGTGGAAGGAGAGGTGCTAGATTCGCATCGCTTGAGGGTCTGTTAGTGCCAGATGCACCTCGGGCACCCGAGACCACACGAGTACCAGAGGACTTAGACGAGCCGGAGGATCGTACCTCGACTCGCGTGCCACCACCGGCACCTACTCAGCCAGCTGCTCAGGCTGAGACTCCCGTACCCACACTCGACGCCTTTAGGCAGGTGTACGAGTGGTACACTTCGCATGGGGTCAAGATTCCGCCCCCACCACCTCCTACAGCGGCGCCTGCACCTGCAGCAGCGCCAGTTCCTACGGCACCGGTTCCACCGCCGGTGGCCGGTCCTTCTACTTTGTCCGAGCCGAGTGAGAGCACATCGGCTATTCTTAGACGGGTACATGAGTTGACTCAGTTGGTTAAGGAGGCCCGTCAGTTCGGGTGCACGGATTTCACAGGGCTTGGTAATGCTGCGGCAGCCAAGCATTGGATCAACCGCACCCGCAGGATTTTGACGGATCTGGGGATTGGAGAGGAGCTCTGCCTGAAAGTAGCAAAGCGATTATTAGGGGGAGAGGCCCTCTCATGGTGGGAGGCCCTTACTGATGAGGCGATAGAGCCACTGCGGTGGGATGACTTCCTTCGGGAGTTTGACCGCAGATTTTTCCTACTCTACCAGCAGGACCGGATGAGGTCAGAGTTGGGACGGCTTACACAGGGGTCCAGATCTGTCTCGGAGTATGAGGCAGACATGCGGAGACTTGCTGCATTTGTACCAGATCTGGCCACACCTCAGTATTTGCGCTTCAAGTTTGAGGACGGTCTTAGCCTCAGCATAAAGAGGTATATGACTGTTACTCCACGGTTTACACTGGCTGAGGTGATAGACTCTGCTCACCGTGCGGAGGCTTTGGTCCGCGCTGAGACTAGGCAAAGAGAGAGCAGAGAGCAGAAGAGAAAGAAGAAGAAGTCTCATTTTGCGGAGAATTCCAAGAGGGGCAGGGGATCCAGTTCGTACAGAGGCGGATTTGGATCTGAATTTCCTGAGCTGGGACGGGGACAGTACTCCCAGGGGTTTAGACAGCCCGCACCGACTCACCCTGCACAGTTTACTACTCAGCGGCACCCTTATTGCCGCAAGTGCAGTCAGTCCCATCCGAGCGGAGCTTGTTCAGTGACGGTCACTTGCTTCCACTGTGGGAAGCCGGGGCATATTAGGAGTTCTTGCCCTGAGTTAGGACTCGGAGGACAGAGTTCATTGAGCCGCACTAGTACTCTTCGTATGGGACAGCAGGGGCAGCCTGTTCGGCCAGCAGTTTCTACTCCCAGGGTGACCACTGGGAGTAACACAGTGCAAACTCAGGCACGACAGTAGCCTAGGGCTCAGGCCCGGGTTTATGCCATGACGCAGGAGGACGCTCAGGCGAACCCCGACATCATCATGGGTACTCCTCCTTCTGATCCTGTAGAATAGGATCTCTATTCGTATTTTCACTTCTTTTGAGGATGTCAGCATTGTATCAGTCGTATAGGTATTTTGAGTTGTGTTCCCTTTTGTCGATATGATACCTCTCTGACATCTTTGTACACCGAGGTTGTAGAAGCCTTAGAGGCTCAACTATTTTGACATATATATATACATATCAAGTTTAAAATTATTCTAAGTTTATGTGCATTTGTGCAAATGATAGGTACTCTACCCATTTTTGGAATAGATGCCCGTACTCTTATTGACACGGGGTCTAACTATTCGTATGTGAGCGATCAATTCTTCCGACATTCTGACAGGCCACTCTCACCTTTGGACGAGGAGCTATTGGTCATCACTCCTCTGGGTGAGCAGATTGTGCGCGACACAGTGTATAGAGAATGTGAGATCAAAGTTGGGGATACAGTGCTGAAAGCAGATCTAATCCCTCTCGCCATGACTGATTTTGATGCCATCTTGGGGATGGATTGGCTACATATGCATCGGGCTTCGGTTGACTGCTTTAAGAAGCAGGTGGAGTTTCGAAAACCTGATCAGCCAGTGTTGATTTTTGAGGGCGAGAGGCGGGTTTTACCCCGCTGTGTCATTTCAATTTTGGAGGCCAAACGCATGATTCGCCACGGATGTGCGACTTACCTAGCTCATATCATTGACACCACTGCTCAGGGACCGAGACTGGAGGATGTCCCAGTGGTACAGGACTTTCCTGATGCTTTTCCCGAGGAGCTGCCTGGACTACCACCTGTTGGGGAGTTTGACTTTGAGATCGATTTAGCTCCGGGGACTACCCCTATCTCTATGCCGCCATACAGGATGGCGCCGGCTGAGCTGAGAGAGCTCAAGGTCCAGCTGCAGGAGTTGCTGGATAAGGGGTTTATCCATCCTAGCACGTCTCCGTGGGGTGCACCGGTGTTGTTTGTGAAAAAGAAAGACGGCACATTTCGGCTATGTGTAGATTATAGACAGCTGAACAAAGTTACCGTTAAAAATCGGTACCCACTACCACGTATTGATGATCTCTTTGATCAATTATAGGGTGCCAGAGTATTCTCAAAAATAGATCTCCGGTCGGGTTACCATCAACTGCGGATTAGGGCCGAGGATGTGCCTAAGACGGCTTTCCGCACCCGATACGGACATTATGAGTTTTTGGTCATACCGTTTGGGCTGACTAATGCCCCTGCCGCATTTATGGACCTAATGAACCGAATTTTTCACGATTATTTGGATCGGTTTGTCATTGTTTTTATTGATGATATCTTAGTCTACTCGCGGAGTGATGATGAGCATGCTCAGCACCTTAGAGTGATTTTGCAGACTCTTCGTGAGAGACAGCTTTATGCCAAGTTCACCAAGTGTGAATTTTGGTTGCGGCAAATTGGTTTTCTTGGCCATGTAGTTTCTGCGGAAGGTATCTTTATTGATCCGTAGAAAGTTGAGGCTATATTGAGATGGGAGCAGCCACAGACAGTGACTGAGATCAGGAGTTTTCTTGGTCTAGCCGGGTATTACCGCAGGTTTGTAGAGGGCTTTTCTCAAATTGCGGCTCTGTTATCTAGATTGACGCGAAAAGGTGTCAAGTTTGTATGGGATGATCGTTGTGAGGTGAGCTTTCAGGAGCTCAAACAGCGATTGACGTCCGCTCTGATTCTAACCCTTCCCACGAGTAGTCGAGAGTATGTGGTGTACAGTGACGCCAGCAGGCAGGGATTGGGCTGTGTATTGATGCAGGATGGTAGAGTTATCGCCTATGCTTCGCGGCAGCTAAAGAAGTATGAGGTGAATTATCCTACGCACGATTTGGAGTTGGCGGCCATAGTCTTTGTGCTAAAGATATGGCGCCACTATTTATATGGGGTCACATGCAGAGTGTTTACAGATCACAAAAGTTTAAAGTATCTGTTCACTCAGAGGGAGCTGAATTTGAGGCAGCGGAGATGGTTAGAGCTGCTAAAGGATTATGACCTCATTATTGATTATCATCCGGGCAAGGCTAATGTGGTGGCTGATGCCTTGAGTCGGAAGTCGTCTTCCTCTTCTCAGACTACCGAGAGTAGTTATCTCTCGTGTTTATTGGGACTCCGAGCTTTGGGAGTCAGGTTGGCTAGTGATGATCAGGGAGCTATACTAGCCAGATTTTAGGTTCGGCCGAGTTTGCTCGATCGTATCAGGGAGCTTCAGCAGAGTGACGAAGAGTTCCGAGGTATTTATGAGAAAGCCAGCAGAGGTGATATTGACGACTTTAGAGTTCGCAAGGATAGACTGTTGGTTTTTCGAGATCGAGTATATGTACCGGCAGATAGTGATCTCCGCAGGGCTATTCTCGAGGAGGCCCATTCATCTGCCTATGCTTTACATCCCGGTAGTACTAAAATGTACCGCACCATCAGAGACAGTTATTGGTGGTCGGGTATGAAACGGGAAATTGCAGAATTCATTGCTTGTTGCCTTGTATGTCAGCAGGTGAAGGCTGAGCACCAGCGTCCAGCTGGCACTTTGCAGTCCCTTTCCATTCCTGAGTGGAAGTGGGAGCATATCACGATGGATTTTGTAGTGGGATTACCGCGGATTTCGGCACAGCATGATGCTATTTGGGTGATAGTTGACCGACTTACTAAGTCCGCACATTTCATCCCGATTAGGAGTGATTACTCGCTTGAAAGGTTGGCACGCCTCTATATTGATATGATCGTGAGGCTGCATGGGGTTCCAGTGTCGATAGTATCAGATCGAGACCCCAGATTTACATCCCGTTTTTGGCCCAGTCTGCAGGAGGCTTTGGGTACTAGACTGAATTTCAGCACAGCGTATCACCCCCAGACGGATGGTCAGTCAGAGAGAACTATTCAGACTTTAGAGGACATGCTTAGAACATGTGTTATGGATTTCTGGGGGAGTTGGGATCGACATCTTCCGTTGGTGGAATTCACCTATAATAATAGCTATCAGGCGAGCATTGGCATGCCACCTTACGAGGCATTGTATGGGAGGAAGTGTCGTACCCCGTTGTGCTGGGATGAGGTTGGTGAGCGACGACTCACCAATGTTGAGCGACGACTCACCAATGTTGAGCGACGACTCACCAATGTTGAGCTGGTAGAGGAGACGAGGGAGAAAGTGAGGATTATCCGTACGCGGATGAAAACCGCCCAGGATAGACAGAAATCCTATGCAGATCGTAGGCGGCGACCTCTAGAGTTTACTGTGGGAGACATGGTATTCTTAAAGATATCTCCCTTGAAGGGAGTCATTCGATTTGGGCAGCGAGGGAAGTTGAGTCCCAAGTATATTGGGCCCTTCCGTATCCTTGAGAGGGTCGGAAGTGTAGCATATAAATTGGAGCTACCAGCAGATTTATCGCGTATTCACAATGTATTTCATGTCTCAGTACTTAAGAGATATTAGCCAGATCCCTCACACATTTTAGAAGCTCCGCCAGTTGAGCTTCGAGAGGACTTGAGTTTACCTGTTCAGCCCGTGACTATTCTGGATCGACAGGTCAGAAAGCTACGGAGCAAAGAGGTTCCTCTTGTCAAAGTTTTGTAGAAGAGCGACCAGGTCGAGGAACAAACCTGGGAGCCTGAGGAAGCCATGAGGAAACAGTACTCCCATCTATTTTCGGTATAGTTTTCTTTTGTCTCGAGGACGAGACTTGTTTTTAGGGGGTTAGAAAATGTAATACCCAGCAGAAAGAAAGAAAAAAAAAAAAAAAAAAAAAAAAAAAAAAAAAAAGAGGATGGGATATTTAAAATTAGGGCTTAAATCCCTAATTACTTTCCATTCTCTCTCTCTCCCTTTTCCCCTCTCTTCTCTTTCTCTCTCTCCCTCTCCCTCTCTCCTTTTCTTCTCTCTTCTCTCGATCCCACGCCGCCGCGCCTCTCTTCCCCTCCCGCTGCCGCCGCCAGCACCGCCGGTCACCACCAGCGCCACCCACAGCCGCTGCAGCTCCTCCCTCCCGCGAACGAGCCGCTGCAGCTCCTCTCTGCACGAGCACCGCTGCAGCTCCTCTCCTTCGCACAACAGCGCGAGCCAGCGCGAGCCAGCGCGAGCCAGCGCGAGCCAGCGCGAGCAACGCGCGAGCCCGGCGCGAGCAGCGAGCGAGCAGCGCGCGAGCAGCCGCTATCCTCAGCGCGCGACCCCTGCGCGCCTCTGCACGCCTCTGCACGAGCCCCAGCGCACCTTTGCGCGCCTCTGCACGATCCCCAGCGCGCGACCCCAGCGCGCCCCAGCACGAGCGCGAGCGCTCCAGCGTGGGACCCACAGCGCGAGCAGCGCACGATCCAGCTTGTGAGTGCGCTTCAGCGCGCGAGCCAGCGCCAGCGCCAGCACAAGCGCGAGCGCGCTCCAGCGCGCGATCCGGCTTGCCAGGCCCACCAGGCCGCAGGCCCACTAGGCTACAGACCCATCAGGCCCGCAGGCCCACGGCCCGCCAGCCCATCAGTCGCGGCCCACGGCCCGCGACGGACCGCGACAGTCCGTGAGCCTCTGCGAAGGTAAATGACTCTAAGTTTTGATTTTTCGCACTTGGGTTTCGAATCTCTTTAGTAATTGGACTTAAATTGTTCACAATTGTTTTAAATTTGGAAACATTCAGCTTTTGACCAAACCGACGAGCAAATAAAAGCTAAATCTGAGATCCGAAGAATCTTAGGTGAGAGAAATGAAATCTTTTCAACCCTTGAATAAACTTTGTCAAATTAGGTAGCATTAGTTGATTTGTTTATAAATTGAGGAATTTAGGGTTCGTACGAAATTAAAAAAAACGATAAACCCTGAAATAGTCGGAAATTGATGAAAATCGTGATGACTTGATTAGGTTGGATTTCTTGGTGACTCGATTGAGGGGCGCATTGTTTTGCGTATTTTGGTTTATTGGGGAGTGCGCTACCTTCCCCAAAACAGTGAGTGGGATTTATTTCAATACTTTTGTTTAATATGTAAATCCTGTTTTACAACATTTTGATAATGAGCATGATTTGTCGTATGTTGGAAATGTTTTGACTTGTTTTAAAATTGACTTTTGTGAACCGTTGGAGTGTCCAAAAACTGTATTGAATTATGAAATTATGCATCCATGTGGTTGAAATGTATAATGTGCCATTTTATGCTCTATGTTGCATTGGTTTATGAACTTGACTTCGGCACATTTTGATGTGATATTGATTTTGGCTTTGAGAGCTTTGATATGTATTGTTCCGTAGCTACGAAGGACACCGTGAGAGGCGCTTTGGTGGCGTCCGGATATGTCTAGGCCTGGGGTATCCCACGAGTTGTCGTGATTTGATTATCTACACGGTACTAGCCAGGTTGAACCCGAAAGGGGGAGGATTTGGATTTGGATTGGATATCCTCTCCAAGTCTAGCACCTGGACGAGGTTCGTCGCCAATGCCGGGGTAGAGAGCACTTTAAAGAAATTTGCATATAACACCCCCGGTGCGCCTGTCATAGGTCCCGGTAGATCTCTGCCAGGACATTTTCCGCTGGCAGCTCTATGATTTTAATGACAGTGCTTTGGATGCATATTTGACTTGAAAATACGTGAAATGATATATTGTTGAAATGAATAGCATGATGATTTGAAATATGATTTATATGCTTATGTTTTGACACTCCAGTTTCACACTCTATATTTGACGATTGCATTGACCCACTCACTCACTGAGTATTCTTTCCCGAGTACTCACCCCTCATTTCCCTTTTGTTTCAGAGATAGTATTTGACAAGGAGTGTCGCTTTTAGGACGCTCAGTATCTTTGGGAGATCAGGCCTGGATTTGAGGAGTCATTGTGTATTTCCGCTGCAAAATTTGTATTGGTGATGTATATGTATTTTGAGGTCTATAGATGACCATTTTTTATAATTCTGGGATGACTGTATAAATATGAATATTTAATTTGTGGAACTCTCATGTCACTGCATGACATTGCATTGAGGCATTTCTTTTTCATTGCGTCTATATTTGGGAATGTGTCATGTCTTAGAAGTGTCCTCTAAGATCGCTCGGTGGCTCCTCTAAATCACAGGAGGGGCGACTGGCGGCTGTCCATGCCTTTGATGGGGGCATGACAGTAGAGGTCTGTGGTTAGGACTGTGGAGAATTGTTTGTTAGCCTTGCATTGCCCTGAATTGTGCAGTAGGATGATCTGGTTTGTTGTTGAGGATAATATATGCATTTTGAGGCCGGGATGGCCCCTTTTGGATAGGTAACAGGTTTATTTTAATATGGGAAACCTCCGATATATGGGGAGATTCTGTCCGATTTTCTGTAAAAATACAGCCGGCATCCAGGGTAACGGGCGGCTGCTCACTATCCCGGTTCGGGGCGTGACAGGATTTGTACCACTAAACTATTCCCTTGGGACAAGTTTTGTAAATTATTGTCAAAATGCTTCAAATCTTGTTACTAAACATGTTCCGCAAAGCAATCTTAAACAAACTACAAGGAAAAATAAAATGGTGATTTACAAGACTATTTTAAGGCAACTATAAGCTCGTTTGAAACTGTTTCATTGCACGACCAAGTATTCCCCTACAGGTGTCTGCTTTGATTTAGAGTAAATGGATTTCCTCTATTTTGCGCGCGCGCGCAGAGAAAGAGAGATGGGATCCTTGCATCGTCTCTATAATTTTTTTTTTATCCTTAAACCAATTGTGGAACACCCGGCAAGATATGAATGGATGAGTACGTTGCTCTTAGAATATAATCTTCACCCAGCCTAGGGATTTCAGCTGCATAAGAGCAATGTGAAGAGAATTTGGAATCGGTTATTAGAACAATATTAAGACAAATACAAACATTTAAAGACACGAAAGCAATCACTAATGACAGAATACTGAATTTTTTTAATCAAAATCTCAAATTTAACTTTTGGAAATAGAAAAACAGGTGTTAGGTAAGATAGATTTTACATCAAACTCCATAGCCACCTAAACCGAATTAGTCGAGTTTTCATATACCCATAGTCAAATAGTAAAAATAAAATAGTCTATAAACTCTCTCTCTCTCTCTCTCAAAAAAGCCAACAACAACGCATAAATTATTTGGATGCCAACTAGTTGTTTAGATGTTATATCCTTTTATGGTAAAATATTAAAATCTATAAAATGAAAAAAAATTAGGAAGAAGAAAACATAGAGCGGCCGTGGAATGTCCTAATAAAACGTCTGCATGGGTTCCTAAAAGCTGAGGCTAGCAAAGCTCACGAGCTGCACATAATTAATAATCGGTAACTCCGAGTCTCTGGTTTTTACCTCCCCCACCACTCCAACCAAACAAAATAAAATAATTTAAAATAAAAAGGGCATGCATTAAAACGAACATATTATCTCAATAATTCAATTCCCATTCCTGCTCACCTCCGGACAAACCAAACGGCTAGTGATGTTTGGTGGGGGAAGTAGGAAGTGGGAAGTGAAGGGAGCCAATAGGCATTCATCATCGGGCAATTCTCCTCTGGAGGAAAATTGGACTTTCTTAAACGCTTTGCACTCTCCATTCTCAATAGACCCCCGCAAATTTGGATCAAAAAATCAAGCTTTCTCTTTGTACCGAGCAAAAAATTATTTAGAATTCCAAAACTTAATCACAAAAGCAGAAAATTCAATGTTCTGCACAAATTAAGATACCAATGGGTGATATATCCAACATTGAGCGTACCAGTTACCAATAAACAAATTCTTTTAGTAGCAAATCATATTCAGGTTCAAATCCTGCAGTTGCCCTTTACACTATATATTCAGTCCTAGTGCTAACAAAACTATACTGTCATGTTATAATACAAATGATCTGATCGCATATATGACTGATAAACTGGTCAATAAAAGTAAGTTCATGAAAACTGAACTCAAAAAAAGGTGCTCGAAGCACCATAATCAGGAACATCTCTAACTTTCAAGCAGGACCCAAAAAATAAAAAATAAAAAATAAAAAATAAAAATAAAAATAAAAATTTCCAACCGAGTTCCATTGAATGAATAGAAAGTATTCTGAAGATCCATCCGGATTATCAGCATGTACCTAACATTAAGAATAAAAGGTAATAAAAGAAAGTTGGTAATGCAAGCACAGCATCAAGGATGATTGAGCAGGGTAACAATCATAACCAGGAAAAGTGATTATAAGAGGAAGGTAAAGAAAAAAAGGCATTGGGCAATAGATTTTTGCATGGCCTCTTTTCTAGTCAAATTAGCCCATAATTGTTACAAAATTGATTTGCCATATGCTCAATTCGTTTTCTTATCTAACCCAAGTTATATAGTATAAACCAAAATGGGTGTCTCAGGAGCCCTTTTCTTCTTTTTGTTGGTGAGCATTTGAAATGCCTATAATAACACTGAGGCGTTTAATCATTGAATGAATAACTAATTATCAGTCTCAACCAGATCTCTATCCACCAATCGAGAGAAGGTCAAATGTTCTTTCTGTTTTTTCATTACGAAGGATGTTGTTGCAAAGATGAATGCATCCACAAAACATTGCCTATGGTCAATGATATCAAAACCAAATTATAGTGTGAAATAGTACTTTAAGGTGTCAACTTTGTCTATTTGCCAGCTTTAGTAGCATGAAATAAAACTTAATTCAGGCCCTTCTTACGGTAAATTTAAGTGCAACAAATTAATTGAAAATGAATCGAACTTGCTAAACATGACAGTTTAGGGAACTTTAGTAAAGGAAAAATGGATCGAGGCCAAATTTCAACAAGCTAACACTTTTTTTGTATCAACCAACCGATATCTAGGTTCTGAACTAATTTGGTTCAAGCACTGTAGGTCAATTTAAGAATTAGCTCTCACTGTAGTTGTTTTCTCTTTGTCAAAACTCAAATTTGACATCTTGATTAAGGGAGTCTAGTGCCATATCACTGACCCACAGAACGTTCTGGTTCAATAAACTAACAGTATACACAGCATACACGGAGTTTTATGTTGGCATGATTCATGGTATCACATATGGGGGAATGCTTTTCTCTCAAACGGGGTTATATGTTACCCATTTCTTAGGTATTGAAACTAATTCTCTCTCGGTCTACCCTTCCACCTCCCCTTTTTCTATAAATAATTATGCATTGGACACAAATATCAATACTTTAGCAGACATAACCTTTTGTATTAATAAGCTGTGATGCTTCGTTAAATGCCTACTAACAAGTATCCAAGATTGATCATAATTTAAGTTACTTTTTCCCATATCTTCACAAATCAAAGTCTACCGATCCACATGATAAGGTTTATATAGATCCACCAAAAAAAATGATAAGGTTTATATAGTGGCTAGAGCTCCGTAGGTGATCTCCACAAAAAATTAATAAGGAACGGAAGGCCCTTTTGAGTTCACGGTTTCTGTTCTATTTGCTCTCTCTCTCTCTCTCTCTCTCTCTCTCTCTCTCTCTCTCTCTCTCTCTCTCTCTCTCTCTCTCTCTCTCTCCCGTTGACCCCACTCTTTAATATCCTTTCCCTTTTCTCCTTGTAATGAAAATTTTATTTTCCTTGAAAAATTAACATGGCCAAGAGTGCACTCCTAGGTTTCGATGCTCAAGATGAGACTCTCAATGCTTTGCCTTCTTTAGTTGTGCAAATGGGGATTAATCAATCTATCATCTTGGTGTGCCTTTGGGAGAAAATCCTGAGTTTTTAGTTTAAAGACCTTGTGGTAAATAAAATACATCTTTTCTTTCCCTAAGAGATCTTACTCAAAGTCAAGTTCTCTCTCTAGCATCCCTCTCTACTTTTATGTCATTGTTCAAGTCATTTACTGGTGCAGCAAATAAAGGAGAATGATGAGGGATATCCATTCGTCTTGGAGTGAATATAAATAAAAGATCATCTTATGAGTTGGAAGGAGGTTTCTAAGCCAAAGTCTTAGGGAGATGGATCCAGGTAATTTGGTTCCAATACGATTGTAATATCTTCACCTGCAAGTCAAAAGTTTTTGCTGGTTCCAGTTGGTTCCAAACTTTGAATTTTTGAACCATTGGGGAAGAAGGTCACGATAGCTTCAGGCAACCCAAAAAAATTGGTCCCTGTTGTAGCTGTGGCATCCTCACCTCATAAGGTGCGATTGGAAGGTCAACCATTAAGGGAAGAAGATGGCAACTTCTCAATGGCACATATGTATTTATAGATGGAGGGACTGTTTCTTACTCAAATGACATTCAGAGGACTGATTCAACTCCTTTTCTATAGATGGATAACCTGCAGAAGCGGATCGCAAGCTTCAATGATTGGTAATGGCCAAAGGCAGACCTAAGAAGGGATCATACAATTGCGCCCCCTCAATTTTCTAAAATTCAATTAGTGTTTATGATTCATATTTATTTTATATCCACTTAACTATAATTTTGCTCTACTTTTCTTTTTTTAAAATACTTTCATTTGACTAAATTTCATATAAATTCTTTTTCAAAAACTCACTATATAACCAAAAAAAATAACAACATCATCCTATATTTTAAATCAATAAAAAAATATTTTATAGTTTTTAAAATCAAGAAAGAAAAAAATAAATAAGATTACAATCTCTCGAGAAATATTAATTTGATATTGACAATCACAATTCGACACTTTTCCTTTTCTCTCCCCTCCTTCCCAGCTTTCGCTCTCCTGTCCCTCTCGGCCTCTCTCTCCCCATCCGTTTTGTTTTTCCCTCACCTTTCCCTTTTTTTCCCTCTCCTTTCCATTTCCTCTCTTGCTCTCTGCTATCTCTCTTTTTTCCACATCTATGATTGTCTCTTTATGTTTCTGTCACTTGTTGAATATCAAAATATCCATTCTTCAATTTTCTTCGATTAACTATTAAAACTGTTTTCGAATTTGAAAAAAAAAAAATCTATTCTTTGCCTCATGAAAAAGGTACATATTGATTTGAGTCAAAATCTCAATTATTTTTTTTAATTTAATAGTTAGTGTTAATTGAATCAAAATTTTCTATATATAATTCATATTTGTTGTTTGTTTGTTGCTTGAACAAACATAAATTAAATTGATTTTCGAAATATGATGGTTGAATTATTTTTTTACCATAGAACTTTTGGCATGGTGGTTGTGGCCCCGCGTGGGATTTAGACCATGGGCCAAAGATCGATTTATGGTATCAACACACCCGCACAACCAAAATTATTTTAGATTTTTCAATATAGTTTTATAATTTATAAATTTTTTGCAACCCTGCATCTTCGTTTTAGGTTCGCTGCTGGTAATGGCAATACCCATCCACCACGCGACGATGAAACTTCTTCTCTCTCATAGATTGTAACCTCTCTCAAGGATACTTTCTTGCCCGACAGAGCATGACCCAACCGAATTCATTAATCATAGTGGGCTGGCTCTGTTTTTAATCCACACAGGCCGAACCGTTTTTCTCCATTCTGGGTTATTTTTTAACCTAGGCAAGACACCCATCATATTTTGAATTCATCTTCAGCCGAACATATATTCCGGCCTTCAGCCCATCATATTTAGAACTCATTTTCAATCCAACTCTCCCATTCATCTCCTTCCACAATGAATGCCTGAAATCATATCTTTTCCACCTTCCTTCCAAAAAAGAGCCAATGGTCTTATCTCCTTAGATCACGAAATTTAAATTTTGAATTATTATTTGCACTTGCCTCCGGTGATTTCGGCAACCAATTTCCCTGATTATTCGGCCCGCCTTCCTTTCTCAAGCCATCTTCGCCAAAAATAGGGGGCAACCTGGCCAGTCTTCCATCGCCATTAATCTAGAAATCGTCATGATTCCAGAACTGCTGGTTCCCAATTTCTAATTTATAGAAACCAGAACCAAACCTTAAAGTAGCAGTCTCGATTCCAGTTCCATTTTCGATTATAAACGGTTTCGGTTTTAGTTTCAAATCCAAACAATTTTAGTTTGATTCTAAAACAAAAATTATAAATAAATTAATAATAAAAATAAAGATAAATATCAATATTTTCTCTTTTTTTGTAAAAGATACGAAAAAATATAGCTGATTAATAATGAAATGAAGTTAATTGGCAACCCATTCTATCTTTTTACATGATCTTTCAATCAATTGAGGTGTGAATATTTGAATACCAATTTGCCAGCCCTTGAGGGCTAATTTATTTATATATAATAATTTTTCATGAAAAATATAAATTGCACCTATTAAATTTGTAAAACAATTTATTTAAATTAATTTTTCTAATATAAACTTATATAGATTTTTATGATTGAATTTAATGACTATATTAAATTTAACATTAGCTAAATAGCAACTTTCTACTTTTATTTTCAAACAAACAATAATAGTTTTTTAATATTTTAAATTTTTAGTGTGATTTATTTTACAACCATTAAATTAAAAAATATATATATATATTTTAAAACAACTACCTATTCGAACCGGTAGTTCTCGGCAGTTCAAACTGTAAACCATCGATTTTTTCGATTCTTCAAAATGAGAAACCAGAATCGAATATTTACATACAACTCTGATTTTGCTTCTTAAACGAACTGATCAATAGTTCTTTGAATCGTTGAACACGGTCCGATTTCTGCTATGAATCATTGCAGAAGCGTTAGGAGCAAATGCAGTTGGAAGATTGTCTAAACTACTGCCGCCAAACCTTTGCCATTTGCTCTTTGTTTGTTTCAACTTCAAAGGTGCAGAAAACACTCTTCCATTATTTTTACTCTCCCTCTCTATAGAATATCTTAATTATCTGCCTCATAACACTCTTTGTGTTTCTGACCGCAGGGCAAGCAAAATCTGCCTCAATACCATCCACCATATAATCTCTAAGAAAGTACCTCCATTGTTGCTCCTGCTTACCAAAATTACTCAGCTGTGCTCTCGAAATACCTCTAATTCAAACTGCTACCCCCTCTAATTCAAACTGCTTACACCAATTGCTGAGGATTTTATCCAACATGTCACTCCATCACAGAATACAATCTATGACTAACGAGACTAAACCAATACATTTGCCCGCATTATGTCAATCCATTGGCAATAATTAAAGGATTTGTCAATGAGGCAAACATCAAAAACCTTTGATTCAACTTTAAAGAGCTGCATTTTGTCACACTCAAATGCCACTGCAACTAATCTTCATTACCAGACAAAGTTCTCTTTGACAAACAGCTCATGCATTATCCTCAAAAAATATGGGTGCAATGCTTTGATACCATTCCAAAATTAAACCTCTTACTTGGTCTATGATGCTTGACAAGATCAATACAAATGATCATATTATGCAATGGAGGCTTTTTAAAGCTATTTCAGAAGATATGTACATGCTGTTCAAGAAGATTCTGGGACTAAAGATGACTTGCTTTTACATTTCTGTATAACTTGGAAGATGAGAAATAGCCAATTTACTGTATGTGGTACTGGTTAGTTCTAAAAGTGCCCCTAAATTATTTTTCACAAAGCTTAGAGAATTTAGTAGGCCAAAAAATGCTCGTCATTGGAGATGTGCTCATCTTATTCCTTGTTGCTTTTGGAGAGAGAATTGCTAAAATTATCGAAGTTTGTAAATTGGCTCCTCTCCTCTTTGGGACACAGTTATCTTTATGCTTCCATTTCCATTTCGACTCCGTTTTGGAGTTTACAGAGACTATAGACTTGGTAAAAGATTGGACAGCAATCATTTATTAGTTTTTTGCTTTTGTTTATTGTTTTATCGAGCCGTCTTATAGGGAATCATGAAAGCATCTCTGAAAAATTTTACATCAGAAAGCGAGTTTTTAAGAAACTGCACTCACTTTTTGACTATTACAATTTCTTAGTTTTTAAGACCTGCGTATATTCTCTTATGTATCTAATACAATTATTTTCCTATTAAAAAAAAAAACAAGTGAACAAATTAATTTTAGCAGAGGACAATCATAGGAATTAAAAAAAAAAATGACAACCAATTTTCTAAGGACTCACCAAAATATTTGACCTTATCGGAGAGATAGACCAAAAGCACTATTGCAGGCTAACATTCCCGGAGGTGCTGAGTTATTTTATTTATCGACGTCTTATAATTCAGTTGGTTCAGTTGGATCGAGAATTAACGCTCCTTAATCATGATCAGTAGTTCGATCCCCATGGAAATAAAAAAATCAGTATCGATAGATCTGTCTCTCAATTGGACCTTACAATTAGACCCTATAAGCAATCAATCCAGATTAATCAGGATGAAACCCTAAATACTGGATTGATGACCTAACCATGATATAAAAAAATTTAAAAAAAAAAAACTACTTTATTTTTTATATTAATTATTTGGAAAGAAAAGTATGCTTTTTGTTTACTATATTATTCTTCCAGTAACATGGAAAATTATTGGTTGGCATTTTTAAAGGTCGTGCAAAAGTCACATGGACAATTAACAATTACAAAGACTTATCTAATGGTCAAAATTATAACCATTCAAACTTGACTAATTCTCAAACTATCTAAAGTGACACCTTTTGTATATGAAATGTATGTTAAAAGCTCTTTTCAAATGTTGAAGGTCAAGAGGTGATTGAAGTATAGTTAGGAGGAACAATACTTGTTAGCATAGGTCATCTTTGTTCTTTAATTAGGTCATAAGTTTGACTCTCTCTGATTACAAAAAAAATAATATTAGGAGACCACCTCCTTAAATGAAACCCGACAGTCTGATTGGTCTGGATTAGTCGAGACAAAATCTCGAATAAAAAGCGGTGATCTGACCATAGGGACAAAAAAAAAAAGATATAGCTCAGAGGAAAATAAGAGTTATGCTTAAAAAAGTGACCGTATTGTTAAATCTTTTCCTTTATCTAGAATTTTAATTACTTACTTCATCCTTTTCACTCCTAATAAACTAATTACTTATATATATGGAATTGTAAACATCTCTCCTTTCATATTTTTCATCCTCCTGGACTAAATGTTCAATGTTTAGTGTCTGCATCTGTTGCTGTAAAAAATACATGCTCATGCTTATTTTCTTGGAAGCTCATTTAAGATGTTTAATTTTGGTTCCATATTTTGGCTAACCAATCACTCCTTGTTTTATAACTATTTCTATGTTTGATACGTGTTGCTTCACTAATCTGTGCTTTATTCTACCACTAACTGTTTTTCGAATAAATTTTTCGGGTTAAAAAAAAATGCGAATGACATTGAGGAGGAATCAAGAGAACTTACAAATGCTCCTTGAACAACAAGACACTGTTAGAAAACAGGCTTTCAACGACGGAAAAATAAGTCCTTTTTCCGTCGCTAAAGGGTATCAGCGAAGAATTTATCCGTCACTAAAAGTTACCCTGCTAAATATCAACGACCAATTTAGTTCGTCCTTAATATCAACGACAGATTAGCGACGGAAAAAATCCGTCACTAATAAAAAAAACAAAAAGAAGAAAGGGAAAAAAATCAAGGATTTAGATCCGTCGCTGATTTTTGATTTCTTAAAAAAACATATCTACTGCTCAAAGGCTCCGCCGACCCGCCTCCTTAATTTGTCAAAAATGCTTCCGCCCGGTTTAAAACCCGAGTACAATGAACATGACAAGAGCACTTCCACTACTAGATCAAGTTAAGTTTCTTGTCTTATTCTTTTTTTTTTATCTCATATTTTTTAATAATAAAATAATAATATAAAATTATAATTTATTATAAAATAATAAAATAATTTTATTTTAGCTTAAAATAAAATAATAAAATAATATTATTTTTCTGTAAAATAAAATCAAAATCAAAATAAAAAGAATTATTAAATAAAAATTAAAATTAAAAAAATTAAAAAAAATCCGACGGTAATCTATCACTAATTATTTTTACCTCATATTTTTTAATAATAAAACAATAATATAAAATTATAATTTATTATAAAATAATTTTATTTTAGCTTAAAATAAAATAATAAAAAATAATAAAATAATATTATTCTTCTACAAAATAAAATAAAAATAAAAATAAAAAGAATTATTAAAGAAAAATAAAAATTTTAAAAATTTTAAAAAAATTAAAAAAAATCCATCGGTAATCTGTCGCTAATTTTTTCGTTGGTAGTCCGTCACTAATTTTTTCCGTAACAAGCCAACAAACTTAAGAACAATACAACAAAGAAAGAAAACAAAATCGTTTCCTTCGATGCACATTAAATTTTAGTAATATATATAACATCCATAGAAATGACTGTCATTACCAGAATTCCGGAAGACTTGGCTCCAACATCTTTGCCAAAAGCAAGCCTCTCATCTACTAATGCCATATGAATACCTGCAAGCCCCAAGAGATAATTTACACACTTTTGATGCATTACCCTGCAATGTTGTATGACTATGAGACATGCTTGAAGAGATATAGTCCAACTCCAAAAGGATAGCCTTAATAAAAAGGCCAAACTCCTTAGTTATCTTATGTAGACTCGTAATGTAGATCTTCAGTAACAGCACAAATAAAAATGACAAAACAAAGCCAATGAAAATCGTGCTCAAAAGAATTTCTGAATTGAAGCTTTTAACTAAACCATTGCGCTAGCCAGGCAGCACCATAAACAGATATGCCATCCTTCTGATATAAAACAACTAGGATAGGCTGCCTACTTTGAAGAAGTATACATAATTCTAGAGTGATAATTGAAGGAAGTAGAGAAAAATTAGTTGCTCAAAGTTGTAGAGAACTTCAGCCAAGAAGTACACAGAGAAAAAAGAATTAAGATTTCAAGAAGAAAATCTAGCCAAACTAGCCTCCAACACAAATAACGAAATAAGAAAATTTATTTATGACACAATTCTCTCCATTCTCACTTTTACATCAAGGAAGCATATTTAGTTGCTAGAACATCCTAATGGCACTCCCAAACCTTCTGAAAATTGCCTCTATCAATAGAAGAAAAATATAAAGTTTCTAAAACTATAAGAAAGACTTTAATTTCAACTGTGACAAGAATGCAAAACAATAAAATTTCCCAAAAAAAAAAGGGACCTTGAAAATAGAAACTTCTAAAAGACCAAAGACTCAAGCAATTTGTTCTTAACTTAAATGAATAATAAATAAAGATTCAAAACACTACCAAGGACACTCATCCTAAGCTGCTATATTTCAACCAACAGCCACACCATCACTAACATCCAGCACTAGTACATAGCCCCAGCATCACAAAAAATTACAATGCTAGGTGGCGGTCAAAGTAATCAGAAAGATTGTCCAGCTTTTACTCTGAAGTACAAAGAAATAGACAAGTCATATCTACTATCTTTACCTTCTATGTCCTAATTTGCTTGGATTGCTATGGACTGGTTAAATTACAGAAAATTTAGAAATGTTTGTAGAATATATATACGCACGCACAGAGCACCAGGTTCCTAATGAAAAAAAAAAAAAGCCCACTGTTTCTCTTTATCGAAGGTTAATTCTGGCTTGATAGCTGTCATGTGAAACATAAAATGGACCATGAGCCACTTGCTGTATGAATGGCTATCTCAGGGGAAAAATGAAGAGAATGATGTCATAAATGGGATCATATGCCCTTACGTTACCATAAAGTGTTGTACAAGCATAGGCTCCATTAACCAGGACAACTCCAACTAACGGCATATTGCTGGTAAAAAACAATTGAGGGCACGTCTGTTCATGCCATTTGCACACACTCCATTTCCATAATCACTTTCATTATTATTAAGCACATGAGTCCACCCAACAAAAACCAAAGTAGGCTACCCAGGAACACTTCCATGTCAACTTTTTTTTTTGGTTCCATGTCTTGGACACCGCCCGATATCCAGAACTTCGCCCCGACTAATCCGAATCAACCACTACAGTGACTCCTTTCGGAAGGGTGGGTCTCCCAATGGGAAACGCTCCATACACATGAGAGTCCGATATTTCCGACAGGAGTCGAATCTCGATCATACTTAAAAGGAACTCAATTTCTATGTCAACTTTAACCCCACTAAAAGGATCAAGGTCCATCATGAGGCCTTATGCTAACAACTTTCTCCATTTCAAGATTGACCCATCTATAAGCCATCCCACGGCAGAGGCCCATACACATAGCTGATCACTAAGAAGAAAACTATAATGGCAGGAAGGACTAAAAGCCTAGCAATCAACAACTATGGAAATTTCATTGTACATTGGGTCTTTCCTTTATCGGGATCAGAGTGCCCAAGGCGATGCACCATGATGATCAAGGCCTACTTCACGTGACAAGGCCTAGGATGTCCAAAATTACCTGGCGCTAGGAAACAAACAATATTAGGAGTTATGAACAATTATCTCAAGGGGTGCATCCTCCATAGGACACTAATAACATGAGGGCAAATGCAAGATGGCGCACTCTTAGGGATGCCACAACCTAAGGAGTACTTTTGAGGATTTCTTAGCGAAGATGACACTTCCCCAATCATTTAAAGAGTACAAATGGAAAGTCATCATGGCAATAGCTGAAAAAGGACATGACATTAAACAAGGAGGCTTCGTTTTACTCTAAAGGTCAAACGGGAGTTCCATTAATGATGACTGAGACATGACAGCATCAATTTAGGGCTAGAAATGAACATAGTTGAGGTTGGCTCAAACAAAACACTTTTGCATGGCAAACAAGTCAAGCTCAAGGCCCAATTGAAAGCTCGTTTAATAAAGGAGAATACGTGTAATTTGAGTCATTTAGGCTTGTGAGCTCATTGAGAGGCTCCACTCCATAAAGTTAATTACATCAACAATAAGGGAAAATTGAGGGGTTTGGCCCGACATCAATAAACTACTACCGTGATTCATAATGTATGGAAGTGCAACACCCGCAGTAGTGGTAATCACCATAAAGTGAAAATTACTCGAAACAAAACGTACAAGGTCAAGGGGATGACATTCGTTGTTACATTATTCAAGTCATGGAGGGGGGTCAATAACAAAGACAGAGAAAGAGATGATGGGACTTGGATATTGGGAATTGGGAGGTCACCTCTAAAGGTCTGAAGGTTGTAGCCGTGGATCTCCAATGGATGCCAGGAGCCGAATTGAAACCCGCATTGCTCTCGGGATATGTAGTCAATCATCGACGCTGTTGCAATTGCAATGCCGAGAGATTTGTAATTGCTGCCATTGGAACAGATCATCAATTCCCACCGCAGTTTTTCAACTTCAATCAACAGCCGGAATTGCAGAGAGAGAAGAAGGAAAAAAAAATTCGATGCGTTTTTTGTGTGAGGGAGGACAGAGTATTATGCAGCGGAGGCGGAGACACCGAGGCGAGCTTGCGGTCTTTCCCTCTCACACACGTCACGTCCAAGCGTTCGTGTTTCTTGTTTCTTTATCGTCAACCAGAGGATGTAAACGCTGAATAGTTTAATTCAATTTGACGAATATGCCCTCAACATTGGACCGCCCGGCAACTGTTCAGGTTCAACGGCCTTTTTTCACATGCGCACAAGTTTTGGGATTCCTCGGTTTTTTTTTTTTTTTTTTACATTTTCTTGGATAGCGCTTAATATCCAAAATTTTATCCTGATTAAATTTGACCAATCGTTATAAGATTTGTTTTGCAGGGATAAATCTCTCAATATTCTTTTTTTATTCTTATATCGAATCAAATCCAATCATGATAATAAAGAAACGCAACACCCTTTACCATGTTGGTCATTCCTCTCTCTCCCTTTGACGCAACGATCTTTGCCAACTAGGCCGATCAATGTCTCATCACATTCATTTGTATGAATAAACACGTTTAATTGATAAATAATTTATGTAAATTAAACAGTTTATTCTATTTAAAAAATAATAATAATAAAATTATAATAATTGAATGACTTAAAATGTCTCGATATAAAGGTGTCGTTTTCTATTTCACCTTCGTCACTCCACAATAATAGACATTCGGATTCAATCTTCTTCCCCTTTGAATATTAAGCACATCCACAGACCCCCTTTTATATTAATCTTTTCCTTGATTTTGAAATAAATGGAATCGTGCGGGAGGGCCATTGTTTCTTTATGATATGCTCTAAATTAGCAAGTATACGAGATCAATTATAGATTGAAACGTATGGGGGTGTCATATCCATGGCTATGATGTTGTTACCACTCATTTCTAATGTGCCCTAAATATATTTCGGTTAAAAAGGGTTTTGAGGTATAAAAGTTAGAAATGGAAAGAAACACAAATAAACTAAAAGTAAAAATAAATAAATAAATAAACTTAATAGGGATAGATTAAGGGAAGGTGTCCAAGATATCTCTGTCACAATTCTTCGACAATAAATGCAATCTAAATATGAAATTTACGTGATTTATGCAAGGATGAAACCTTCGATATAACGTAGCATTCAACTAATGTGATATGAATCATGTAAATCAAGTATAAAATGAATTGAATCATGAAGCAAATTGAATCAACAATTATCCATAATATTAAATGAAATAGATTTAGTCTATACAATCCATAAAATCATGTTTAAGCATACAAAATTCAAAGACAAGATTCTGAGAAAAAAATTATAAAAAATAACATCCACAAAAGAGAATATTGAAAACCCATGAAGCTCAACTCCTCCCCGTGGTGTTGAATCCTTCGTTCTTCAAGTCATTCCCTTCTTTCTCTTCCCAAAACCCACTTACTCCTACATGCTCTTAAACTACCCAAATCTGCTTCTCATAACCATAAAATTCAGAAACAACCGAACCCACTAGACTATCATCGCAAAGCCCATAGACCTTTAATTTTGAAAATAATCTTGTATGATAAGAAAGAAAATTTCTGTGATAACTTGAACTTTTTTTAATTCTGTAAAATCTCAAATTTTTTAAAAATCTTTTATTACAATTCTTATAACCTCAAAAGATCTCTAATGAGTAGCGCTGTTATGATATTTGGGTAGTGACACGGGTACCCATGACACTACCCAATTAAAGCTCGAGCTTGGTCAACTCGAGTTCGAGTCCATATTCAGTCAAGCTCGAAGGCTCGTCGAGCTACCCGAATGCAATTTTATCTCTCATTTACCCTAACCCCTACAGCTGCAACTGTAATCACTATCGAAGGTCTCCTTCTCCTCTCACCATCGCGATCAAATGTCTCTTTCTCCTCTCACCACGGTGACCTAGCTCTCACCTCTCGACCATGAATCGAACTTCAATATCTATGTACGACGAAAATCTTGCTTTTGTCTCCATCGCCTCTCGACCTCGATGAAGCTCTCGCCTCTCGGCCTCGCTCTTGCCTTCCGTCTCCTTGGATCAAAGGTAAACTCTCTCTCTCTCTCTCTCTCTCTCTCTAGGGTTTTTGAGCTCTGCCTTCTACTCTCCCCGAATCAAATTTCAAGCTCATCTCGGTTTCGGTTTCGGTTTCGGTTTCGGTTTCGGTTTCGGTTTCGGTTTCGGTTTCGGTTTCGGTTTCGGTTTCGGTTTCGGTTTCGGGCTCAAATTTGGGTATTATCTCGGGCTCGTGCTCGGGCCCAATCTTGTCCCGCAAGCCCCACAACACTCGAGTTCGAGATCAAGCTCCTCAATGACACTTCGAGTCAAGCTTGAGCTCTAGAATAACACGCTAGATGAGCTCGAGCTCATCCACCGTAGACTCGAGCCGAGCTCGGATATTGTGACATCCGAGCTCGACTCGGGTGTCATAACAGCGTTATTGACGACCTCTCCATAAGGTGATCAATTCTTATAATTTCAAAAAATTTCTAACGATCTCTTCATAAAATAATTAGAGTTTTTATATCCCTAGACAAGAGATCTATCATGCATACACATGCTATATTACTGAACAAATGCAACCCACAAAGATACACAGGGCAAAAAACTAAGAACCCGTTTGGCAGTACTTTTTTTAGTTTCTTTTCTCTTGCCAAACAAAATTTCTTTTACTTAAAAGTAGTTTGTTTTTAATGAAAAAATAGAAAAAATAATTTTAAATGAGAAACTCAAGAGAAATTCTTGAAAGGAGTTTTTGCTTCTTCTTTTTTTTAATACTCCACCTTTTCCGAAATCATATTTTTTATTCCATTAATATCCCAACATATAATGTAAAATTTCAAATAAACTCATATCATAAATGTGTTCATAAATGTCATGACTTAAATGGGTTTAAATATATTTTTTTTTACAAATTCCAAATATGTTCATAAATATTTTTTATTCTATTTATGTAATTTGGGTGTTCATGAATATCTAAGTTATGTTATTTTCGAGTTTTTTAGTTCTTTATGTTATATAAAACATTTTATATTTATAAATATTTGATTTTAATAGTTTAGAGAAATAATTAATTTATTTTTATAAAAATTATTAATAGTTATATCTTTTATTTTTAAAATATAGATATATGAATTTTAATCAATTGATGGTAAGAAAAAAATAATAGTTTATATGCATACCTTTATGATAATTTAATTAAAAATAGAGTTTATAAAAAATATTTTATCAAACACCTTATTTATGAAAAGAAGTATCTAAACACTTTTTAAAAGTAAAATTATCAAATACTTTTTAACTTTTTTTTGAAAATTAATTAATTTTTGTTTCTTAAAAAGAGAAGATAAGGAGAAAAAAAAAATCAACTCTACCAAACATTCTCTAAGACTCTTCTCAATCTGTTTTGTCTTTATTATTACTCCTAACTTGAGTGTCAGAATTTTATCCATTGGACCACTTTCAACGGGTATTTTGCCGGTCTTTCCATACATGAGGATCCAGCGAACGCATCAACACCAATTCCCTATTCAGGTTGGTAAAACAATATCTAGGAGCAAACCCACCTCCAACAGATTGACATCATTCATGGGAATAGACTGACTATTTAAGCCAAAAAAAAATTTGATACCTTGTTTCATACCCTCATATCGCCATGCTACGAAAGAGAAGGAACGGAGACGACGCCTCATACGTGCCCTAACACTTGAACAAGATCATACTCTCACTCTCTTGGCTTCTATCGTCATTGTGCTTCATACAGGTCCAAGCACCCAAGTAGGTTGGTGCACCCACTCTCTCAGCGCTACGTCTCATACGGTCCTAGCACCCGAGTAAGATGGTACATACATTTTCTAGGCTATATGCCTCATATGGGGCCTTAGCACCCGAGCAGGATCTAACTAAGGTTCTAACACCATCTCTTGGCCACAATGCCTTTGAATACAACTCAGCACTCAAGTTGCTTTGTTTGGCAACAAGAACATAATGGTGACAAGAAAGAAGCACTCTATACATTTATTTATACAAATTCTTATACATTATACATGTAAAATACCACAAAAGAAGACAAGGTTCATACAAATTCAGGGGGTGAAGTACATAAGAAGAAGAGGAAAAGGAATATACAAGAGTACATAGGGATCATGAGGAAGAAGGTAGAGGAGGGCGAAGAGTATTTTGTCATAAGGGTTTGAAGTTGGCTCAGAAAGTAACGACACGAGAGCTTGCATCAGCTACTTCGTGAGAAGAATCCCTACTAGGAGTATCGACTAGGCTCGGACCTAATGCTATGGAGTCAATACGACCAGTGCTTGTAGCCACGCTCTCCTCCAACTTCGCCTAACAGAGAGCTTCCTCAGCCCGCCATAGTTTCTCAGAGAACTCATGCGGACTGCACTTGTGGCTCTCAATAGCTTTCATGAATTTATTCCCCAGATCAACTAGCTTTTGCTCTATGGCAATATATGATTGCTCTTGCTCCTACACCAACCTCTCAGCAGCCTACAACCTTATATCGTTTGCCCTCACTTTGGCTTCTAACTTTTCACACTCCACGATGGCCGCATCATATTACCAAAACGCAGACTCGGAATCATATCTCAAATCCTCTATCTCCTTATTTTTGTTGTTTAAGGCGGCATTCGCACTCTAATGCTGCCTTCCCTTTTTTGACTTTCCTCTCTCTCTGAACCAGAGTATAACGCAATCGAGAAATCTCTTTGTCACTTTGGCTCAGCCAATGCTTTAGGCGCCCGATGACTGGGTTCCTCTTCAATCTTTGGAACTTAGCCAAAACTATAGCCTATATGAAACACATTAAGTTAGCTCATCAAGAAATTAAATGAAATATATCTTTGAGAGAAAAATCCAATATGAATTCCGACAGTCATGATGACCTCATTGCCCTACTCTATAAACAAAACATTCGATTCCAACTCAAAGCAACAATAATCCTTTCTTGCCTTGACAATATCAACGTAACTGAAGCAATTATCCTTTGCACAAATTCCAACAGTACCTCTCTCCCTCAGCTCCTTTCTTGCATCAAAGAATTTAACAAAAACATGAGGAGGAGTCATTTGGTTCGGCATAACCCCTTTACCCTTTTGTACGTACAAACTCATGGAAAAGGTGCAAGATAACCTAACTCCAGCCATCGATGGTACTGATGGCTCCCCTCCCTCCTTATGAATTTGATGGTCCCCCACATGAACAGGAGACAAATGCCCATGTTACAAGAGCCGTACTCTCAGTACCCTCCTTCTCGATACCCTCGTCGAGAGCCAACCTTAGTGTCTGAGAAAAGACCCTTTTAACCTTGCCCTCTCCTCTTTCTCTTTTCTCTACCACTATCTTACTACCTAGACTCAATGTCCGGACCTTCATCCTCCTCCTCCTCAAAATAAAAAAGGAAGAGCATCACTAATGGAGCACCTTGTTCTGATACACTCTCCCCCTTTTCAGCACTCCTCTTCAACTTGGCCCTTATTAACCTATTGGTGCTTATTCCCATATTATCATCCTCTCAGCAAAAGCAATAACATCAAAGAGTCTCACCGCTCCTTTTTTAACTAGAAAGGGCCTCTCGATTTTTACCTTCTCACTCACTAACAAGCCAACCAGTTTCAACATTTCATCATGTAAAAGGGCTTCTATGCAAATGTTTCTTGTAGAGAAAAATTCTAACAGAGTGCACAAAACTCAAAAACCAAGAAGATTTTGGAGGTCTCAACCTACAAAAGGCTTTACTCTAACCTCAAGCAACACTTGTATCAACTCCTTATTTTCAAACTCTAACAAAAAAAAAAAAAAAAAAAAAAACTTTTTCATCCACATCTTATCAATACTCTCTTTATAAAAGAACCTTCACTCTGACTCCAACCTTGCATCCCTCCGTAGGAATGCTAGAAACACACCTTCTAAAAGAAAAAATCCATGATAGAATTTCAAAATCAAAACTTAAACGATAGTAGCTTAGCATACTAGCTACCGCCATGAGCATTGGGAATCAACATGCTTGGGTAATCGAAATCCGTACCTCACATACTCCCTCTATATCGGGATACACCCCTCCAGCATTTCGTTCGACCTTTCTTTATCCGTCAATAACCGTAACCAATAATCATCACTTAAACCCATCTCATTTACCATTTCTTGAAACTCCTTTCTTGTCATTATACTCTTAATCTCATCGATAAGCTCGAGATTCAAAACCCTTCGTTATCTCTGCTTTTTCATGAATTTTACAAACCCTAAATCTCTAAATTCTCTCTCAATAAGACACTATTCTCTCTTTATTATTATTCTTTTTTACTTTAACGGTAGAGTTTCTTCTAATGGACCACTTCTTGTGGGTATTTTGTAGGTCTTTCCATACATGAAGATCCAAACAAAACAGTATTTGTGGAGTAAATTCACCTTTAATGGGGACCTATCAAGCCATTAGCACATGGTTAGAATCTTCTCCCCATTTATCAAATTTTCAATATTCTAAGAGAAAAAGCCCCTTCACTCGTAACTGCATGCTTTTCTCCAAATCTTGTTGCTCTTAATGCCACAACCAAATTTTGCCACCATTTTCTTTCTGTATTCCATGGATCGAGATTAGACTACTATTGATTTTTTATGGCTAATGGGATTTTTTTAGCCCTTTCTGATTTTTTTTTGTATTAGAGACCTTTTTAACATTAGAGGGAAAAAAAACACTAGAAGGGTTATCATAATTCTCTCATATCAAAATAATTAAAATTAAGGTTTTTAATAATTACCATTAAAGCTCAATTCATATTGCAACTTGTTTAACAAAAAAGGGATTTGTTATAAAATCAATAGATTTAAAACAAATATATCTCATGAAAGATGAAACTCTAAGGAATTGAGAATAACGGAGCTAAAGAAAATACACGAACCAAGGATCGACAAATTTTGTTGGGATAAGAGACTACCTACAAGTTGTGGTGATGGTAGATGAGTTTGAAGGTATGTTATTGTCACTCATGCTATCTTTAAATTTCAATAATATTGAACAAAATAGATTGCATTAAACTAACATTGAACCACTAGTTTCTTAAGTGTGTATCCTCGAACTATGTAAAAGTATGTTTGTGTAATTACCAACAAAATTAATAAAATTCTATTTTGATTAAAATGTGTTTATTTCAATTAGAGTTTTATTGATAAACTATTGTAAAGGATGTTGAATTCTCAAAGATTTAAAAATATAAGTGACGGATCACTCTAATTCAAATGCTTAAAATTGTTCACAATCGTAAGAATTGTGACTAGGCATTATAACTCTAAAGATTAGCATGTGTCTAAACATGACAAGTTATTGACGCGAATGGACTAGTGATTCTCATGCTAGAAGACACATTGGCACTTGTGTTGTGTTGAACGTGACGTTAAGATGATAATAATGCATTGATATGACAACATCAACAAATTGTCATTATAATCATAATAGTGCATATAGTTATTGACTTGAGATAATTCATTATCTCATATATAAGTGATTAGGAATTTGCAAGTGCATATGGTCCTTAATTCTAGCAGTCATAATATTTGGTTTTCCCTGAGTAGAGAACGATTGATGGTTCATTTGGAATGATTGGGATATTTTGTAAAAAAGAATAGAAAACATAATCTAAAAAACCAAGTTCTACAAAGTATGTCAACCTATTGAAAATTCATGTCGACCTGATCATATTCATGTCAACCTATTTTAAGTCTCATGTCGACTAATTGAGCAAAATTTATATCTAACAGTAAACATGTCGACCTACTCAAAACACATGTCGGTATAAATAAAACCAGAACACTAATTTTTCACCAAATTTTCTAAGTAATATTAGGTTAAGATATCCAATAATGTGTCGACCCAAAGGAGACTTAGCCATCCCTTGTCAACCCAAATAATAGTTTGTCTACATGCTCTCTAAAATTGGTCATGCCATATAGTAGCATGTCCAGCAATTTTAGTTCACAAGCCCGCCGATTTTTTCCATGTCAACCTAATCACTTTCACATATTGATATATCCCCTACATGTCAACCAATTTAAGTTCCCATATTGATCAATTTCATCCTCATATTGACTCATTATTACACATGTCGATGAGCATCTAACAAAAAATATTAAGCATGGTCGACATGCCCGACAACTTATTGACCTATTTTATTTTTTCCGTAGGAGTTATAGAACGATGTGCATTTCAATTATGTCGACATCTCAAACACATCGACCAATTTAAAGTATTAGGTCCATCAATTGATTGTAGGAATAAGATTATGATGATCTGGATGTGAAAATATGTCGACTCACCCTCATATGTCAAACAATTAAAATATATCTTGTCCACAAATTTATTCTAAAACAGATTCATGTCAACCTAAAATCCTTGATATGTTGACAAAGTCTTTCATTCTTAACATAACGATGTCAATGCCTCATTAAAAGCATGTCAACACACTCAACTATGTTGACCAATTAAAGTACACTTGTCCATCAATTAATTTTTAAAACAGAACCATGTCGACTTGAGTTTTAAATATGTCAACATTTCCTTTAATAGAAAAGTTAAAGTGGGTCAACACAATACTATTAAATTCGATTATGAATATAAAATTGATCCACTTATCAACTGGTCAACAAATCAAATTGGTTGACCCATAACACGACCATGTCGACCTAACCAAATGAATTCACAACACAGAATTTTGAATCCAGGTTGAAGTGTTAATTAAAGTTGTCGACCTGATATTATTATAATCTAAATTTCGAAATCAGCATGAACATAATGGTCATCTCTGTCTAATTCATTTGTCAATTCACCTTTCTATCAAACACTAACAATTAAATGCAGTAAGATTGTCTTTCTATTGGTCAAAAGAAAAGTACAGCCAAAGGAAAAATTAAACTTCAGTATGAAACATGGAACAATTACAGAACATTAATTATCAAACATTTATAAATAACGGTTGACTTTAACAACTACACAATTGCTCTCTTCAAAATTGCAATAAATACCAAATAGATGAGAAATAATGAAGTTAATACTCTATTGAAGATCTGAACCACTATGAACTTATTGCATTACTACTCTGTTTTAATATTCATACACTCTTTTTTACATTAATTTTATCCTTCTTGAGTTAATTTCCTGTAAGAGCCAAGTTTGTTTAGTCCAAATATTTAAACTTCATATCTTAAACCTCTCCTTCTTACTTGTACTAAGTTTTCAAAAGATCAGTGATTCTGTCACGATATTAGGTTTAGAGAGAGAGAGAACCAATTTGTGTAAAGTTGAAAAATTAGTGTTTGAAAGAAATACTATAAACGTATAATTTGAACATGTAATCAAATTTGTATCAATGAATTGATAATGAAAAATCTAGAGGGACTCTGGATGTGGATGTACATAAAGTTTGGTGGAACCACTATAAAACTTTTGTATGTTCTTTATTTTTCTTTTTAATCCACCAAAAACTATTTCTGTCATTTTCATTTTAAAATACATAATAGCCAAAAATCTTCAAAACTATCTCTATTCAACTATTCACCCCCTAATTGAATAACAATTTTAATATATTACATTGCACAATCCTTTATACCTATTGCTTAGTTTGTTCTCAAGATAACTTCTCTTTTTTCTTCCTAGATCCACCAAGATGCAAGAGTAAGGAGCCGATACATAACAACTTCATATTTAGAGACTAGTAGAGTTGTAATGGAACATTCTATTGACTTTTTAACCTGTGGTTTCATTTCGTGTTTCTTTATCAGCTGTCGCACTCGTTTGCTTTTAAGCATTGTTAGGTTGATTTTGTAAATCCTGTTTTGGCTTAACATTTAATATTTCTATTCATGACAAGCATTTATGATTTGTGCCCTTGTTTACCTTAGTTCATTACATAAATCTCACCTTGAGAATGCCTATCTCCTACACATAACTCGCTAGAGCTACCAAATCCCAACCATCCATATATGTTTAGTACAAAATTGATGACACTTACAAATTCCTAATCACCTATATGTGAGATAATGCATTATCTTGAGTCAAGGACCATATGCACTCTACACGGAGGGCTCTAGGAACAAATAAAGAATAGGAAATCAATGCATGAAACATAATAGAAGACTGTGAAGATATTGTTAGTTTTATGTCCAAAACCATGTAAATTTGTATGTATATAATTACCGATGACATTAATAAAATTTTATTCTACTTAAAATATGTTTATTTTAATTAGAATTTTAGTGTCTCACGTATTTTAGAGGATATTTCAGTCTCAAGTAATTAAGAAATATAAGTGACAAACCACTTAATCTAAAATATTTGAAACCATTTGTAACCACAAGACCATGATTCCAAAAGATCGTCAGATATCCGTTCTAGATTTAGTAAAAAGTTACTTATGGAATTAATGCCCACGTGGGGCATTTTTTCATATATAGAAAATGGGAATAATCCCACTTTCTATATTCTCCAAAACGTAACCAATGTGATTGAAACTTCTTCAGGGCAAAACCCTAGTATGGCACACCATTGTAGTGACAGCACAAGAAAGAGAGAAAATACATCTTCATGAGAGTGAGGGGTTGAGAAAATTCTGGGAAGAGAATTTTTAGTACCATCTTCATCATCGGATTTGGATTGCGGTGTTGAGGTGCTGTGGTAATAGTTTGATTTTCGTAGCTATCATCCCGACGGTGAGGTCGTTCGATCAAGATTTGTGATTCCCCGAATTTTTTATGATCTGCTCATTGAGATATGTCTGAAAATATTCAATCTTTCACTATTCGAAAAATTTGTTATGCTTCCGTATGTGTATATGCATATAAATCCAACATTGGTATCAGAGCCAATGGTTGGATCTATTAAATAATTTTTAGAATTTTTTCGGGTATGAATATAGGGTTGAAAATTTTGAATGCGGATCACGGATAACTTTCGTGAATCCAATTATACCATGACGTTATCCATGTTACATAGATCATGAATATATATTTTTTTTTAATTTTTGGAGCATGTTTTTGCCTTTAAAATTGAGGTCAAAGCTTTTAGTCCAAAGGGTATCCGAAACTTAAAAAACCTAGATCTGTCGGTGTAAATGAATGGTTGATCTATAAAAATGGCATATTTGTGTTCTACGTGTGCTGATCTATGTTTTGACATTCATTTTGTGAATTATCGTTGCCGGAAACTGGGTTTTCCGGTGAGGCCACGGAGGGCCAAAATTTGGACATTTATTTCGCTGAGTTTAGGGCGCAAATATCCCAAAATTCGAGTTAAAGATGTTTTTGGGAGGTCCAAATTTATTTTCTGATCACAATCGCTGTGAAAAAATGACTAGAAATGGGTTTTTCAGATATCGGGTCAGACAGTTGCAGGCCCATCGGGTGAGGAAGAACACATCCAGACTCGTGGGGGCGTGAGCAGCACATGCAGAGAGGCACGTCACATAGCAATAACCAAGCGTATGCACTTCATGCTCTAGTAACGCGCGTGAAGTGGTCAGCAATCCAAATCGGGTTGGAGCCTAACTCGCTCCGACCCGCGTACCATCACGGTTGGGTCAGATCCCGACCCGTTGACCGAGAGGTCAGGTTGGACGCCAACCCATTGACCGAGGGTTGGCTCAGACCCTAACCCATTGATCGACCCATGTTGACCCAAGTACCGACCCAGGTGACACGGCTCAACGCCTGAAGGCACGCAAGTCGGGTGTCCCGAGTGGGCGTGCATCGGTCGAGCCGCGCTAGGCGCATGGCGGTGTGTGTGAGGCTCGCCGCACATGTGGCACGTGAACCAGGCTCTTGCTAGCTCGTGGAGGCTCATGGCAGGGCCTGCAGACCCGCCACTAAACTGTGGCAGTGTATGGGGACCCCGGTGGCGCGTCAGGTCGTTTTAAATTGAATTTTTTTTTAATTTTATAAGGGTCCTATGTTTATATTTGTGATTATTTGTGGGATTTTATACGCCGAATCCAAGTTCGGATGGTGAGATAAGATCTCGGGGTATGGTATATGGTGTCCGTTGACCCATATACTCACTTTGGAGCCAATACTCGAATCATTTTGGATTTGTTGATTCGTAGGGTGCACGAAATTTTGATAATAAGTATTATTAGTCACTAACGTCTCTTTCTTTCTGTGTGACAAAAACTATGGCTGCGACGATAAGTATCATACTTAATCTCGTTAAGGGAGACAAATTGAATGGTAATAACTATAAAATTTGGCACCGTAAAGTTCAGTTTATTTTCGAGGAATAAGACCTAGCGGATGTTCTACTTCACGAGATATCAGACCCCGGGGTAAGTGATACGCCTTAGGCTAAACTGGATAAGGAGGCGTATCGTGCATGGAAAAGAAAAGATGGCCAAGTTAGGGTAATCCTCCTTAGTAGCATGGACGATGATCTGATTTCAGTATATGAGCAGTATCTACTGCGATATCGGTTTGGAGTGCTCTAAGAGAGCACCTTGGCTCCCGATCAGCTCCAAAGCTGGGGTGCTAACCTATAGGTTAATCACATATAAGAAGAGACCCAATCATACTATGAAACAGCATTTGATACATATGTCGAGTATAATCGCTTCTTTGAAGAACATAGGGGAGCCGATATCTAATGAATTTCAGGTGTTGGGGTTGATCCAATCTTTGTTTGACTCCTGGGATGTAGTCAAGACCTGTTTCACGCATACTGAGAGTATTCTTACTTTCATAGATGTGTGTAGGTGTTGTGAGCTCGAGGAGGAGCGCCAGGAGGTGGCTAGGTCAGTTTTTGGTCATACCTATGTGGCGGAGTTGAGTAAGGGCTCCAAGGGTTGTCAAGCGTAAATAGCGCAGGCATGACAAGAAATCTAGCCAAAGCAAGAAGAAGCCATTAGGAAAAACCGATAACAAAGGGTAGAAGCGTAGGAAGAAGGAGCTCGACAAAAACAAAGTCAAATGCTATGTTTGTGGCAAGTCAAGATATTTCGCTCGCGAGTGTGGCAGCGAAAGGTATGTCATTCTTCCTTACATGGTATGAGTTATGTTTCATCCACTATGCTACTTACTAACTCTTCTCTTTTGTGGATTGTAGACTCAAGAGCCACCGACAATGTAGCTCATGATAAGAGCACATATATAGAATTCCGCCGATTTAGTCTCCATGCAATAAGCCTTTATGTGGGGAACGGAGCATTTGTGGTTGTGAAGGGGATTGGTACATGCAATCTAATGCTGCGAAGTAACCAAGTCCTATACCTGCATTATGTGTTGTATGCTTCCAAGATTCAGTAGAATCTCGCATCTGTCCTTTATTTATATCGCTTAGCATATTCTGTTTTATTTAAAAAAATTGAGTTTTTGATTTTGTACGATAATTCTCTGATATGTACTAGTTTAGTCCATGATAGACTTTATGCATTGTACATGGTTTCCTGTAATAGAATTTCTGATTTATCTTCTATCGCATATACATCTGATAGCGTAGTTAATGATATTTCTGTTTGGCATAGTAGACTTTGCCACATAGGGTAAGAAATAATGAACTGATTAGCTACGAGTGGCTTGTTGGGCCTGCTAACTCGAGTCGCGTTGCCCCTATGTGAGTTTTCCCTAGCTGACAAAGTAATGAAGAAACCATTTCGAAATGCAATGAAAGCTGGGACTCCATTACAACTGATCCACTCCAATATTTATAAGCCTATAAATGTGAAAGCTCGAAACGGAGACACATATTTCATTACATTCATAGACGATTACACGCGTTTCGGTTACGTCTACCTAATCTCACACAAATCTGAGGTATTAGATTGCTTTGAGAGGTTCATTAACGAGATAGAAAATCAGTTAGACTTGAGATTCAAGACTCTCAGAACCGATCGAGGACGCGAGTATTTGTCTGAGGAGTTTAAAGAGCTCTATTTGGAGAAAGGCATTACGAGACAGTTGACTATTTTTGCTACTCCCCAGTAGAACGGGGTAACCGAGAGGAGGAACAAGACTCTATTGGAGATGGTGAGATCTATGATGGCATAGCCAACTTGGCTATCTCTTATTGGGGAGATGCATTGTTAACTGTTGCCTACGTTTTTAACTGTATTCCAACAAAATCCATAGTCAATACTCTATACGAGTTTTGGATAGAGAGGCAGCCTGACTTTAGCCATTTGATGCCATGAGGTTGTGTCATATACGTTCACGATTTCTCACACTCACACGACAAATTAGGCTCATGAGAAAAGAAGTGTATCTTCATAAGATACTCCAAACATTTTAAGGGACATGTATTCCTAGGTGAACGTACGGATAACACGGTTCTGAAATGGAATCTCGTAATGTTACGTTTCTGAAAAATGATTTCCCTAAGAGAGGCAAAATCGACTAAGACTTCATCTTTTATGAGATTGGTGAGCCTGACGGTCCAATTGAGCTCAGCGGTGGGACCCGCCTATTACGGATCTTGGTTCTAATGGGAGTGGCCTATCTAAAGGTGAAGAGACTCCCTCTCCTCATAGGAGTAATCAGAGACATATACCCCGACGTCATTTTCCGACTGAGGATGAGATCCTCATCATGACTCCTACGAATGATGAGTAATCTCAAACCTTTCAGGAGACTCTCGAGAGTCCTATGAAGAACCAATGGTTAAAGGCCATGAAGGAGGAGATGGAATTTATGAGAGTCAATGGTGTCTGAAACTTAGTTAACCTACCTGAGGATAGAAAGGCCATTGGAAACAAGTGGGTTTTCAAAATCAAAAGAAAGGCCAACGGATTGGTAGAGAGATACAAGACCCGTCTAGTAACCAAGGGTTACACATAGACAAAGGGCATTGACTACAATGAGACTTTCTCCCCCATAGTCAAATTCATATCTATCTGTTTACTCTTGGCGATTGTCGCAAATATGGATCTAGAATTGTATTAGATAGATGTAAATATCGCTTTCTTTATCGAAAATCTAGATGAGAAAATCTATATGGAGTAGCTCTTTGGGTTCGTTCTAGTGGATCATGAGGATAAGGTATATCAGTTTCGAAAGTCGATATATGGCCTAAGGCAATCATCTAGGCGGTTGTACCTAAAATTTCACGAGAATGTGATATCTTATGGTTTTACGATGATCGAAGAGGATCATTGTATCTATCTGATACGATCTGATAACTATTTTGAGATCCTGTCCCTATATGTGGATGATATAATATTGACCGGGAACAATATTAAGTATCTGATGACAATCAAGGCATGGTTGTCATTGAGTTTCGACATGAAAGACATGGGTGAATCTGAGTTCATCATTGGAGTTAAGATCCAGAGGGATCATTTGAAACGAATGTTGGCTCTTTCACAAGAGACCTACATTAAAAAGATTCTCGAGTACTTTGGGATGAGCGATTGTAATCCCATAATACTCCGATCCCAAGTATGATGGCCTGAATCTTAAAATGTGCCCGAAAACTCAGAAAAAAATAAGGGAGATGAATAAGATCTCTTATTCCAATGCAGTGGGAAGTTTGATGTACGTGATATTGTGTGCACGATCAAACATATGTTATACAGTCGGTCTGGTGAGTAGATATCAATCAAATCCTAAAAGGGGTCACTGGAGAGCAATTAAAAGGATTTTTAGATATTTCAAGGGAACTGCAAGCTACTCCTTGTGTTATGGGGGAGGTGATTTGCGCCTTGTGGGATATTCAGATGCTGATTGGGGCGGTAATTTGGATAAATGCAAATCGACGTCAAGTTTTGTCTTCTTGCTTAATGGTGGTGCCATTTCTTGGAGCAGCAAGAAGCAGACTTGTGTAACTCTATCTACAATGGAGGCTGAGTTCGTAACTTGCTCAGTCGAAATTCAAGAAAATGCTTGGCTCCGAAAACTATTAGATGATTTAGGGCTTATAACTGATAGTGAGAGGCTAGTGATAATCTACTGTGATAATCAGGCAACTATCACCTACACTCGAGACCCTAAGTATCATAATAGAACCAAATACATCGATACCAGATATAATTTTATTAGAGACATTATCGAGAAAGGTAAAGCAACCATCAAGTACATCTCGATACACAATATAGTAGCTGACTCATTCACCAAATCTATCATTAGAAACTCATTTATAACACATAAAGGGTTACTGGATTTGGGAATATTTTGATATTTCTCATTCTGTACTAATTGACGATGTGATACTTGTTACATTTATATATGATTTTGTACATTATTCAATCAAACTTGTGTTATTATTTTATTTCTTAAATAATGCACATGTTTTAGATCATATATAATGGCAGGCAAGCGATGTCGACTCTCTTACACAAGTTGTCCTGATATGTTTTCAGGATGACGTCATCTGGGATATGACCGATATGAAAATACCCATATCTATATTGTTTGTAAATAGTTAGATTTGAGATCTCAGATATCACCTGCGTTTAATGATATTGTCTCTGAGACATTCTCTCTGAAATCTCCGGGTAGAGTTTTATGTGTAGACTGAGTCCCATATCTATACAATATTAGAGAAATCTAACATATACCCTTTTGAAGAATGAGAAATTAGTATTGTGGCACGTGTTTTATACTGCGTGTGATAGATGATTAGGGCTAGTGTGAGCTATTATATGAGATAATGATCTAATAATGATCTCCGTTCCTACTATGTGAGACCCGAGATCCATTGGGGGATATCTAGTACCCTTATTTTACTTTCAGATGTTTCTAGAAGTCTCGATTCAGTATTTATTACTTTAATCTGTTTACCCATGGTCCGGAAAATAAATTGAGATTTAAGGGGGCATGTATAAGAAAGCAATCAAGTTGAGGCCGATGGATTCGAGTTTGGGAAAGGAAGATCAATCTACATTATATCATTGTATTGTATTTACCGACCGATCTGTTACATTTATCTACGTTGAGATACGAGTATAATAGTGAATACACAGTCGAACACATATTGGGGATCACTTTCGATAAGAAAAAGGACTCGATAGATGTAATTGTGTTGAGTTTGGGGTACAGCGAAACTTTTTCATACTAACGGTGATTTCTTGATTATCCTAACAGGTGTATCGAGAAGTTTTTGCTTATAGGAGTACTCGCCAGTCACACGACATTCAATCTTGTATGAAAATCCAGTAGGATGATATAGAAAATCGCATGAGTTGCGATCTCATGATGAATAAAAATGTTTTCGTATGCAAGTGGAAGATGATGGAATTAATGCTTACGTGAGATATTTTTCCATATATAGAAATGAGAATAATCTCACTTTCTATATTCTCTAAAATGTAATCGATGTGATTGAAACTCTTTCTTTTTGTGGTTACGGGAGAAAAAGGAAAATTAAGACAAAACCCTAGCATAGCACACCATTGTAGTGATGGCACAAGAAAGAGAGAAAAAACATTTCCGTGAGAGTGAGGGTTTGAGAAAATTCTGAAAAGAGAATTTTTCGTGTCATATTCGTCACCGGATTTGGATTGCAATGATGTAGTACTATGGTGATAGTTCGATTTTCGTGGTATTATCCCGATGATAAGGTCGTTTGATCAAGATTCATAATTTCTTAACTTTTTTACGATCTATTCATTGAGGTACGTTAAAAAATATTCAAGTTTTTATTATTATGAAAATTTGTCACACTTTTGTGCATGTACGTACGTATAAATCCAACGGGATAAGAGAAGCAAAGCAAAAGTTACCCCGGGTGATACGTGGAATTTTACAATACACTAGTTAAAAGTGACATGAAAATGACGGCAATATGGTGATATATCTGTCGCTTAATCATCACGCCAATCATTGTAATGCATCTGGTGCGCACCAGTGAATTATGGGTATCAAACTTTGTGCTAACCATGTACAAGCAAAAATGTACCTTGGGGCTCTAAATCAATTGGATGTAGGATGTGTGCTCTCGAGATTAGATTTGTTTTCGAATATAAAATAAAGATAAAATCTTATGACTCTAAATAAATTAAGTATTTGGTCGAGACTGCAAGACATGATTGGAAAAGAGTTTCCGATCAAGGTGTTACCGATCTATAACCAACACTAGAGGAGTTCATATGATTTATCTAATTAGGATTTGCCATGGTCCATAAGTATGGATGAATCAGAATCTTGAGAACAAACTGATTTAAATGCATGGTATGGATGATCATGGTTTATTCTTGAATGTTACAAGCATTTATTACCAGATAAGTAGTCATGACATAGCATGTTAGGTGTCCACTTTTAAATATAAGACGTAAGGTTATTTTGATAATTCACAGAAAATGGCATTTTCCTATATCATCAAATTATTGATAATATCAATTTCATTGCTATTTAGCGGAGAATTCAAGAAATCATACACAAAAGGGCATTATCTCTGTGGGACTAAAAATATTGAATTATTGCACTCACCGTGAAATTTGTTCTGCAAGGAATGTTTTCTGGTTCGTGATAGGTCTTGGCCCATATTTTCTGCTTTTGGCCTCTATTTTCCTACAAAGCCCACTGCTTGATTGGTTTCTCGCTTCAAAGAGGTTTATCTTTTTTTTTTTACCTTCATTTAGCCACCGCCCCACATTCAAAATTTTATTTTGACTAATCTGAATCGATCACTCATTTTGTAAGGACAGGTCTCTCAATATTATTTTTTTGGTGTTCAGAGAGAGTTGAACTCCCGACAAATTAAGGGATGAGGTACCTATTCCACTTACGTCAATAAGTGTCGGTACCTCGAAGAGATTTATCACTCCTCATGTATAGATAAATCAGACATTTATTATTCTATTTATGATATTTTGGATGGATCTAATTATGTCAACCGGTCACATCCCATATCCAACTTCTTAATGATAGAAGACTTTAACATTTTGTTAATCACTGCAAATTAAAAAAAAAAAGAAAAAAAAACATGAAATTAGCAATGAAAATAAAAAAAAAAATTGTCACTAATTTTATTGGTCACAGATTTAATAACGAAAAAATTTTTATTGCTAAAAATTCAATAATTCTTTGTTAAATTAGCAATGAAAAAGTTGTATCACTAAATTCGTTACTAAATTTAATCACGAATTTTGAAATCCGTGACTAAATTTAACGACGAATACGAGACTCCGTGACTAAATTTAGTGATAGATATGTAAATCCGTAGTTAAATTAGGTCCATCGCTAAATTTAGATTTATTATTAAATATCATATTCGTAACTAAATTTAGCAACGAACTTTTTATGATGAATTTAGTGACGAATCTAAAAATTTAGCCATGAAAATAATGTAATTTGATAACAAATGCAACAACTCTGGAAATTTAGTCAAAATTTTTTTATTCTTTTTTAAAATTGTTCCCTATTTAAAAAGAAATATCTTATCCAATCAACATATATATCAAATTTAGCACGAATATCCATCCAATAAATTTAAAAGTTTTTCCAATCCAACTAATATAATAATCAGATTCTAAATATTTTTTCAAAACCAATAAACTCAATATTATCCATAAATGTTCGAACATCCATCAAAATGTCAATGGGAACAAAATCAAATAAATATTAATCCAGTATATAATAAATATACTCCAACATCCAACATGAGTTTTTAATATCCAACAATAAATATATAGTATCAATAATTATAACATTCATCAATTATCATCTTGCTCATCTTTGAGGTTAAGAAATTCTTTGTTCAATTGCGCTTGTGTCCTTGAAGCAGCTGCGGTGGAGGAAGATGGGCTAGGTGTGTACATCCTGCTCAATGATCTCATCCCAAGCATTCTTCCTTTTTTTATCATACCAGAGGCCTTTACACACAAAGCTATACTATCAACGGACAGCTCAGATAAAGCTACATCATCAGCACTACTTGAATGAGTCAATAAAAGTGTATTATATTTCTCCTGCATTATAACGAGGTAAATTAGAAAGAAAGTAAAATAAAGCAATAATATATATTTATCGGCCGTTACGATTAGAATGAGCAATTACAAGAAAATAACAATACTATAAAAAAGACAACAAGATATGTCCAAATAATGTAATGAAGTAGGATATCTCCAAAACCAATTAGAATTAAACAAAATATGTCCAACAAGTTAACATTGTCATGTAGTGAAGTAGAATATAGCCAAAACCAGCAGCAACACTTGATACAAATGGCTGGCAAAGGACTAAACAATTCAAATATATAGTGAAATACTGAAGTTCGTTCATGCTATGTTCAAACCAGCAACAAGATATCATTGACATGCTAGTGTCAGGGATACTGCTTGCCTTAAGTGCTAGAAGCATAATGGAACCAAGATATTAAAGATATGAGAGCTAGGTAGAATCATTGTTAGTGCACTGTGCCTCTTTTTTTTTTCTTTCCTTTTTTTTTCCCTTTTTTTTCCTTTTCTTTCTTTCCTCATGCATTTTCCTTTGGTGCATATGTGACATCAGTGTTATACAATCTGAACACTGGTGCAACAAACTAAAAATATATAATAAAAAATAAAATATAATATGCATTTTAGGCTATAATATTAGGAGACAGGATTATATTTTTTAGCGAAGCAAACAATTTTTAGAATTATAATTTTTTAAAATTACACAAAATTTTTCCTTGGCTACCCCATGCCCAGCCGCCCTCTTTGCCCCTCCCTCCGACCACAAATGTGTCAAGGATTTTAAATCCAATGTTGTGCATATATTTGATTTCTTATTAAAATATACTATGAAAATATATATATTTGCGAAATATAACTATTCCCATCAAGTATTTGTACCCTCTGGCTAAGGCTTTTAATGACCCCCACAGTCCAATTCCCTTCATTATTGGTCTGCATGCTTGCCCAATCTGCAGATAAAGCACAAACCAGGTTAAAGAAGCAGTGCATATACATCTTGCTTCCCAAGAATTCTGTTCTGTCATATAGGGATTGAATAAGGCTTCAGAGAATGGATTATGTACCTGTATAAGTGCCCATCCGGTTGGCAAGAAAGCCAACAGGCTAGCAAAAATGTCCCCAATGGCAAGACTGAGGAACAAGAACAAAATGACGATAGTGACCACAAATCCAATGAAAAGGAACAGCTTGAGAAGTCTGAACACCAGCTGGAAATCTACGCTGAACTTCTTCCTTCCCATGGACACAATCTGCAGGTCAAATGGATTCCAGGTTGTTATCACAATAGATATTACATTAATCAAAATGTTTTATGCCTGTGAATTACTTACCTTCAAGACAATCATGGCAGCCAAAATAACAATCCAGGAGAGACCGTATACCTATTTTTACAGCATGACATAAGATGGCAAACACAACAACATATGCTCCCAATGCAATAAAGAACATCAATGGTCTTTTAGCTGATTGTTCTACAATGATCTGAACTATAGGAAAAGGGTTTTTTGACAGTATAATTCTAAAAATTGTTTGCACAACTTCTGCTATAGTTCTAAAAAATCGACTTGTTTTGCATTCCATATCTAAATCAGCTATTCTCTCAAAAAGAGCTCGCACTGCACTAGCAGCAACTGTAGGAAGGTTCCAGGAAGAGCCTAAAAATTATGCAGTCAGGAAACATGAAAAATAGGAAAAATAAAAAGAAAAAAAAATAATAGGAAGGGCAAGAAAAAAGGAAAAGAGACGATGCGAAGAAAAATAAAAGCCACAATTAAATCATAGCACTTTGAGAATAATTTATTAACTTTACACAGGTCAATTATGACAAGCATATACATTGGTTTGAATGGGGGATGTGGCAGTAAAAGAAGCTGCAATAAAGAGGAAAAAAATGGATAGAGACCATATTTCATGGAGAAGATAGATACCCTGCTAGCTGAGCCAAGAAAAAAAAAATCGATGATAAACATTAATTAGCTTTTCTAATAGATTTTAGTTTTAAGAGGAATCTATGCTAGCAGATTTCATTCAAGTAACTAGAGTTTCAATCCAAGACATCCAAAACCTTTTCGACTAATCCCACTGCTCAGACTGATACATGAGAGGACTTTGTGAACTCTCTCAAATTGCCTGACTCAAGCATATCAAACTATGTAGTTCACCAGAAACAAAAAGACATTTACCCTGCTTAAAATTAGGGAACAACACTGCCAAAAATATATCAGTAGGCACTAGTATGGATTATCTAACATTTTCAGCATCACTTTAGTATCAAGTCCATTCTACTGTATGGAACCACATGTAACATACAATAAGCTACAATAACATTACATTACAGGGTCAAATATATTTGACAAATTTCAACCAATTTAATATATACAATAAAATGACCAAGGAGTCTATCAGAGAGTGCATTCCATCAAGCATTCCACAGCAGAAAACTCTTAAAAGTGGCACAGAACTTCATAATAGGATAAAAGGAAATATGATCAAGCATAACATACGTGAGGCTATCAGACAGTGCATCCACAGCAGATGACGCTGCATCAGGCAGTGCATCAGGCCTGCTGAATTGCTGTTGAAGCAAGGATAACATAGTGAATTTGTGGCAGAAAAACCATTCGAACTTCACTTTTTCCCTTTCCTTGACTTCTTGGTTGTTCAGAATGCTTTGAGTTCTCCACATGTTTCACTTTCAACTCCATGTTATAAAAGCAAAAAAGACGTGGGAGAAGACGCCTACCTCAGGAACAGCCACACCATTTCTCTCCACATTAACTGCCAATCCATACTCAACACTTGGTTCCAAGCTATGCCCTTCTAACTCCACATTACAATCGGAATTGTCAACTACTTTTTCAAAGGCAACACCCCCGCTTCAAGAGCGGAAGCCTCTTCATGAGCGCCATTTTCCTCATGTGTGACATCATCATTATCCACCGTCCTCTATAAATTGCAAACATAAGGGCAAAGACCACAAATCAGAACCTATGAGAGATGTCAGAAATGGGCATTTCAAGAAGAATCAATTGAAATAGTTGCAACAAATTAGCCCCATTGCGTGATGTTTGTGAATCACTACCATCCAATCAAATTGATCCAGAAAAGCAAATTTACGCTTGAAGAGGAACAAAAAACTTTGTCAAATTCCTAAATAAGGTAGTTTGGGGCAAAAAATCAATGTCCTAAAACAGGTATCAATCAAACTAAGGAAAGAGACAAAGTAGATCCTGAAAGGAAGCAGAACATAACAAGACGAACCACAGGGAACAAGTAGGAGTTAGATCATCTACAAACTCAAAGATCCAATATATTTCTACTCTCTCTTTCTTGCAAACACAAAGACAGACAAGACAACACAATAACCATCCGCATCTAATATCAGAAGTTGAAAATTGCATCAGATTCAAGAACTAAGTTACATAAATTAGGGTTAGGGTTTCGTCAAAAACAATCGAGTGAGAAATTTTTTTTTTTTTTTTTTTAAAAGAAGGGTTACAGAGGTCACACTCACAGTCACAAAGATGGGTTTGCTAGAACGGAAGGTAGTGTACAGTCTTCTAGCAGCGGCGATAAAGGTCGGCGAGGTCGGCTAGAGAGAGATGAGAAAACTAAGACCAATGAAACTAAAGAGCGATGAAGAGAATGAAACAAAGAGCGGAGCAACAAAACCAACAACTGGCTAGGCCAAAGGGAGCAAGTGACGATGAAGGTCGACGAGGTCAAAAGTGATGAAGGTCGGTGAGGACAACAAGCGGCAAGGGCTAGTGGAGCAAGCGACGATGGGAGGCGAAGCAAGTGATGATGAAGGTCGGCGAGGTGAAGAGCTATGAAGGTCGGCGAGGACAGCGATGAAGGTCGGCGACGGCAACGAGCAGCTTGGGCAAGCGAGCAACAGACGATGAGAGGTGGAGCAAGCGGAGAATTAAAACAAAATGGAAGCAAATAAGTGAAAATTCCTTCCTTAGTGACGAAAAATAGTTCTCGCCGCTGAAATTAGCAACGAATAGATCATCGTCATTGAAATCAACGACGGATTGCCATTTCATCGTTGAAATCATCGATAGATGTGATATCCGTCGTTGAAATCATTCACAAATTATAGTATCGTCCTGACTGACTCACCGACTGATGGATTTTTTGTCAATAAAATCAGCAACGAATGACTTATTCATGGTTAAAATCAACGATTCGTCACAAAAATTAACGACAAAAAAACCTATTCATCATTAAATTTAACGACAAAAAGACATTTTTCATTGATAATTATAAATGAAAAATATTTCCATCTCTGATTTAATAACAAAATTTACAACAAAATATACTTTTATTCGCTCTTTGCAATGAACTTAGTAATAAACTCTCTATCTGTAGTAAAATTAATAATAAATAATTTTCAAAAATTTATAACAAAATGAGAAATAAAAAAAATATTGATCTAATAAAAGGAATTTAATTTCCATACTCATATAATTACCAGATTACTTAAACAAATTTATAACTTTTTTGGAGGTTATGATCGATAATATTTAAAATCAGTATAAATTCCTTTGCTTAGTCTCTAAATGAATTATTTGATACCTAATGTAGTCTTATACTTAACCAAAAGATAAATTATATGCTTATTTAAGTAAAATCTTATTATTGTACATAATGATACTTAGTTAGAGATTAGTTAAAGTATTTATTGTTGAAAATGGTCAATTTTGTGAGAATTATAATATTCACTGTTGGATTTAATCGCGCATGCGGAAGCGAGAATTAAATAAATCGGAATTTTTTGAGATAAATACCTCTATTGGACGGTCTCCAAAATCTACCGTGTCGCGATGTCCCTCGAACGGATCGCACGGTCGGATGGTAATTACGCAATCGAACCACTACCTCAAATCCACGACGCCTCAAGCCTCGTGTCTAGTGAATCGTCTGACGATGGGAGATTTTCCTACGCGAAAATCTCCATCCCTCTCTCTATTTTCTCTCTCTAGAGAATATGTGAAACCCTAGTTATCTCCTTTATTGTCTCTACACGCAGAAGGAAAAAGAGGGCTCTATTTTCTTGATTGGGGAAGTTACCACTTGAGTGGTTAATAGGTGGCTATTGGGGATAATAAGAGTTACCCCATTATTTCCAAATTACCACAATGCCCCTCTTTGGCATATTCCAACATCTCCCAATTGTACATGAGGACATTTCATTTCTGTCAATCACAAGATCGCAACTCATGCGATCTATCATATCACCCTGCTGGACCTTCATACTGTATTGGGTATCGTGCGACCGGCAAGTGCACCTGCAAGCAAAGACTTCTCGATACACCTGTTAGAATGATCGAGTAGTCACTGTTAGTATAAAAATAATTCACTATACCCCAAACTCAATGCATTTACATCCATCGAACCACTTTTCTCATCGAAAGTGATCCCCAATCAATTTGCTCGATTATGTATTCACCATTATGTTTGAATCCCAACATGGATTAACATAACAGGTCGACCTGTGAATACACGATTATGATGTAATGTCTATTAGCCTTCATTTTCCCAAACTTGAATCTATAGGTCTCAATTCAGCTGTTTTCCTAAACCTGCCCCTTAGACCTCAATTTATCTTCCGGGCCATAGGTAAACAGACTAAAATAGCAACACTGAACCAAAACTTCTAGAGACAGCCGAAAGTAATAAGGGTATAAGAGATCCCACCCAAAGGATCTCAGGTCTCACACAGTGGGAACGAGGATCAAGATCAAACTATCGTCTCATATAATAGCTCCCACTGTCCCATGGTTGTCTCATCACACGTAGAATGAAACACGTGCCACAGTGTTATTCCCCCATCTCTTAAAGGGCATATGTCAGATTTCTCTAATACTGTACAGGTACGGGACTCAGTCTACACATAAGACTTTATCCAGAGATTTCAGAGAGAGCATCTCAGAGACAATATCACAAATCGCAGGTGATATCTGAGATCTCAAATCTGACTACTTACAAGCAACATGGATATGGGTATTTCCATGTCGGTCATATCGCATATGACCTCATCCTGAACACATATCAGGGCGACTTATGTTCTAGTAGGGCTACTCTCAAAACCTTTTACGACTAGAATCCGTCTCATCTCCGCTCACTCAGAGTCGGAGGTGGTCACTCGTGTGAGAAAGTCGACCATGCCTGCCTGACACATCTTTTATCACAAAATCACAATATATGACAACAAATAGTGTATGAATTAAATATGTGATCCAATAATGCATGCATGTCATATATTAAAATAAGCATCTAAAACAGTATATAAGGAGAAATGTTAAAGTATACTAAACTCAATGATTCCTTATCTCACAAAAGAATCTCTCACAACCGGTTTTCTGAAGAGATCAACTCTTATGTTGTACGTCAAGGTGTACTTAGATGTCACAATACCCTTCTCCGTAATATCTCTCACAAAGTGGTCTTCAGTATCAATGTGTTTGACTTTACTATAATACTTAGGGTCTCATTTGTTGACAGTGTCGGTCTGATTATCACAATAATCATCACTGACCTCCCACTATCTGTCACAACCTCTAAGTCTTCCAGAAAATTTCTGAAGCCAACTATTCTCATGAACTGCAATTGAGCATACTACAAGCTCAGTCTCTATCGTAAATAGAGATATTCGGATTCTCTTCTTACTACTCTAAGAAGATAAAACCTTTTGCGTTTATTCAAATCACTACTCCTAGTCAGTATCTAAATCCCAACGAAAAACGCAAATCACCTCATTCGTAACACATGGAGAGGTCTGCAGTTTAAATGAGATAATTCAGAATCCTTTTTCACTGCTCTACAGTGATCCATTCTAGGATTCTATTAATACCTACTCACCAGATCGACTGCTAAATAAACGTCTGGTCGTGTATGTCTCATCGCATACATCAAACTGTATATCGCACGAGTATACCTCATCGCACACACTAGAAATGTATTTTGCACTCGAATAAGGGATTGTTCTTATCTCCCTTATTTCTTATAAATTCTAGGGTATGTGTCAAGATTCAGGTCTTTTTACCTTTAGCGATTAGAGTATCTTTTAGGTTGTCATCGCTCTTCTCGAAATGCTCAAGAATCTATCTGATGTAAAACTCTTGTTAAAGAGTTAACACCATTCTCAAACGATCCTTATGGATCCAAAATCTGAGAATGAACTAAAACCTCATAACCACGTTACAATGGTCATTGGATACTCTCTATTGTTCCCGGACAACAGAATGTCACCTACATATGAGAACATGATTATAAAGGAGTTATCGGGACGTATCAATTAGATACAATGATCCTACTCGATCATTACAAAAACATAAGATATCACCTTCTCGTGAAATCTCAAGCGCCGCTGTCTAGATGATAGGTTAAGGTCGTATGTTGATTTCGAAAATCAATAGACCTTATCCACCAGTCTACTATAACGAACCCAGAGGGATGCTCCATGTAGATCGCCTCATCTATACTTCCAATACGAAAGCGGTCTTTACGTCCTTGTGACGTGACTCCTGATCCATGTTCGTGAAAATCGCTGAAAAATAAACGGATCAAGATAAATTGGACTATGAGTCCTTGATAGTCCACCCCTCAGTCTAAGTGTAACCCTTGGTTATTAGACGGGTTCTTTACCTCTTCATCAATCCGTTAACCTTTATCTTGACTTTGAGAACCTACTTGTTCCCAATAGTCCTTCCGCCTTAGGCAAATCAACTAGGTCCCAGACCCCGTTGATTCTCATCAACTCATTCTCTTCATTTATGGCCTTCAATAAACGGTCTTTTGCTTCTTTTGCAGAACCCTCGAGAGCCTTTTGGACCGTTTTAGATTTCATCATCCTCTAGAGTCGTAACGAGGGTCTCACCCTCAATCGAGAAAACAACGTTTAAATACGCATGCTCGATGCTCTTAGGAGGATAAAAAAATATTTACCTTTTGATGGATCGCTCCCACTGAGATCAAAATCTATAGTGGATTCTTGTATCCCGCCGCTGGGCTCCTCGAGTCGTTAGGCTCATCCATCGCATAAAAGGTAAGGTCCAAATTGATTTCACCTCTCTTAGGGAAATCATTCTCAAGAAATATAGTATTACGAGACTCAATCTCGATTATAGTACCGTTCGTATCCGCCTATGAACACGTATTTTCTCGCGGGCCTAACTCACCGTGTGAATGCGAGAAATCGTGGCACAACCCCATAACCTCAAGTGGCTAAGGTCAGGCTGCCTCCCTGTCCAAAGCTCAAATGGGGAACTGACTAATAGTCAGTAGTCTAATAATACTCTTCTCGAAATAGAGCTCCATGTGTAGTTTAGACGAATACTTGCGTTCTCGCTCGGTTCTGAGAGTCTTTACTCTCAAATCTAACTGATTCTCAATCTCGTTTATGAAACTTCTGAAACAGTCTGATGCCTCAGACTTATGCAAGATCAAATAGATGAACCGAAACGCACGTAAGCATCTATAATTATCTACACAACTCAATTTCCGGCTCTCATGCTCATAAGACCACTAGAAAAAGAAGGCACAATGGTCTAATTGCAATGGAGTCCCAGCTCTCATTGCATTGCCAAATGGTTTTCTCGTCATTTTGCCGGTTAGGCAAAACTCGCATACGGGTAACTCGAATGTGGTCAGCGGGTCCAATAAATCTCTCGTTACTAACTGATTCATTATCTCTTACCCCATGTGTCTAAGTCTACTATATCATTCATTTACATCATCATCTACGCAATCAGATGTAAAGACAATAGTAGAACGATAAGAAACCATTACAAGGAGTAGCACCCAGTGCATACATTCCATCATGGATTAAAACCAGAATAATTTAGAAAATTATCGTATTAAAAACAACGGAATAATTTCACGCATATCGTAGTCAATTTTAGACAAGGTACTAAATTGTAGATCCGTCGAATGCCTACAATATTGAGGACGTCATAGCAAGTGTCGTTCCCTCTGACAACGACAAATGCTCTGTCCTTAACGTTAATCCTCCAAGCTTAAGGATTTACCTGACGGAACTATATTTACGCACTCCTATCTCGAGTTACGTTGTCGGTTGCTCCTGATTTCAAATGAAAGAAATCAGCGAGCATTATAGTGAATGAGACAACTACGTAAAGAAGAAGGATATTAATTTCTGCTCGTCACTCTCACAAGCGAAATGACCAAATCTACCTCAAACGTAGCAATTACATTGGTCTAATCAAATTCCTTCTTCTTGCGTTCTTGTAACTCGTTGTCGGTTTTCTCGGATGATTTTTATTACCTGGATCTCGAGTTTCGTTCGCATGCTTATGCTATTGGCTTAGCGCCGGGGAAGTCCTTACTCAACTCCTCTAAATAAGTATGACTCGAGTGTGGCTTACTCGCTCCTAAGTGCTCCTCATCGAGCTCACAATACGTATTCACGTCAACGAAAGTACGAATACTTTCGTCAAATGTGAGATAGGATTTCACAGTTTCCCATGAATTAGGTAAAAAACCGGATCACATCCAATACTTTAATTCCATCCAAAATTTGCTCGTCTGTATATATTAACTCGGTGATCATACTCGACATTTGCTTCATTGTATGATTAACCTTTTTCTTTTGCATCCTCACATAGGAGCCGAAGAGAGCAACACTATGCTCTTATGGGACGAGTCGAACCGACATGTCCATAGCATATGATTCAAAAAACGAGATTAAGTCATCGTGTATGCCATTGATAAGCATTGCCCTAACTTGGCAAATCTTTTGTACCATGCACGATAGATCTCTTTATCTCGTATATTCTGAGGCGCGGTGCCCACTCTAGGGCCCATCATCTCGTGCCTCAGATTCCCGTTAGATTTTGCCTCTCGAGAATAAACTGAATCTACTGATAAAATCACACAGATCATATCATTCAGTTTACTCTACTTGCAAAAATTTAATACGACAGTTCTCAACGCATTAAGAGAAATATTTGTGACTTGGAGATGCTTATTATCATATTTTTGTACGCCCTACGAATCATCAAGACCAAAATGACTTGAGTACGATCCCAAAGCGAGCGTATGAGTCAACGGACACCATACACCACAATTCGGAATCGCATCTTACCATTTGGACTTTGATTCGACACACAAAAACCCACAAAAGTCACATTTATGGATATAAGACCCCCAAAAAATTGAAAAAATTCAATTTTAAGTGACTTCACGCGCCGCTCGGGGCCCACACACGCCGCCGCTCGCCGGCGGTGCTATCCACGCGCCAGACTCGCGGCGCGCCTCACACGCGCCGACACGCGCCTCACACGCGCCGACACGCGCCTGGCGCGGCTCGGCTCATGGCTCCCAGTCGCGGCGTGCGGCTCACGCGCTGAGCCGCTTGAGCGGGGTCAAACGGGGGGTCGGTCAATGGGTCAGGGTTGACCCAACTGACCCCGGTCAACGGTCCGGTCCGATCCGGTCGGGTCGGTTGTGGGTCGGTCCGGGTCAGGGTCCGACCCGACCGCTGCCTTCCTCCCGCTCCACGCGCCTACCAGACGTGCCTCCTGACGCGTGCGTGTCACGCGCCCACGGGTTTGGGCCGGTTCTTCTTCGCCCGACGGGTCCTGCAACGGGTTTTTTGACCCGGTTGTCTGAAAACTCGATTCCGGCTATTTTTTCTTACATTTTTCGACTGGAAAAAATTTGTGGGCATCCTCCAAACATCCTACACTCGATTTTAGAAGGATTCAAGGCCAAAAATGGTGGGAATCAACCACCCCAGTCGCGGCCCTCCGCGGCCATTTGGAAATCCCAGTTTCCAGCATCCAAAACTCATATTAAAAGGCATGAAACTGTAGATCTAGATGCAAGGAACACACATATAACATTTTCATGCATCGATTCGTTCTCTAAAGCAATAGATCTAAGGTTTTCATGTCCGTACGGTCGCAAACTTCGACCGGACGTTTCATGGCCCAAACATGCTCGGAAAATTAAACAAAAAATAGTTTTGTATTCCTTGGGCCATGGGTATTCCTACGGTGTTCTCGGATTCACGAAACTCATCCGCGATCCGGACCCCAAAATTTTAAACCCCAAAAAATAATTTTAAAAATTATTTTAAATTAAATCCGACCCGCTCTGATACCAATGTTGGATTTAATCGCGCATGCGGAAGCGAGAATTAAATAGATTTGAATTTTTTGAGATAAATACCTCTATTGGGCAGTCTCCAAAATCCACCGTGTCGTGATATCCCTCGAACGGATCGCACGGTCGGATGGTGATCACGCAATCGAACCACCACCTCAAATCCACGACGCCTTAAGCCTCGTGTCCGGTGAATCGTCTAACGATGGGAGATTTTCCAACGCGAAAATCTCCATTCCTCTCTCTATTTTCTCTCTTTAGAGAATATGTGAAACCCTAGCTATCTCATTTATTGTCTCTACACGCAGAAGGAAAAAGAGGGCTCTATTTTCTTGATTGGGGAAGTTACCACTTGAGTGGTTAATAGGGTGGTTATTGGGGATAATGGGAGTTACCCCATTATTCCCAAATTATCACAATGCCCCTCTTGGGCATATTCCAACATTCACGATATATTCAATCTAATTCCCTTACTTAAAAAGAGTCAAAAAGAGATATACGATTAAAAATATTTTATAAGAGAGTATAAAAGAATTTTATCCATGAAATTATCTACAAATTCTTATGTATCGTTACAAATTATCAACGAATTTAATTACGAATTATTCTGTACAATTAATTAGTGACGAATTTAATCACGAATAATTTTGTATACTTAATTAGCGATAAATATTGCCACAAAATTACTATTCATCACTAATTTTGTCACAAAAATTCTTTCGTGACTAATTAGTTACAAATTTATCCATGAAAATATTTTCATGGTTAATTAGTCACGAAAAATTTTTCGTTACTAATTAGTTATGAATTTTTCACAAATATTCCATGCATCACTAATTTTACCATAAATATTTTTTTCGTCACTTGCAACATAGCGATGAAACCCATTTTTGTTCCCTAATTTCGTTATCAAATAGCGACGAATTTATTTCTTTATTAAATTCCATTATTAAAATTGTATTTTTTTGTAGTAAATGACGATATTACTTATCTTACTCGAAAAGAAAATGACACTAATAAGCAGTTCAATGATCAAGTTGACAATTGGATTGGCAAAAATCATTAGGTTTTTACCTGGTTTCGAAATACCTCCACCACTTCCATTTTCACAACGAGATCAATAGCTTCACTCCTGCTAATAAACAAGTATGAGATATGTTAGCTAAAAAATACTACACCTATGATCATACTCGTCATTATCCCTTATTATATGAATTGCATAATGTTAAGAAAGATGTTAGTGAGTCAATCCATGAACTTCAATATCATCTCAAACCACCCAAAATCCAGGACTAACATACGAAACACACGTAAAAATCAACAAACTAGGTGAAATCAAGCTTTGAACATAATTCACAATCTAATCTATTAAGATTTGTTGGAAAACCTTGAAACGAACCAATACACCAAGAAATCTAAAAGGATTTCGGTGATAAATTGAGCTAGATGGGTGAAGTGATGTAGGTGAGAAATGAGAGGGTGGGGAGGAAGAGTATTAATATTAAATTGGAGAGGAGAGAAACGGAAAGAAGAGAAAAAATATATATACGTGTGTGTGTGCGCACGTGTATCACGAGTAATTAAAAGAAGGTGTTATGTATTAAAAATCTAAACACTTATCATTTGCCCAAAGGCCTAATTTGAAAAGTTAAAACTATATTAATTTGAGAGTTTTAATTAAAAAAAAATACTATTAAGATAATGATATTTTTACTCTCTTTTATAGAAATTTTAATTGTAATTTTTAAAATTTTATTTTTTAACTGAATATTTTTATAGAGAAGTAAATGAAATAAAAGTTCGTTTAGTTTGATCAATCGGGTGGTGAAACCTATTTTAAATAGAAGTAATAAATAAAGAGATATTTGGTTTGGATTATTAAGAAACCAAAACATTTAAAATAAGTAAAAAATATGAAATACTTATCATTATAGTTATGCTACGAACAAATAATATATCGTAATATTCCTAGTTATTATCAAAATATTAAAAACTACCCTCATTCTGATTTATATTTGATAAAATGTGATAGCCCGTCAATTCCTTATCATACATTCTCTAATTTTGGCATACTATTATAAATACATATAAGATGAAAAATATTTTAATTAAATTTAGTTATGGATATTGGTGTGTCGTCAAACAATCAAAAATAAAATACCTACTTCAAATAATACGAATATAGCGCGAGTAGAGTCGTATCCACAGAAAACGGCGGATTTATCTCTTTTAAGGAAAATGAAAATATGAGGGGTTTTGAGGAAATAATCTAAAATAATTAAGCAAACAAATTAATGAAAATTAACTACAATAAAATGATGAGAAAATATCAATTAAAGGAAAAGATGTCAATTAAGATAAAATCTAACCAAATGAGATATTTCCGCCTTGATGTGTTTGATTGATTATCGATACAAAAATTACTCGATATTATGCGAATAAATTGGTTATAGTCGCTAAGTACCACGAAACGACCAATCTCTCCGTACTTTTTTCGGTAATCAAGATACCATCGTTAATTATTTCCCCTAATCGAAAGACAACCCAAGAGACTCTCGTTGGATTTAATGTTCCGACAGCATTAAGATCTAGAGAGACCCAATTCTAATCAGTAAATTCCAACTTGGATTTATTTAAATTAGATTATCTAATCTCTTGACATACATCCTACCGCTTGCGAGGCCATAAAATTATGTCAATTACCACTCCATTAAAAACACACAAACCTTGCTATTTTTAAATGGTAATAGAGTATTCTAGGGCTATTAAACATAGCGCTCTATTTAACAATCTCAAAACAATCATAAACACTAAGTATAGAGATTAAATAAATACCCACAAATATCAAGCAAATAAAATCATTTAGATCTCACAATCATCATTCATCAAGGGTTCAATAATCTTTTGACTAGAAAAATAAATTAAAGACAAAGCATAACAAAAAGAAAACTCATAAAAAAGGATTTATTGCTCCTAAGGAATGAAGAAAAGAACAAAGAGTTTCTCTCCCGGCTGAAGGCTGCTACTGTAGACGTGAATAGTGCTACTCCCAAGGGGGTGCCTGGCTGCCTCCTCCAAGATTCTTTTCCCAAGGTATGAAATACTCCTATATATATAAGAGTAGAAAACCCTAAAGAAAATAGAATTTTTCCTATTTGTAAAAAGTAAATATTTCTAACGCTAATAACTACTAAATAAAAAGAAAGTAAAAAGTAAAAAGTAAAATTTCTAAAACATAATATCTAACAAATTTATATCTTTAAAAATTTCTTTTCCTAAATATTAGAAATGGAATAAAATTCTTCAATATCTTCAATTCCATCCCAACTTCCTTTTGAATGTGTAACTGGGAAAGTAAATTTTTACTACAGTAAATTTTCAAAATCTTTTGCTTGCCTCTTGAAATCCACATGCCCACGTGCTAATGAAAGAGTATTGCTGTCCAATTTTCCATACTTTACAAAATTGCTCCAATTTAGCTCATTTTTCTTCATTTTCCAAAATAAGTCTCCTCCTAAATCAAATGTCACAAAACATAAATATTAGTGTAATATTTATTCAAAAATAATACAAAATCAATCGCAAATATTACACTTATTTAATTTTTATCAGATATATATCTTTACACTTTACTAAAAAAAAAACTAATGGTACATAATCCAACGACCTATTACCATAAGACCGACTATCCAAATCCATTAGGTCATAAAACTCATAAACAACTAAGTACACTCTCAACCTCTTGATTGAGTACTCTCTCGGTCGAACACTGTAGTTTATGCCCTTCAACCTTCTCAATCTTACTCAAGAAGCCAGTTACTCCTTAACCTCTCGATCATCCTAACTCTCAACTCTCGGGCCTCTCGATTATCCCACTTCTCAGTGGATAAGTGTCATTAACACGAAAATAATTCCGTTACGTGATAAGTTCATCCAATAAAAAAAGAAATTTCTAACAAATTTAAATTTTTTAATCGGATACAAATCTTCCCTGATCTCAGGAAAATCTTTCTCAATAAGGAACTGGATTTCGGTAACCAGTCCCGATATGGAAGGGAATCTCCATAACAATTAAAACTTCCATTAATGAATAGAATTCTAAATCTTTTAAAAGTTTTTTATTACTTCTCCTAAAATTTTAAAAAATTTTCAACGATCTCTCTAAAAGGAAATTAGGATTCATACACCTCTAAGCGCATACAAAACTTACCATACATGTAGGCTATATATATTCAACAAAGACAATTGGCTAGCTATATTCATTAACTATACACTTTACACACAAAGACAACATAGGGCTATCTTAAGGCTATCTTATGATTCTTCTCAGTCTGCTTCTTATTTTTCACCACTATTTCTGACTGGAGCATTGAAATATCCCCTTGTCAGAACATTCTCCGGTGGTATTTGTAGGTCTCATCATTCACAAAGGCCTGAAAGACATCTCGACACCAATTTTTCACTCGGGTCAACGAGACAGTTATCTGCAGGGCAAAACCCACTTTCATAAAAAACATACATACATTTCCATCATTTTAACACAAAATTTACCTTTTAAGGCTAAAATTACTTAAAATTAATTTCTTTTGTAAAATTTTCAAATATTTAAGCTAACCATTTTCAAATTGACTCGTGATTTATTGGAATTGTAATTGTAATTTAAAAGTTAGTGGCACGTTAAAAGTAAGTAATCAAAGTGAGCTTAAGGATACAAAGACCCGGGGGGGGGGGGCGGCTGAGTTCTCTTTGACATTTTGTCAAACACCTTGAGTTCACATGATTGTTGAAGCATATACAAAACAAGGAGGCAAATAAAGCAAGTAAAGGAAAGAGATAAGAGCGCACTAGATTTAGAGGGCTTCTGCTGCAGGACTGAAACGATAATTCATTCTACCAAGTCCTATCTTTCTTTTACGGTTTTCTCCAAGTATGTATGTAGGGAGCTTATCCTGATTCATTCTCATTGCTTAAAATAAGCCATCACCTCAAGTCCTATCTACTAGTGAAAGCAGGTACAAGGACAACAAATTAAAGCAACCACAATACAAATTGATTTGGAATACTAAATTCTTGCTAAGATATCATCAAGAGCCACCACAATCTTCTTATAGCATTCCTGAACAAGTTCTGCATCCTCATCCCTCGCTGCATAATCAAGCTGCAAAAAACATCGGAATAACCAACCATTAAATCCCTAGAAATAACTTTAAACAAATAAAATTTAAACACTAATAACGGCAGCAGGAACAACAGCCACAGGATGGAAATTACATAACATGAACTTGAGTTGCTAAGTGGTTATCTCATCTTTACACGGTACTGGCTTCAGAAAATTGTTATAATTATGCTCCGAAAGCATATGCATCAGAAAGGATGAGAATCACAAGCATATGCTAAAGTAGCAAGTTCGGGCTGCTGGTTCATTTTGGAGCATTCCATCCCCTTCCCTCCCCGGTGGAAAAAAAAAAAAGAAAGAAAGAAAGAAGCAACGTTCTGTCCTTTTCACTGATCATTACATCTTGTTCCTTTTTTGAATCAAGATAAACGAACCTTATTCTTACCCAAAGAAAGTACATAGGGAATCTTCAAATTTGTTAGGATTCAATTTCCAAGTTAGGAAGGGAGCAGAGATCACTGCATTATTATGCAAATTCTATAATCAAGGCAAGGGCACCCAGAGAGTGAGGGCAAGTTGACAGGCAAAAAAGCCAGCGACCCCAAAATACACTTTAACTGAGGAATTGCCAAATGCAATTATAACAGCAAGTGATGCACATATAGATGTAGAAATGTCTGGAAATTAGACAATGAGAACTACTTACTCGAGTGACGTTATTAAAGAGATATGAGTATAGCTCTCTCAGCCTAGGCCTCTCATTTCCGGGTTTGCCCTGAATTATAGTATACAAGTCCTGTTTTAAGAATGCAGAACTTTTGCGCAATCCCTTCTGTGCTTCCTTCCATGACTCAGATTCTATAAAAGACTTGAGTTGTAATAGGTCTCTCACGTGACCTCTGATTGCATGCTGTGCCTCCTCGAGCGTCTGCTCAGGTTCTGTCATCCTGAAGTCAAATGCATGAGCAATTTCAGTACTAAATATAGCATCGGCAGCTGATACTAGTACTGTGCCCAATGTGGCTATTGCTCCTATTCTTCTACTGACATTGAAGTGTACAACCTTTTGAGAGGTAATGCTAAACTCTAGGGAGGGCTTCAGATTGGAACTCATAACTGGAGAAACATGTGATGGGCTCGATAATAAAACTAATGATGTAATCCCCATCTGCTGATTTCATAAATTCCAATCACCTATCTTGGTTTCCTGCAGGAAGGAAAAAAAAAAAAAAAATTCCCACAATGTCTCATCAGGATACTGGATAAACAAATTTATACTCTTTTTAAGAGAAATTGAAAGTAGATTAAGAGCCGGTTTGGAAGTACTAGAATTCTGGGCAAGACTGGGTTCAAGACGAACCCAAAATCATCATCAAAAACCTGATTCTTGTTTGAGCTAATTTCCAAATTATAAGGTAGGGATGATCTTGCAGACATTTCATCGAACATCTAGCCCATTGAATTCTCCGGCACGAGAAAAGGATTAAAGACTCTAGTAGTCTATGATAGAACAGCAAAGCACCCTGCTCAGACAAAAGAACGGCAAGGAAGAATGGTGATAGCAAAGCACTCACCTTCCGAGTAAGCCAGTAGGCGAAGCGTCCCTTCCGAAGTATGACGGATGAGCACGAGAGAGACGTGCGTGTAAGCTGCGAAAGATATTAGCTTTTTGGGACCTTATGTTGTCGACATGAAAATAAATATTTTAGTTGAACACTAATATTGAAATTAAAATTTCCGAAATTGAAAAAAGAATATGTTTCAGGACAATTGGCATTTCTTTGTTTCCTGATAAAGAAAAATATCTTTTATTATGAGAGAATTTTCATGCAAAGCGTTTCATTGCTCTACATGCCATTAGAGCTTTTCTGATAATAAATAACCTTTTTTATTTTTACATTATTTGTCCTCAATATATATAAAAATAAGTAATTATGCTTAATAGTTTTGTGATATATAACAATTAAAATATATTTCTTAGATGCCACGAAAATGCGGAATTGAGAAAGCCAATTGCAAAAGAAATGAAAAAAAAAAAATAAAAAAACACCTTCATTAATTATCTAATAATCATTATACAATTTACTTAGGATAAGATTATGAAATCTTTTGGTTAGTGTTTCTTTTGTAGGAAATGACATTTTAAAAGATAAGTTTTTATATTTTTAGTATTAAATGTTATTATAAAAATACAGTTTAGCTTATGAAAAAAGAAAGACAATAATATATATTTTATACGAGCCATAAAAATTCCTTCTTTTTCTCCAAGGAAAGGTCCGTTCTCTAAAAATTTCTTTTAGTTGGTGAAGTGTGTTGCTACAGCTAAACTGAGTATGAATTTCAATGGGTTTATTCTTTTGAGTGAGTTTTTTTTTTATTTTTTTTTATTTTTTAATTATTAAGAGATTTATTTTTTTTAAAAAGAAAAGTAATTTATTTTAAAGAGAAAAATATAATGTGCTTAATAAAAACAGAACAACTCCAAATTACAATTACAAAATGATGTTAGCAAAGGATTGAGAAGCTTTATTGGCCAAATGAACCTCACACAAAGAGGTTAATCTTTTTTTCCTTTGCCAACTTAATTTTTCAAAATACATTTTAATTTAAAAAAAAAAAAAAAAAAAAAGAGAGACAGGGCATAAATTATTATTATTATTTTTAGTTTAAAGGGAGGCGCAAAAAGCTCCACACAAACACAAATAAAACAACTGAACCAAACCGTGCGCTTTATCCATTGGCTATGGCCAGTCGAGTTGGTGGTTCAATTTCTCTATCTTCCCCTCCCACATCCACATCCACACCCACATCCACTCACACAATCACTTTCAGTTCCTGTCTCCAAGCCTCTCCTATGGCTACCGCCGTGGCCTCCTCCTCCTCCTCCTCCAAGCTCACTTCCGGTGTGCTGTCTCTCTCCTCGTCGGCCCACCGCGGCAAACATCCTCCCCCGCGACCATCCAAACTGGCATTCACCATTTCTGCTCCCCATCGCACTTTAAAATTAGAATGCAAAGCCACGGAGGTTTCAATTACTGAGGAACCGTCTTCCTCTTCCTCTTCCTCTTCCTCTTCCTCTTCTGTTGGCGGGATGAATTGGGTTCCGGTGGTGCCGCTTTCAGCCTTGCCGAGAGGAGAGAGAAGAGTGATCATTCAAGATGGGGAAACCATCCTGTTGCTTTGGTATAAAGATGAGGTTTTCGCCATTGAGAATAGGTCCCCTGCCGAGGGTGCTTACACTGAAGGCTTGCTCAATGCGAAACTCACTCAGGTTTTCATCTACTTTTGATTATTTTTTATACCCAAATGATTATTTTCCCTATGAAAATACCAATTTATTTCTAGTTTTGTTGGTGGGTCTGTGATGTGACTCTGTTTCTGAATTTCCATTTGCTGCTTAATTTATGTAATTTAACCAAATTAATTAATTTTAAAAATTAAATAAAATTCAAGAACTTTAGTAATTTGGTTTAGGGTAGGCTAATTTGCATAATTCAAGCTATAATTAGTTCTTCACTCAGTTTATTTTGAGAACGAGGGCATTTGATGGTTCTCGGCATAAACACGTTTCAACTTGCTAATTGAAGAGGATTTATTAGTTCCCCTAGAACAAATGCTTTTGGCAAGAGCACTTTGTTAGATTAGGCCAAGATATCAAAGGTTCAGGCTTAGTTGAGTTGAGTTTTCTTTAACACCTTGTACATCAAAGGTTTAGGCCATCAACACCATACCATCTACGGTGTGTAGTTGGATTTTTTTTTTAACAGCTTCATTGAAGCTGTAGTAAATTGTAGTAATACTTGCTTAGACACAATTACTTATGCATACACACACACACACACACACACACATGCATATGTGTTTGTATGAATATATATATTAAGTTGATGACCTCGTACTCCCAGTGCTTTGATAGAAAAAGATATCCTGAGACAAAAGGTCTGGATAAGGATTAATTTTTTGTTGTTGCATAGAGAAGTTAGCATTTAGTTAATAAGTATCTAGTATGCTCTGATAGTTGAATTGAAATTTGTGGTTTGATCAAGGATGCACATTGAGATTCCTAAATTATGGACAGAGAAATAACAAGTAGCATGGTAAGTATAAAAAGTAGTTACAAGAAAAAGATTACTCATTTTCAATGGGTAAAAACCTTAAATATTAAGTTTAGATTTTTTACCAAAAACCATGGTTTACTGTGTGCCAGGTGAGCCCTTTGTGCACCGGGTGAGCTCTTTTTATGGTTTACTGTGTCCCACATCCTTTGGATGTTAGGCACAAGTAGTCATACTGCAGTATCCAATTACCCTTCCTATTTTCTTTTTGCAACTGATGGCAAAAATGGATAACCAATATCATAGTGATGGATATGTGGAGGATGGTGAGAAGAGAACTCTGGGAGAAATAGATTGATCTTAGACTGAATATAAAGAAACACAAGATTTTAGGAGGAATCCCAATAACACCATACCTAATTATGCATTACTGTGCTACATGAGTTTCCTTCTTGAATTCTTATGGTTCATTCATTTTCTGGACGACATTAGTTGCCCTTTTTCACAATAATCTCTCGTCTCCTGACTTTGTCACTTTTGATTCTCCATCTCCTCCTTTTTCTCTGTATTTTATTATTTTTAAGTTTCATTCAGTGTTCCGAAATGAAATATAGCAGCATATTAAGTACGCTAATATAAAAGGAAATCTTAGATTACAAGGAAAGAAGAGAAACAGAAGAACCAAGTTTAAAACTGCAAAATTGCTTCAAATCAATATGTATTTAATGATATTTGACATATTGTAAGTTGTTCTTTACCATAGCATACTTCTTGAGATATCTAATAGAAGGTAAGAGGAGGGTTGGTTTCAAGGAGCAAAAGTTATGTGATGGAATTTGTTTTGAGTATTAATCAATTTCCCAGGTTCAATACAGAAAACAACAGACTTTTGTCTGATCATTGAAGCCATAGATCATCATTTTAAATCACTTAGGCTCAACATGTAATGGATATTCTCTAGTCCCATCTGACTATGTCTTTCTTTTCTTTTAATTCAATCCATCAAGTTGTTTACCTTTTTACATGAAAGGAAAGGATTAGGTTTCCGTTTTTGGGCCCCCGCGGGGGGGGGGGGGGAAGGTTAGAGGGGTAATGTTAATTGATCTCAGCAAAGTTGATGTGTGATAATCTCACTCTGCAACAAGTTTCTATGTCCATTTCTCATGGTTGCATGGCGTGGACATCAGCTCCATCAAGTCGAATGATAATGATGTCTTCATTACTCTTATCAATATATTGACAAACAAACCTGTCTATTCCTCCTCTTAGGATGGTTGTATCGTTTGCCCAACAACTGATAGCACATTTGACTTACGATCCGGAGCCATCCAGGAGTGGTATCCAAATAACCCTGTGCTGAGAGTTCTCACTCCAGCATTACGGTCACTTTTTGTTTATCCTGTGAAAACTGATGATGAAAACATATATATCAGCATGAGAGGAGGTGTGGGATCTGAAGCAGCTGCAGAGATTGTTTTTAGTGGAAAGGCTCAACCCGGTGTCACGGCAACTGATGTCAATGTTGATGAGGTAACAAAACTTAATTTTACAATTATCAAATCACGTGATACTATTGATCAACATTCGAAAACAAGTAATTTTCAATCTCTACTTTCAATAAGCTTGCTTGACCATGAATTACAGGTAAAAATGGTGGTTGATGAGGATCTGGAGGGGTTTGGTTTCACAGGGAAAAATGAATTAATAAATGGGAAAGCAGCTGTAATTGGGTTTCTCCTGTTGCTAGATTTTGAACTCCTGACAGGTAAAGGACTCCTCAAGGGAACGGGGTTCTTGGACTTCATTTATGCTGTATCAGATGCATTCAAGTAGCCAACGCCGAAAGCAGTAAATTTATTTAGTTGCTATACTAAATGCAGCATTGTCAATGGGATGCTATGATTCGCAAGAAAAAATTTGTAATGCTTCTCGCCTGCTTGTCTGTTTTTCTTTTCATGTGAGACAGAAGTGTATAATGTGTTGGACTGATCTTTGGTGCAAACAACCTTTTCCTCCTACTTTTGTTGCTGCGCTAAAGGCTTTATGTGCATCAAAAGAGAGCGGTGCTTGGTTTGTGTAGCTATTTGCATACACACAAGCGCATGTATAGTTCAATGTATCTTCTGGGTCTGCTTTTTTCCTTTTTATTAACTATATGCAACAACTTCAGAATCGGCTTAGTTCACAATTTTGATGAATTTTATTAAGTTGCAGGCGCATTCTCTTGGATTTAGAGGAAATTAAAAAAACCATTTGATTACCTTAGCTTAATTAAGTTCCCATTTACCGTAATAAAAGGTCCCCTTGGATGAAAGTAAGCTGGTAGAAAGAGATCCCTCAATTTTCATTGTTGGAGTGGCGTGCATTTCGAGTATGCAAAGAACTTTATTCTTTAATCGTGAACTGATTTGGTTTTGCTTCTTTCTTGGGGATTGTTGGGGCATGGCATATCACACTCGATATTCCCACCCGAAACCTTTCTGACTCCTTGGCATACGGCGGACTAAAATTTGCTAATATTATGACATCAGGAGTAGCCATGACTTGGTCTTCAAACCAATTACCAGCAAACGATGGTCTCCCTGGTTCATGTCGGGACCTTCGAGGGGTTTATAGATGACGTCATGAATGAGGAAATGCTGGATGCGATCCAGGTGGCCGACGACTCTCTCTCTCTCTCTCCCTCCCTCCCTCCCTCCCTCTCCCTCGTTGAGGTTCTCTTACATTTTCCAACACGCTTTAGTTTGACAAAAACAGATTTGCCTTTTGCAGTTAATGCAAAGCTTATACCACTCGCCACCTCGACCTCTAATCTAGCATTGTAGGTCAAACACACAAATTATGACTCTCTCTCTCTCTCTGTCTCTCACTCTCTCACTACTCGGTATGCTGGTGTGGAGATTTCCTCACCATAAAAAAAAATAGTGGTGGGGGGATGCCTATTAAATATCCCACACATTTTCTTCGCTTGCTGGTTTTTCCTTCCTTTGACCTTTGAATATTTTTGATTTTCTCTCTTTTCGAGTCACGAATTGCATTGACTTTCTTGAAGGTCAACCTCTCAACTTGGTTTTTCATTTGGATTCTCAAACTATAAAAGGCAGGCCTTTTCATTTCATTCTCTTCAACTCCTCCGATCCCCCAGTCCACCATATTCGTTCCATATGACTTCTAGTCCCTAAGAAATCAGTGGCACAGTGATGGGCAACATAGAGAAGAAATACAAGGGAATACGACGTCGTAAATGGGGCAAGTGGGTGTCCGAAATCCGAGTTCCGGGAACCCAAGACCGGCTTTGGCTAGGCTCATACACCACGCCAGAAGCCGCTGCTATTGCCCACGACTTCGCCTCCTTTTATTTAAGTGGAGGTGGTTCAGCAGCAGCGCCGGCAAATGCTAGTCTTAATTTCCCGCTACTAGTCCCAGCGACTCTGAGGACCGACATGACGCCTAGGTCGATACAGAGGGTGGCATCTGATGCAGGCACGGCAATGGACGCGCATTTGACAGTGACGAAGAAGAAGATGGAGAGAGACGAGGAAAGCGGAATGAGCAGGTACGGAGTTAAGGAGAGAAACATTTGGGAAGATGATCACTGCTGTTGGGGAGAATGCGGGAGTGGGACACAGCAAGATGATCATGGGGCTTTGAGCATTTCCGTTGATGACTATCTCTAGTTAGCTATACAATTCCTTTTCTCCTTTTTGGGAACGAAGAATAAGTGCGAGTTGAGTGGGGTGGTTGTTTTTTTTGGGTACCAAATGGGTGGTTGTATTGTAACATGTTTTGACACCCCACTCAAATTGCCAATGAAGGGAGGGTGACTGATAAAGAGAAATAATCCTGCTATTTATCAAAATTTCAATATTATTCTGCTCTTTCTCTGCATTTGCAAGTTGAGGTGGCATATCCTATTCAATTCTAAGTTGGTATTAAACAAGGTCAACACCAGAAATTAACTTGTTTTAAAACTCTCTCTCTCTCTTCTTTGTTTCTAGAGAGGCTACATTATACCAAACTAGAATGATTTTCTGATTGGCAGAATGATTAAAATCCCCGTCACCCCTCTTTTAATAGTAAACCGGTTTTATAAACGGTTAATTAGATTAATGAGAGGTTAATTAGATTAATGAGATGTGATTGTAGATCCTTTAAACAAAATTATGAATTCGACTCGCAACTTGAGTATGGATCAAATTACATTGAGAGAGTAGTCCCTTAAATGAGTTACTGTAAATTCTGAATCGAATTAATTAAAATATGATTTCAGATATTGATCGGTATAATAAAAAATAATAATAAATCAGTTTTGGAATAAAAGTATGTTTATATTTTTCTCACCAATGTAGAGAAAACTTTATTGTTAGGAGACATATTGAAGGCCTTGAAAGATAAATAACGCAAAAACAATAATTAGATCTACACGGTCATAGATCTAAAACTTGCAAAGATTGGGAGGGTGAAGTAATCGATTTTAGTCATCTAACTTTCCAAGTTTTAATTCTAAAATCTCCTGCGAGAAGAAAAAATCTGCAAGAGATCACGGTGAAATTTGATAAAAGTTTCTTTTTGAAATTAAAACATAAAATAAAATAAAATAAAATAAAATTCTTTAGAAACAAATTCACAATGAGGAATTGAGTTTTGCACATGCATTTCTAACCCCAGCATCATCAATAGAAAGACAATAAGTAAAACAAAAAAATACACTACAAAGTATGTTCATTCTCAGCCTTCTAAACTCATTCGACCTTTTGTTGTTGAAATGGTGCCTGGCGGGTGAACGTAGGGGACCCCGAAAGGGGCTTCCTAGGAGAGGTACCCTCCAAAAGGAGGGGCCGCCTTCTTGCATCATAAGTTGCAAAAAGAAAGCGAAATGTCCATTGAAGAATATTTGGTGAGGAGAATACCCCATAAAGGAGGAATATATGGTACCAGCTCGGGTACTTCACATATGCATCCCCACGACAAGCACCTGCTACGATAAGTTTCGCAAATTGCTCTATGCGGCCACGATATGCATTTACCTAACACAGACATCACAATAATTAGAGAAATGATAAAGATAATCACAATTAGAATAATTACGCTCTTCTTAATTTTACTTTGTTGACATTTTTCACCACCCATGAGATTCAGTGATTTATTACCAAAGCATGATTGATCAAGTCGCATGCTCTCTTATGCACACATGCCAAATTTTGAGGGAACTATCTCCCCAAAGATGTAATAGTAATAGTAGTTTTGATTTAGAAGCAGGAAAGAACTGTTGAATTGCAAGTCTCTGCATGCCCATATTTCAAAAGGATCCACCATAACATGGAGCATGTTAAATCAGATATTCACAACTAGTAGAAGATAATTACACATGAAACATCTTCTCCTTTGATGGTAAAGTACTTGTTTTGTTGCTTTTTAAAGTGAACTTACTTCTCGTTCTTCCTTCCATTGCATTTCTGAACATCCTCTATCATGAACCTATTACACAACTAGTAGAAGATAATTACACATGAAACATCTTCTCCTTTGATAGTGAAGTACTAGTTTTGTTGCTTTTTTAGTGAACTTACTTCTCTTTCTTACCTTCATTGCATTTCTGCACCATCCTCTATCATGAACCTGCCTCTCGTCATCTCACTCCCAATCCAACCATGTGTCGCAACAGTTATTCCAACTTCGTCTCTCACTTCAAATCGTAGTGTTTCATAGAAATTCACTAAAGCTGCCTTTGCTGCCAAGTCATTGCAAGAAAAGAGACAATATACAAAGGTTCTTTGCATTATGACAAAAACAGAAACACCATTGAACTTGAAAAAGGAGAACAACCTAGGAGAAATATAGAGTTACATTTGTTTAATTTTAAATCTTGTTGTGGATGCCAATGCGGCTTTTGAAAGACTTCCAAGACAAGAACGTATCCTAAGAAATGCATCTAGAAACTTCCAATCAAAATGGCAAATTAAGGAGTTTATTAAAATTATTCAATATTTCATGAATGACACTAGCTATAAATATCCGTATTTGGGACCCAGGATTACACTACAGATGGTGGACTTCAACGCTATCGGAAATAGAGAAGCTATGCAATTTTTGTGCAAAAGAGAGAACTTTGCTGACCAATAGTTTTACTCATGTGCACTCACCGCATATAAGCTCATTCTAGGCAATGGTAACCAGCTTTCAACAGAAGCATTCACTATCACTCGGTCATTGCTTTCTCGAAGATAGGGCAGAGCAACATATGTGGGATAGACATTCCGCCAGAAGTTTATGTCCTGCCATGGAACAATCAATCAACTCAAGACCAATATCCTACTAAGAGGTTCTTGATAAGATGTGTTGGAAAATGCCCACGAGGGGCATTTTGATAATATTGAAATAATGGGATAACTCCTATTATTCCATTAACTATGCCATTAACCATAATTGGGTAACTCTCCTTTTAATCCTCCAAATGTGCCCTACGTGAGCATATCTTCTTCTTTGATGAAGATGAGGGGCTACGGTTAGAGGATGAGAGACTCTCTCTAGAGAGAGAGACAGATTGAGAGTTTAGGAAATTTTCGTGTATAGTGGTCTAATCCCATGATCATTATCCCGACCGTACAATCCGTTCAAGAGATTTTGTGACTCGATTGGTTTTTGTAGGTGATTTATGCCCATTGTGGGGCAATTTGGTAAGAATGAGATAATGGGGTAACTCCCATTATTACTTACCAATATTAACCAATATTATTTGGTAACTCCCAAATCTTAACCCTAATGGAGATTATTCTCTTGATTCGATTGAGAAAGAATTATTCCTACCTTGTGTGTGGAGAGCATCCATGGGCAACCATGATGGAGGCTAGGGTTTCACAAAAAACATATTCTCTAGAGAGAGAAAAATAGAGAGAGGGATGGAGATTTTCGCGTAGGAAAATCTCCCATCGTCAGACGATTCACCGGACATGAGGATTGCGGCGTTGTGATGCTGTGGTGGTGATTCGACTAACCTCGTGATCACCATCCGACCGTGCGATCCGTTCAAGGGACATCGCGACACGGTGGATTTTGGAGACCGCCCAATATAGGTATTTATCCCGAAAATTCCGATCTATTTAATTCTCGCTTCCGCATGCGCGATTAAATCCAACATTGGTATCAGAGCATTCGTTGGATTTAATTTAATAATTTTCGGAATTATTTTTGGGATTTTAAAATTTTGGGGTCCGGATCACGGATGAGTTTCGTGAATCCGAGAACACTGCAAGAATACCCATGACCCAGGGATTATAAACATATTTTTTATTTAATTTTCGGAGAATGTTTGGGCCATGAAAAGTCCGGTCGAAGTTTGCGACCCTACGGACATAAAACATTAGATCTGTGGCTTTAGAGGGCGGATCGATGCATGAAAATGATAGAAATGAGTTCCTTGCATCTAGATCTACGGTTTTATATATTTTATTGTGTGATTTGGGTGCCGGAAACTGGGATTTCCGAATGGCCGCGGAGGGCCGCGACTGGGGTGGTTGAATCCCACCATTTTTGGGCTTGAATCCTCCTAAAATCGAGTGTAGGATGTTTGGAGGATACCCACAAATTTTTCCCAGTCGAAAAATGCAAGAAACAACAGCCGGAATCGAGTTTTCCAGAAAACGGGTCGAAAAACCCGTTGCAGGACCCGTCGGGCGAAGAAGAACCGGCCCAGACCCGCGGGCGCGTGACACGCACGCGCCAGGAGGCGCGTCTGCTAGGCGCGTGGACTTCACGCGCACACAGGCGCGTGAACGGGCAGGCTCAGCGGATCGGGTCGGACCCTGACCCGAACCGACCCGCAAACCGACCCGACCGGGTCGGACTCGAACCCGTTGACCGGTCAGTCGGGTCAACCGTGACCCGTTGACCGGGTCAGTCGGGTCAACATTGACCCGTTGACCGACCCGGTCAAACCCGGCTCAACACGGCTCAGCGCGTGAAGGCGCGTGAGCCGCGCGCCGCGACTGGGCGCGCGTGAGCCGAGCCGGCCCTGGCGCGTGGCAGCGCGTATGAGCCGCGCCGCGCGTCTGGCGCGTGAGCCAGACTGCTGCCAGCGCGTGGAGGCGCGTGGCAGCGCGTGGAGGCTCACCGCCGGCGCGTGGAGGCGCGCGGCGGCGCGTGGATCGCACCGCCGGCGAGCGGCGGCGCGTGGATCGCACCGCCGGCGAGCGGCGGCGCGTGTGGGCCCCCGGGCGGCGCGTGAAGTCGCTAAAAATTGAATTTTTTCAATTTTTTGGGGGTCCTACATCCATAAATGTGATTTTTTGTGGGTTTTTGTGTGCCGAATCACAGTCCAAATGGTAAGATGCGATTCCAAGTTGTGGTGTATGGTGTCCGTTGACTCATACGCTCGCTTTGGGGTCGTACTCAAGTCATTTTGGTCTTCATGATTCGTAGGGCGTACAAAAATGTGATAATAAGCATCTCCAAGTCACATATGTCTCTCTTAATGCGTTGAGAACTGTCGTATTAAATTTTTGCAAGGAGAGCAAACTGAATGATGTGATCTACGCGATTTTATCAGAAGATTCAGTTTATTCTCGAGATGCAAAATCTAACGGGAATCTGAGGCACGAGATGATGGGCCTCAGGGTGGGCACCGCGCCTCAGAATATACGAGATAAAGAGATCTATCGTGTATGGTATAAAAGAATTGCCAAGTTAGGGCAATGCTTATCAGTGGCATATACGATGACTTAATTTCGTTTTTCGAGTCATATTCTATGAACATGTCGGTTCGACTCGTCCCATAAGAGCATAGTGTTGCTTTCTTCGGCTCCTATGTGAGGACGCAGAAGAAAAGGGTTAATCATACAATGAAGCAAATGTCGAGTATGATCACCGAGTTAATATATATGGACGAGTAAATTTCGGATGGAATTTAGGTTCTGGATGTGATCCAGTTTTTACCTGATTCATGGGAAACCGTGAAATCCTATCTCACATTTGACGAAAGTATTCGTGCTTTCGTTGACGTGAGTACATATTGTGAGCTCGATGAGGAGCACCTAGAGGCGAGTAGGCCACACTCGAGTCATGCTTATTCAGAGGAGTCAAGTAAGGACTTCCCCGGCGCTAAGTCTAGCGAACGTGACTCGAGATCTAGGTAATAAAAATCATCCGAGAAAACCGACAATGAGGTACAAGAACGCAAGAAGAAGGAATTTGATTAGACCAAAGTAAATTGCTACGTTTGAGGTAGATTTGGTCATTTCGATCGTGAGTGTGACGAGCAGAAATTAATATTCTTTTTTCTTTACGTGGTTTGAGATTTGTCTCATTCACTAATCAGGAGCAACCGACCACGTAACTCGAGACAGGAGTGCGTCCTCAATATTGTAGGCATTCGACGGATCTACAATTTAGTACCTTGTCTAAAATTGACTACGATATGCGTGAATTATTCCTTTCTTTTAATACGACAATTTTCTGAATTATTCTGGTTTTAATCCATGATGGAATGTATGCACTGGGTGTTACTCCTTCTAATGGTTTTTTGTCGTTCTACTATTGTCTTTACATTTGATTGCGTAGATGATAATGTAAATGAATGACAAAGTAGACTTAGACACATGGGGTAAGAGATGATGAATCGGTTAGTAGCGAGAGATTTCTTGGACCCGCTGACCAGATTCGAGTTACCCGTATGTGAGTTTTGTCTAGCCAACAAAATGACGAGAAAACCATTTGGCGATGCAATGAGAGCTGGGACTCCATTGCAGTTAACTATTGTGCCTTCCTTCTTTTTATTGTGGTCTCATGAGCATGAGAGCCGGAAATGGAGTTGTGTAAAAATATGATGCTTATAGACGCTTACGTGCGTTTCGGTTCATTTATCTGATCTCGCATCAGTCTGAGGCATTAAACTGCTTCAGGAGGTTCATAAGCAAGATTGAGAGTCAATTAGACTCTTGGAACCGAGCGAGAACGCAAGTATTCGTCTAAACTACACATGGGGCTCTGTTTCGATAAGAGTATTACGAGTCTACTGACTATTAGTCAGTTCCCCATTTGAGCTTTGGACAGGGAGGCAGCCTGACCTTAGCCACTTGTGGTTATGGGGTTGTGCCACGACTTCTCGCATTCACACGGTGAGTTAGACCCGCGAGAAAATATGTGTTCTTAGGCGAATACGAACGGCACTATAATCGAGACTGAGTCTCGTAATACTATATTTCTTGAGAATGATTTCCCTAAGAGAGGTGAAATCAATTAGGACCTTACCCTTTATGCGATGGATTAGCCTAGTGGCTCGGGGAGCCCAGCGGCGGGATACAAGAATCCACTACGGATCTTGATCTCAGTGGGAGCGATCCATCAAGAGGTAAAGATTTTTCTCTCCTCCTAAGAGTGTCGAGAATGCGTATTTAAACGTTGTTTTCTCGATTGAGGGTGAGACCCTCATTGCGACTTTAGAGGATGATGAGAAATCTAAAACGGTCCGAGAGGCTCTCGAGAGTTCTGCAAAAGATGCAAAATACCGTTTATTGAAGGTCATAAATGAAGAGAAGGAATTGATGAGAATCAACGGGGTCTGGGACCTAGTTGATTTGCCTAAGGGCGGAAGAACTATTGGGAACAAGTAGGTTCTCAAAGTCAAGATAAAGGTTAACGGATTGATGAAGAGGTAAAGGACCCGTCTAGTAACCAAGGGTTACACTTAGACTGTGGGGTGGACTATCGAGGAGTCATAGTCCAATTTATCTCGATCCGTTTATCTTTCAGCGATTGTCACGAACATGGATCAGGAGTCACATCACAAGGACGTAGATACCGCTTTCGTATTGGAAGTAAAGATGAGGCGATCTACATGGAGCATCCCTCTGGGTTCGTTCTAGTAGATCAGATGTATAAGGTCTATTGATTTTCGAAATCAACATATGACCTTAAGCCATCATCTAGACAGCGGCGCTTGAGATTTCACGAGAAGGTGATATCTTATGGTTTTGTAATGATCGAGTAGGATCATTGCATATATCTGATACGTCCCGATGACTCCTTTATGAGCATGTTCGCATATGTAGGTGACATACTGTTGGCTGGGAACAACAGAGAGTATCTAATGACCATTGTAACATGGTTATGAGGTTTTAGTTCATTCTCAGATTTTGGATCCATAGGGATCGCTTGAGAATGGTGTTGACTCTCTAACAAGAGTTTTACATCAGGTAGATTCTTAAGCATTTCGAGAAGAGCGATGACAACCTAAAAGATACTCTAATCGCTAAAGATAAAAAGACCTGAATCTTGACACATGCCCTAGAATTTATAAAGAAATAAGGGAGATGAGTAGAATCCCTTATTCCAGTGCAAAATACATTTCTAGTGTATGCGATGAGGTATACACGTGTGATATACAATTTGATGTATGCGATGAGGCATACATGACCAGACATTTATTTTATGGTTAATCTAGTAAGTAGGTATTAATGGAATCCTGGAAGGGATCACTGTAGAGCAGTGAAAAAGGATTCCGAAATATCTCATTTGAACTGCAGAGCTCTCCATGTGTTACGGATGAGGTGATTTGCGTTTTGTGGTTGAGATTCAGATACTGACTGGGAGTAGTGATCTGAATAAACGCAAAAGGTTTTATCTTCTTAGAGTAGTAAGAAGAGAACCAGTATATCTCTATTTACGATAGAGATTGAGCTAGTAGTGTGCTCAATTGCAGTTCATGAGAATAGTTGGCTTCAGAAATTTTTTGGAAGACTTAGGGATTGTGACAGATAGTGGGAGGTCAGTGATGATTATTGTGATAATCAGACCGACACTGTCATCAAAAGAGACCCTAAGTGTAATAGCAAAGCCAAACACATTAATACCGAAGACCACTATGAGAGATATTACCGAGAAGGGTATTGTGACATCTAAGTACACCTCAACATGAGAGCTGATCTCTTCAGAAAACCCGTTGTGAGAGATTCCTTTGTGAGGTAAGGAATCATTGGGTTTAGTGTACTTTAACATTTCTCCTTATATACTGTTTTAGATGCTTATTTTAATATATGACATGCATGCACTATTGGGTCACATATTTAATTCATGCACTATTTGTTGTCATGTATTGTGATCTTGTGATAAAAGATGTGTCAGGCAGGCGTGGTTGACTCTCTCACACGAGTGACCACCTCCGACTCTGAGTGAGCGGAGATGAGACGGATTCTAGTTGTAAGAGGCTTTGAGAGTAGCCCTACTAGAACATAAGTCGCCCTGATATGTGTTCAGGATGAGGTCATATGCGATATGACCGACATGGAAATACCCACATCCATGTTGCCTGTAAGTAGCCAGGTTTGAGATCTCAGATATCACCTGCGATTTGTGATATTGTCTCTGAGTTGCTCTCTCTGAGATCTCTGGGTAAAGTCTTATGTGTAGACTGAGTCCCGTACCTGTACGGTGTTAGAGAAATCTGACATATGCCCTTTGAGAGATGGGGGAATAACACTGTGGCACGTGTTTCATACCACGTGTGATGAGACGACCATGGGATAGTGGGAGCTATTATTTGAGACGATAGTTTGATATTGATCCCCGTTCCCACTGTGTGAGACCTGAGATCCATTGGGTGGGATCTCTTATGCCCTTATTACTTTCGGCTGTCTCTAGAAGTATTGGTTCAGTGTTGCTACTTTAGTCTGTTTACCTATGGCCCGGAAGATAAATTGAGGTCTAAGGGGCAGGTCTAGGAAAGCAGCTGAATTGAGACCGATAGATTCGAGTTTGGGAAAAGGAAGGCCAATAGTCATTACATCATTGTTATGTATTCATAGGTCGACCTATTGTGTTAATCCATGTTGGGATTCAAACATAATAATGAATACATAGTCGAGCAAATTGATTGGGGATCACTTTCGATGAGGAAAGTGGCTCGATGGATGTAAATGCATTGAGTCTGGGGTATAGCGAGTTATTTTTATACTAACAGTGACTACTCGATCATCCTAACAGGTGTATCGAGAAGTCTTTGCTTGCAGGTGTACTCGCCGGTCGCACGACGCCCAATCCAGTATGAAAGTCCAGTAGGGTGATGCGATAGATTGCATGAGTTGCGATCTTGTGATTGACGGAAATGAAATGCCCTAATGTGCAAGTGGGAGATGTAGGTGATTTATGCCCATTGTGGGGCAATTTGGTAAGAATGAGATAATGGGGTAACTCCCATTATTACTTACCAATATTAACCAATATTATTTGGTAACTCCCAAATCTTAACCCTAATGGAGATTATTCTCTTGATTCGATTGAGAAAGAATTATTCCTACCTTGTGTGTGGAGAGCATCCATGGGCAACCATGATGGAGGCTAGGGTTTCACAAAAAACATATTCTCTAGAGAGAGAAAAATAGAGAGAGGGATGGAGATTTTCGCGTAGGAAAATCTCCCATCGTCAGACGATTCACCGGACATGAGGATTGCGGCGTTGTGATGCTGTGGTGGTGATTCGACTAACCTCGTGATCACCATCCGACCGTGCGATCCGTTCAAGGGACATCGCGACACGGTGGATTTTGGAGACCGCCCAATATAGGTATTTATCCCGAAAATTCCGATCTATTTAATTCTCGCTTCCGCATGCGCGATTAAATCCAACAGTTTTTGAAGACCGACCCCAATTGAGATATTTATCTCAAAAAATTTTGATTTATTTACTACGCATCCACATGAACATGATATATGAATTAAATTCAACATTGATATCAGAGTGTGGTTGGATTTAATTAAATTTTTTTCGGAATTTTTGGGCATAAAATAAGTAGAGTAAAAATTTGGAACTCGAATCACGGATGAGTTTCGTGAATTAGATCATATGATGATATTGCTCATAATGTGTAGATCACGAAAATAATTTTTTACAATTTTTGGAACATTTTAAGGCCATAAGATGTAAAACCAAAGTTTCAAACCCTAAGGTATCCAAAATTTAAAACCTTAAATCTGTCAAGTTAGAGAACTAATTAATCTATAATAATGGCATGAATGTGTTCCTTGCATCCTGTTCTACGTTTTGACATATAAATTGTGTGTAACCGTTATCGGAAACTGGGATTTTCGGCATGGCTGAGAAGGGCTGCAACTGAGGTAGCTAAATCTACCATTTTTAGGGCTTAAAATTGAGTTAAGAATATTTGGAGGATGCTCAATAAAAATTCCCATTTGAAAATTGTGTGAAAAATAGACCGAAAGTGAGTTATCTAGAAGTTGGGTCGAAAGACCTGTTGCAAAAGCCGTTGGAAGAAAAAAACCCAGCCCAGACCCGTGAGCGCGTGCACTGCAAGTAGGAGGAGACACGTCCTGCCCGCGGGACAAAAGCACATGAGATGCACGCGCCAATGGAGTGGCATCAAGCAAGCGCATGACGTTCACACGTACTAAGGAGAGTGAAAAGTCTCGAGGGTGATTCGGGTCGGAGCGGACCCGGGTTCGGGCCCCGACCCACGTCTCGACCCAGGAAGTGACCCAGATGTGCGTGTGCACACATGGACCACGCGCTACGAGTGGGCTTGGTGTGTGTGAGCGTATCTATGTCCCACAGCGCGTCTGGCGCATGGGATGAACGCCAGCCTATACGTGGCACGCGTTTCATGCATCTGGTGCATGCGCCACAGGGTTACCAGCTCATGGAGGCAGGTAGAGACGCACCGTTGGTGAGTGGCGGCACGTGTGGACCCCGATGGCGTCAGGTCGTCTGAAATTAAATTTCTCCAATTTTCTGAGGGTCCCACTTCCATGTTTGTGATTTTTTGTGAGTTTTTTTGTGTCGAATCTAAATTTGAATGGTAAAATGTGATTCCACGTTGTGGTGTATGGTATTCATTGACTCATATGCTCGCTTTGGGGTCAAGATTCGAGTCATTTTGAACTTGTTGATTTGTAGGGTACACAAAATATGAAAATAAGTATCATTAAGTCACTAAAATCATTCTTACTATATTAAGAACCGTCGTATTAGATTTTTATAAGGAGAGTAAATTGAATGATGTGATATGCGAGATTTTAAATCGGTAGATTCAGTTTATTCTCGAGAAACAAAATCTATTTGAAATTCTGAGGAACGAGATGATGGGCCCCCGCGGAGAGTACCACACCTTAGGATAGATGAGATAAGAAGGTTTATCGTGCGTAGAAGAAAATGATAATCAAGTTAGGGCAATCCTCATTAGCAGCATGTATGATAACTTGATCCTGTTCTCTCAACATTATCCTACGGATATGTCGGTTATGCTTGCCCTAAAAGAGCATTGTGTTGCTCTCTTCAGCTCCTAGTGTAAGGATATAAAAGAAAATGGCTGATCATACAATGATGTAACATTTGATATAAATATCAAGTATAATCGCCGAGTTAAGAAATACGGACGAGCCAATTTTGGATAAGATTCAGGTACTGGGTATATGATCCGGCTTTAAATTGATTCATGGGAAACCATGAAAACCTATCTCACCTTGATGAAAGTATTCATACTTTCATTGATGTAAGCAGGTATTGTGAGCTCGAGGAGGAGTGTATGGATGCGAGTAGGTCATACTCAAGTCATGCTTATATAGAGAAGTCAAGTAAGGACTCTCATGGCGCTAAGTCAATAGCATAAGCATGTGAACGAAACTCAAGATCCATGCAATAAAACCCATCCGAGAAAACCGACAATAAAATACAAAAGCGCAAGAAGAATGAGTTTAATAAGACCAACATGAAATGCTACGTCTGAACTAAATTTTGTTATTTCGCTCGTGAGTGTGACGAGCGGAAAGAATACCCTTCTTTTTTACATGGTTAGAGATTTGTCTCATTTATTTTGATACTCGCTAATTTTTCTTCTTTGTGAATTGTAAATTTAGGAGCCACTAACCACGTAACTCGAGACAGAAGCACGTAAATAGAGTTTCGCCGAGTGAATCCTCAAGTTAGGAGGATTTACTGAAGGAACAGAGCATTTATTGTCATCAAAGGGATCAACACTTGCTATGACGTTCTATATGCTTCGAGTATTCGACGGATCTTGAAATTAGTACATTGTCTAAGATTGCGTATGATATGCAAGAAATCATCTGTTTTATTAAATACAACAACCTTTTTTATTTGTTCTGGTTTTTATCCATGATAGATGGAATGCACTGAGTACTACTCCTTCTAATGGTTTTCTTGTTATTGTTTTATTGCCTTTACATCTAATTGCGTAGATGATGATGTAAATGGGGGCATAGTTGACTTGGACACATAGGGTAAGAGATGATGAATCAGTTAGGAGCGAGTGGTTTGTAGGACCTACTAACCAGATTTAAGTTACTTGTATGTGAGTTTTTGGTCTAGCTGGCAAAACTATAAGAAAACCATTTGATAACGTAATGAAAGATGAGACTCCATTACAGTTGGATCACTCTGTATGAGCATGAGAGCTTGAAATGGAGCAGTGTACTTGATGATATTCATAGACGATTACGCACGTTTTGGTTCATTTATCTGATCTCACACAAGTATGAGGTATCAAAATGCTTTAGAAGTTTTATTAGCGAAATTGTGAATCAGTTAAACTTGAAAGTGAAGACTTTTAGAACTGATCGGGGGTACGAGTATTCGTTTAAACTATACAGGGAGCTTTATTTTAAGAAGAGTATTACGAGAATACTGATTATTCCTATTACTTATCAGTAGAACGGAGTAGCTAAGATAAGGAAAAAGAATTTGTTGGAAATGGTGAGATTTATGAAAGAGCAGATCAATGTGTCTATATCCTATTGGGGAGATGTTTTATTGATTGCAGCTTACGTTCTCAATTGTGTCTCATTGAAGTTCGTAGTCAGTACCCCATATGAGTTTTGGATAAAGAGGGAGCCTGACCTTAATCACTCGAGATTATGGGGTTGTGTCGCAATTTCTCGCATTCACATGGTGAGTTAGACCCACGAGAAAGTATGTGTTCTTAGGTGAACATATAGACGGCACTGTCATCGAGATTGAGTCTCGTGGGGTGTACTTAGACTAGGGGTGGACTACTGAGGAGCCGTACTTTAATTTATCTCGATTCGTTTACTTTTTAGCGATTGTCACGAACATGAATTTAGAGTTATACTTGATGGACATAAAAACCGTTTTCCGTAATGGAAGTCTTGATGATGTGATTTATATGGAGCAATCTTTTGGATTCGTTTTAGTAGATTAGGTGGATAAGGTCTGTTGACTTTGAAAGTCAACATACGGGCTTAAGCTATCATCCGGACAGTGGTACCTAAAATTTCACGAAGATGTGATATTTTATGATTTTATAATGATTGGGAAGAATTATTATGTCTATATGATATGTGCCAATGACTCTTTTATAATTATGTTCTCATATGTTGGTGACATTCTATTGACAGGGAACAATAGAGAGTACCTAATGACCATTGAAATATGGTTATTGTTCATTGGTGAACTTTAGTTCATTCCCGAAATTAGGATCCAGAGGGATCGCTTGAGAATAGTGTTAACTCTCTAACAAGAGTTCTACATCATGAAAATTCTTGAGAATTTCGAGATACAACCCAATAGATACTTTATCGTTAAAGACGAAGACCTGAGTCTTGACATATGTCCTAAAATTCATGAAAAAATAAGGAATATGAGAATAATCTCTTATACTAGTGTAGTATGCATTCTAGTGTATGCGATGGGGTATACACATGTAATGTGCATTTTAGTATATGCGATGAGCTGTACACGATTAGATAATTGAGTTGCAGTCATTCTGGTGAGTAAATATTAATAGAATCCAATAAGGGATCACTATAGAGTAATAAAAAGGATTCTGAGATATCTCAAGAGAATTGCGGACCTCTCCTTGTATTACGGAGGAGGTGATTGACATTTTGTTGGGTATTCAGATGCTGACTAGGGGTAGCGATTTGGATGAACGTAAATTGATATCAAGTTTTGTTTTCTTGCTCAATGGATGTGCTATTTCTTGGAGCAATAAGAAGTAAAGCTGTATAGCTCTATTTACGATAGAAACTGAGCTTGTGGTATGCTTAGTTGCAGTTCGGGAAAGTGTTTGGTTCCAGAAATTTCTGAAAGACTTAGGGGTTGTGGTAGATAGTGGGAGGTCAGCGATGATTATTGTGATAATCAGACCGCCAATGCCAACAATTGAGATTCTAAGTTTCACAGTAAGTCTAAACACATAGATACTAGATATCACTCTGTGAGAAACATTACCAAAAAAGGTATTGTGACAATTAAGTATACATTTACATATAGCATGGTGGCTGAACTTTCCATAAAACTCATTATGAGAGATTTCTTTATGAGACAAGAAATCATTGGGTTTAGTGTACTTTGACATTTCTCATTTTGTACTTTTTTTTATATTTATTGAAATATATGACATGTGTATATTATTAGGTCACAAGTTTATTTTATGCACTCATTTTGTCATATATTTTGTCATATGTTGTGATAAAAGATGTGTTAGGCAGGTATAGTCAACTCTTACACATGAGTGACCACTTTTAGCTCTGAATGAGTGAGGATGAGATGGTTTCTAGTTGTAAGAGCTTTTGAGTGTGGCCCTACTAAAACATAATTCGCCCTGATATGTGTTTAGGATGAGATGATGATCTGATCATGATCCTTGTTCCCACTGTGTGAGACCTGAGATTCATTGGATAGGATCTCTTGTGCCCTTATTTCTTTCGGCTGTTTTTAAAAGTTTTGATTCAGTGTTACTACTTTAATCATTTACCTATGGCTCGGAAGATGAATTGAGGTCTAAAGAGCAGGTCTAAGAAAGCAGCTGAATTAAGATTGATAGATTCGAATTTGGGAAAAGGAAGACCAATAGATTCTATATTATTGTGTTATATTCACAGGTCGACATATTATATTAATTCATATTGAGATTCAAATATAATAGTGAATATATAATCGAGCGAATGATTGTGATCACTTTTGATGAGAAAAGTGGCTCGATGGACGTAATTGCATTAGATTTGGGATACAGCGAGTTCTTTTTTATACTAATGATGACTTTTCGGTCATCTGAATAGGTGCATCAAGAAGTCTTTATTTACAAGTGTACTCGCCGATTGTACAACGCTCAATCCTATATGAAAGTCCAGCAGGGTGAAGCAATAAATCGCATGAGTTGCGATCTTGTGACGGACGTAAAATATCCTCGTGTGCAAGTGGGATGTTGGAAAATGCCTACGAGAGGCATTTTGGTAATATTGAGATAATGTGATAACTCTCATTATCCCATTAACTATACCATTAATCATAATTGGGTAACTCCCCCTTTTAATCCTCCAAATGTGCCCTACTTGAGCATCTCTTCTTTTTCAATGAAGATGAGGGGCTAGGATTAGAGGATGTGAGAATCTCTCTAGAGAGAGAGAGAGAGAGAGAGAGAGAGAGAGAGAGAGAGAGAGAGAGAGAGAGAGAGAGAGAGAGAGAGAGAGAGAGAGAGAGAGAGAGAGACATATTGAAGGTTTGGGAAATTTTCGCGTAGGAAAATTTTTCTCGTCAAAGGATTCATCAGACTTGGATCGAGGTATCATGGTACTGCGATGGTGGTATGATCCCGTGATCACCATCCCGACCGTGCAATCTGTTCGAGAGATTTTGCAACTTGATTAGTTTTTGAAAACCGATCCTATTGAGATATTTATCCCAAAAAATTTCAATTTATTTACTACACTTTTGTATGCACATGATATGTGAATTAAATCCAACAAGATGTGAATTAATTAGACTAGAGCTGGAAGCCTTGACCTATGACCAGCAACAGCTCAAAACAGAACATCAAGTCTAGAATATCATTGATGTAAGATTACTTACCATCAAAAGAGGAAATACCAATGTGTCATTAACTTCCTCAAAATAGAATGTATGACCCAAACTTGCAGTGTTTACCAGATGATCCACTGCAGAACCAAATGTTACAAGAACTCCGATAGAGTGCAAATATCACAAGTACGACTTGTATAGAGTGCTTGTCATGCTAGAAAGGAAGGTGGCAAACATATTCTTTAGGATCAAAATTCATAGCCCATTAACCTCTTCCCTGTATGATATCTTAATCCATAGAGGTGTTTGTATACAAGTGCAGCTATATTTGCACAACAACAGAATACCATGAACTGTTGCAACCAAAGTACTCACCTCGTCTGTAGAAGTTTATGGTTTCATTAATAAATCTCTTGCAATTGTCCTCCTTGATGACATCTGCAGCCATGATCAGGACATGATTTGCTCCCATGAGTCCCGCAGTCTCAGCAATCCAATCCCTCGAAGTCTATGCTCTCTTCGTGCAATTAATACAAGATTTGCTCCTCTCTTGGCATACTCATATGCAATTCGCTAACATGTGCAAACAATTACACCGTCAACAGAAACTCATTCAAGTAAATGGGGTGACTGGGATGTTTGCATGGTGTGGAAATGCATCTGTGGATAGAAAAGTTTTCCCAACAATGTATCGAGAGGAGTGTGAAACAAGCTTTACAAATTTTCCCTTCCAAAGAAATATATAATAGGTGGCTGTTCACCAAAAAGAATTATATCTATACAAGCTCTATGAAAATAAAGGTTTAACTTATACAGACAAATATCCATAAGTATTTATACAAAGGCCAACATAAACTCAAAAATTGGCAGCAGCAAGGCTCTTATAAAGCAACTGTGACAATGGTAACGAAGAGCACTTAGACAATTGCTCTCAAGCATACATGCATCTCCTTGTTAGAATTAGCTGGCATGGGAACCCCATTTCCCCTTGTCACATTTTTGTAGCGACAGAGACATATAAACTTGAACCTTTTTCGTTTCTTTTCTTTTCTTTTCATCCTTGTTGACATTTTAAACTTGGTTGTTTTCAACGCTTTGCAGCCATTTCAGAAGCTTGAGTTATTACTAGAATCAACCAATATAGGCACAATATTGATGTCAAAGAAAGGTAGGCCTTGCTTTGCATATGCTGGTGCCCTTACATATTTAATCTTAATGAGAATCATTATTTGTATCATAACGGGGCTTGTCTGCGTATGGTGGACTTGTGCCCAGATATAAAGCTTGTCTAAAACTAGTTGGCATGTCTATGCGAATGTGGACTTCTAAATTCATTTGAATATTTATTATCCATAAAGGGATTTTTCAATTGAGAGAGTCCATAAAAAATATTGAGTTGGAATAATTAATCGCTTGCTATATACATATATGTCAAATAGAAAAATGAAAAATGAAAATAGGGGAAATTTACCTCTCCAATAGAATAAGCTCCAGTGATGACAACAACCTTGTCCTGCATATCTTCACAATAGAAGGTGTTGTAGAGCCACTCACAATCGTTTATGAAACACAAAGCTGGCCATGCAAATCCACTAATACGTTTAGCACCGAGTTTATCAGATCCATCGTCGTATGTAATTACCCTACAGAGAGAGAGAGAGAGAGAGAGAGAGAGATTTTAAGGATTGTGTTGTAGATGAAGAAAAAGAGCAAGCTTGTGAAAAATAATTTTGAGGAAAAAGAACAGAGTAGACAAAAAGATGATTAAAGTGCAATAGATGAAGAAGAATTAGCACATTGGTTTCATTGAAGCACCACTTGTTGCTTGCATGAGCTTATTGTGTCAAGACATGTACGGATCTAAACCAAAAAAAAAAATTTTTAAATGACTTCCGATAGAAAATAATTATATTTGTAATCTCCATTTGTCACGAGTTGAACCCGCAACATAGGTTATATCGTGAATTGAACCCGCGATATAGGTTATGTCGGTTGTATCTTGAAAACGCGATATACCCCATGTGGCGCTCCTCTCTCGCTCCCGCGACAATGCGGGAGGGAGGGGGAGGGAGAGGGAGGCTCCCACGATAGTGGGGGAGGGAAGGAGAGGGAGGAGTACCGCGGGGGGAGAAAGAGAGAGAGATGGGAGTGATGCGGAGGGAGGGAGAGAGAGAGAGAGGAGTGCAGCGGAGGGGGAGGAGTGCCACGGGGGGAGAGAGAGAGAGAGAGGAGCACAGCGCTGCGAGAGAGGGAGAGAGGAGTATAGCGTTGCAGAGGGAAAGAGGGAGAGGGCAGTTCCACGGGGGAGAGAGAGAGGAGCATAGAGCCGGGGGAGAGAGAGAGAGCGCAGCTTCGCAAGAGAGGAGCGTAGCGCAGTGTCGTGTCTTGAAGACGCGACATTTGTGTCCAGTGTGGCCTCTCCCCTCCTCTAGGATGGTGTGTAACAATCTACAGAATCCATAGCAACTGGTCTGATGGTTCGCAAGGTTTCATTCAATTAGCAACAACCAATAAGTAGTTGTAATTGTAGGAAGTCAGCTAATGAATCACCAACTAATAGAATTCAGTTAGTTTAGTTAGTGTGAGACGAATATGTAAAGAGGGCAGCATGACAGAAATCAATAAGGAATAATTGAATGAGTTTTCTCTCAACTTCACTCTCATTCTCTTCTCTTTGTTGTTCTTCTTCTTCTTCTCTTCCTAACTCTTCCTCTCACCTCTTCCCTTTTCCCTAATTCTCTTCTTATTCTGAAACTATTCCCAGTCTGTATTCATCAGTCGAAGACCCACTGCTGTAAAACAAACCTTCCTGTTGACTCCTCTTAATTCTCTAAGTTGACATCTTATGGGGTTTGTTACAGATTTTGTATCAGAGCAGGTTTTTCAATCTACAAAGGCAACTATGGAGGAAGGAACAAGGCAAAAGACACAAGAAATTTCAAGAAATGACAGCACCAAAAGTATGATAAAAAATTTCAAGAAATGACACAAGAAATTAGTGACTTACGTTCACATGTAGACATCAAATTTGAGACGATAACTCAGAAGATGGAAGAGCAGAGTCAAAAATGGGAATCTTACATGGCCACGGTGAATGCAAGATTCTACTCCATCTGCAAGTTAATAAACAAGGATAAAGGAGAGGAGTCAGAAATGGAAAGAGTTCGAAGATCTCCTCTTCTGCCTACACCTGCAGACGTGAGATCAAGACAAGATAATGGGTCCCAAATACTCAAAAGAGACTGTCAGACTCGAGATATTGTTCCAAACACCCTCCAAGAATTGAGCTACTGCTATTCAATGGTGAGAATCCCAGAATGTGGATTCGCAAGTGCCTCAAGTTTTTCAGCGTTTATCAAATTCCAAAATGTATCTGGGTAAGCACTATAGACATGTATTTGGAAGGAAAAGCTGAAATTTGGTTTCAAGGATTGAAGTTAGCCAAGCAAGACATTTGTTGGAATGAATTTTCACAACTGATTAGTCAGAGATTTGAGGTAAAAGGCTTGCAAGATGAGATTGAAGAGTTTAACAAGCTACAACAACAAGAATCAGTGTCTGAATACTAGGAGAAGTTTGAAAAATTGTGGGCGATCATATTACAAAAGAATCCAAAGTTAACTGAATCTTATTTTATATCAAGATTCATCAGTAGGTTGAGAGAAGACATTAAACCCATGCTGAGGCTGATGAAACCTACTACTCTTCTCTAAGCCTTCGAAATTGCAGCTCTACAAGAGCACTCACTGGAGCTGGCCAAGAAAGGTAAAAATATATTGCAAAGACAACTAGACTTGGGAGAACCTACTAGGGAGGTCAAGAACTCAAGAAGCAACCAATCTTTTTATTCACCAGTGAATAATTCATCTGGGTTGGAACCAGTAGGAGTTAAGTCTGTAAACATTTGGCCTAAGGTTTCACACCAAGATATGCAGTATAAAAGGTAGAATAACCTGTGTTTTAAGTGTGGAGAAAAGTTCACACCCGGTCACAAATGCAGGTTTAAACATCTCAACTTTATTTTAGCAGCAAAGGAGTCAGACGACACTGAAGGTTGCAATGAGAGAACTGCAGAGGAATTGCAATCCCAGTAGGGAGGAATGAACATAATGATCCTGATAGACATAGGGAGCTCTAACAGCTTCCTGCATGAAGGACTAGCTAAACAACTAGACTTAGTCCTTGAACTAACTACCACTCTGAAGGCAGAGATTACTGAGTGGAGCATGATCACAAGTATTACTAAAGTAAGGAATGTAAGATGGGTTATACAAAAGTATAATTTATCATTCGATATGAGAGTGATTATACTGGGAAGGTGGGACATGATCCTAGGGGTAGATTGGATGTATCATTATAGTCCAATTACTTTGAACTTCAAGAAGTTACAGGTCAGATTATGCAATAATGGTGATGAAGTAGTATTGGAAGGAATGGTAGATTATCCCTCGATGAATCTGGTCAAAGGTAAGGAGGTCAAAGACTTTAGGCGACAGCAACTGTGGAGCTGTATAACTCTAAATCTATGTAGTGGCATACATCACATACATGAAATTATTTCCACAGTACTAGCAGACTTTGAATAAGTTTTCTCCTCACCCACTACTCTCCCACCAAAAAGACAGCATGATCATTCTATACCTCTCAAATCAGATGCTCAACCTTTCAAAATGAATCCTTATAGGTATTCACATTCACAAAAGTCTGAAATTGAGAAATAGGTACAAGAGATATTATGCAGTGGCATCATTAGACCAAGTACAAGTCTCTTTACCTCTCCAGTATTGTTAGTCAAGAAAAATGATGATACATGGCGCTTTTGTGTTGATTAAAGGCAATTGAACCAATTGACTATTAAGAATAGGTACCCCATACCAAATATAGTTGAATTGTTAGATGAGTTGTATGGCTCAAGAATCTTCTGCAAGATAGATTTGAGAGTAGGATACCACTAGTCAGATTGAGACCTGCAGATGTGGAGAAGACAGCCTTCTAAACACACTATGGACATTTCGAATTTTTGGTTTTGCCATTCGGATTGACGAATATGCATGCCACCTTCCAAGCCTTAATGAATTGTATCTTTCAGCCTTATTTGAGGAAATATGTTTTGGCCTTCTTTGATGACATCCTTATCTACAGCTCCGACATTGAAACTCATGCTGAGCACCTTTGGACAGTATTGTTTACACTAAATCATCACCAACGTTTTGCTAAGTTTTCCAAGTACACTTTTGTACAAAATCAGGTGGAGTATCTTGGGCATATAATCACAAAGGAAGGAGTCAAAATAGACAATCAGAAGGTAGAATTATGATATCTTGGCCAGTTCCAACCTCTGTAAAAGTATTAAGAGGATTTCTTGGTCTGACAGGTTATTATAGAAGATTTGTGAGGAACTATGGGGTCCTATCGAGGCCTCTAAATGATCTTCTAAATAAGGATGGGTTCCATTGGAATAAAAATGCTGAAGAAGCCTTTAATCAGCTCAAAATGGCTATGAGTTCAGTGCCTGTAATGAGGCTACCGAACTTCTCTAAACCTTTTGTGGTGGAAACGGACGCTTGCTCTCAAGGTATTGGAGCAGTACTTATGCAAGAGAACCAGCCTATAGCTTATTTGAGTAAAACTTTAGGAGATAGAAGTAAGGGACTGTCTATTTACGAGAATGAGCTTCTTGCTTTGGTTATGGCAGTTTCCAAATGGAGGCATTACTTGCTGGGATATCATTTCATAATTAAAATTGATCACCAAAGTCTGAAGTACTTGCTGGATCAGAAGCTCACCAATTGTATGCAACATAAGTGGCTAGCAAAATTGTTGGGATTGGATTATGAGATACAATACAAAAAGGAGTTGAAAATAAAGTTGCAGACGCTTTATCAAGGAGGGAGTTTCAGGAAGAAGAAGTATCAGAAGGGATGGTATCTGCAGTGTCAGTACTACACCCCAGTTGCTTTTAGACGTGATACAAAACTTTGAGGATGATGAATATTGTCAGAGCTTGATAGCTCAACTCACTCTCCAATCTGATAGCAACTAAGACAATTCTAAAATATAAAAAGAAGATAGTGGTGGGAAGTGGACTGAAATTCGGAGAGAAAATTGTACAGTAAATGCATGATACTGTTGCTGGAGGACATTCTGGATAACAAGGAACAATGCAAAGGGTAAAAGCAGTCTTTTATTGGCCCTTAATGAAGAAGACAGTTCATAAATGGGTGCAAGAATGCAATATATGTCAAAGAAACAAACACGAGAACAAGCCTTCTCCTGGACTGCTATAGCCATTAACCATCCCAAACCAAGCATGGTCTTAGATCACAATGGATTTCATTGAAGGACTTCCTGATTCGTAAGGCTGTAATACCATCTTAGTAGTCATTAATAAACTTACTAAGTTCAGCCATTTCATAGGATTAAAGCATCCTTTCACTACTATGGAGGTAGCCAGACTGTTCTTAGACAATATCTATAAACTACATGGATTGTCTGACTCAATTATCTCAGATAGAGATAAGATCTTTACCAGCCTATTTTGGCAAAAGTTGTTCAAGCTGTTAAGGACAAAAGTGAGGCTCAGCTGTAACACCGATATTGCGGTATCCGTATTATTATACCCCTATTCAGGAATTAAATAAAAATATTTTTCACTTATATATATAGAGAAATTTTTATTTATTTTAATTTTTGATTTTGAGGGTTTTAAATCGAAATTTTTGATATATATATATATATATATAGAGTATCCGTAAAAAAAAAAAAAAAAAAAAAAAAAAAAAAAAAAAAAACAAAGGAGTGCTATGTTTTGAGTCAAAATGCAACACCCCTACCCAAATCAGATTAGGGCTTTTTAGCCCTAATCTCACTCTCTCTTTCTCTCTCTCTATCTCTCTCTCTCTCTCTTCCTCTCTCTCCCTCTCCGCCTCTTCCCCTTCTCGCGACCCGCCGCCCTCTCTCGCCTAATCTGTCGCTCTCCTCCGCAACGCACCACTACCACCATCTTCTTCTTCTTCTTCTCTCCCTCTCTACTTCTCTCTATCCCTTTCAGCCGAAAGCCTCTCTCCATCGTTACTCCTCCCTCCCACAAGCGCGCCAACCTACAGCGCCTCCTTCCTCGCGCGAGCACGCCATAGCGCAATCCTCCTCGCGTGAGCGCACCACAGCGCGATCCTCCTCGCGCGAGCGTGCTACTGCGCTCAACCTTCTGCCAGCGCGCCAGAGCGCAAGCACGAGCGTGCGAGCTCGCGAGTGCGCGCCAGCCCGCTAGTAGGTGCAACCAGCGAGCGCGCGCAGCCCGCAAGCCCATTGTAGCCCATGAAGCCCATTGCGGCCCGCAAACCCGCTAGCCTGCTAACCTGCGAGCCCACGAATCTCTGCACAGATAACTGACTTAGGGTTTTGATCCAAATCTAAGTGTTTATGACCTATCTAATAAATCTTGTCTTGATAGAGAGTATTGCAGATTTTGGAGTGGTCGAGGAGACATTCGGACGAAAGTTTGCGATTCGAGAAAACCCTAAATGAGAGAAATGCAATCACTTCAACATTTGAATTGATTTTGTAGAATTTAGGTTGAAGTTAGAATCGGAAGCTATATGTATATATATTCTGAAATATGTTAAATTCGAGAAAAATTAGGAAAAATGAGAAATATTAGAAATTTGATCATTTGTGAGCCAAATGATTCGAAATTGATGAAACGGGAATCTAGAAAGGAGATTGTGTAAATTTAGGGTTGTATTAAATCAGAAAGAAAAATTGAAAATCTCTTATTAGACTTTTGTTTGATATTAAATTGTGATGATTTGATTAGGGAAATCTTTTTGAAAACTCAAGGAGTCAGATTGGATTTATTTTGAAAATAGGGAGTGGCCACCATCCCTAGAAATGTGAGTGAGATCTTAATCTCTTATATGAAATAGTGAAACCTGATTTTATCGTATTTTTAATAAAACATGCTTTTGATATGTATTGTCTCGACATATGGAATTGAAATTCAAATCTGTTTTGTGATTATTGGAATGTCGTACTTATGTTTTCTATGATTATGCATCCATGTTTGAAATGAAATGAAATTGTGTCATGATTTGAGAAATGGAATGTTTTCTATTCTACCATTGTATTGATTTGTTAAATTTAAATGATTTCGATAAAATATATTGTCACACAGATTTGAATTATTTTGAGAATATGATGAGATGATTTAGATATGTGGGTTGGATGCCTACTAGCTTGAGATGATATATTGATATGGCATTATTTGATTGATTCCGTAGTTATGAAGGATGTTTGTAGAGGCACGGGTTGTCCGGATACGCTTCTACAGGAGGTATCCGCAACGTCAATTTATATGGCTATAGGCACGGCCAGTTGAACCCACATCGGGGGAGGATGTGTGTGACGCCACCGTCTAGCACCGGGCGGTGACCTATTGATGAGTCTGGGTAAGCAAGGGCTAAGCCCACGACCAACGTCGGGGTGGAGAACTACTTTTGAAAACTCTTTGCATAACAAAATCTCCGATGCGTCTGTTCTTGGTCATGGTTGACCTTTGCCAGAATCCTTTCGGCTTGCTCTATGATCTACTTGATTTTAAATGAAAGCATATATATATGTTATAGTGTGAATGATTAAATGAGTTCATTTTAGCGAATATACCATGATTTGAATTATTGATTATGAATGATATTATTTGATACTCCAATATTCACCTACATTATTAGTACTTGAGATTAATCCCCTCACTCACTGGGTATCTTCCTTGATACTCACCCCTCTTCTTTCCCTCCTTAGACAGGATTATTATGCTAGAGCGACGTTTCGGACTCCATAGGATTTGGTAGCTCGTTGACGGATTTGAGTGTTTTTCGACGGTGAGATTTAAATTAAGTTGAGATATGAGCTCCACACTTTATTTTCGACCCTGTGAGATTTTGATCTTAAAGTCCATAGTTGATCGTGTATTTATTATAGAATTGATTGTATAATTTATGCACATTTATTTACGGAACTCTCATATTTCATTTGCATTGAGACAAATTGTAGTGTTTGAATGTTAATTTGAGAAAATTGGTTATAAATTGTATAAAACTTAGCCCTGCTCAGTGTGGCGACTGCTTATACTCTAGTTGGGTATGACAATAGAGATCTATGGCTAGGATTGTTGGTAATTTACTTAGCCTGTCGTTGTTTTGGATGTCTGCTGTGGTTGGTGGGTTGTTGTGAGGTCGGGATGACTATTTTATTTTATTCACAAGACGATTTTAAATTATACAGGTTTAAACAGATTTATTTGTATATGGGAGACTTCCGATTTATGGAGAGATTTTGTTCGATTTTCTGTAAAAATACAGTCGGCATTCAGGGTAACGAACATCTGTTCACTAATCCGGTTCGGGGCGTGACATCAGCAATGCTTACCATCCCCAAAAATGGCCAAAGTGAACGGCTAAACCAATGCTTGGAATGTTACTTACGTTGTATGACTTCTGACAAACCTTCCTATTGGTTCAGATGGCTTAGTCTAACCGAATGGTGGTACAACACAAACTTTCAAAGCAGTATTCAGATGACTCTATTTGAAGATCTGTATAGGTATCAACCGAGACACATACCTTTAGGTCCTTATAATGATTCCAACATACCTGCTGCTGGGGAGTTTGTTAGAGACAAACAAGTTATGATATAGATTTTGAGGGATCACTTGTCCAAAACACAGAATGGAATGAAGTTATATGCTGATCAGAAGAGATCAGAGAGGGAATTCCAAGTAGGAGATATGGTTTATTTGAAACTATAACCGTATAGGCAACAATTTGTTGAGTTACGCAGACAACTGAAGCTGTCCTCTAAATTCTATAGACCCTTCAGGATAGCAGCAAAAGTAGGGAAGGTTGCTTATCAACTAGAGCTACCTCAGGGTTTAAGAATTCATCCTATCTTTCATGTGTCAATGCTGAAGAAGAAAATAGGTCCTCATCAGCTTACAATGCCTACATTACCTCTACTTGGTACTGACAAACATGCTCTAGTGGAACCTGAAGCTATTCTGAAGAGAAAGGTTATTTGGAGGAATCACCAACTTGTGACCCAGGTATTAGTCAAATGGGTTAATCTCAGTTTTGAGGAATCAACTTGGGAAGATTCTGACTTCATTCGAGCACAATTTTCAAATTTTAATCCTTGAGATCAAGGATTTTAAAGGGGGAAAGTTGTAACAATCTACAGAATCCATAGCAGCTGGTCTGATAGTTCGCAAGGTTTCATTCAATAAGCAACAACTAATAGGTAGTTGTAACTATAGGAAGTCAGTTGATGAATCACCAACTGACTGAATTCAGTTAGTTTGGTTAGTGTGAGACAAGTATGTAAAGAGGATAGCATGACAGAAATCAATAAGGAATAATTGAATGAGTTTTCTCTCAACTTCTTCTTCTTCTTCTTCTTCTTCTTCTTCTTCTTCTTCTTCTTCTTCTTCTTCTTCTTCTTCTTCTTCTTCTTCTTCTTCTTCTTCTTCTTCTTTTTCTTCCTAACTCTTCCTCTCACCCATTCCCTTTTCCCTAATTCTCTTCTTATTAAGAAACTATTCCCAATCCGTATTCATCAATCGAAGACCCACTGTTGTAAAACAAACCTTCCTGCCGACTCCTCTTAATTCTCTAAGTCGACATCCTATGGGGTTTGTTATAGATGATGATACGTCACTATGTCGTGAATTTAACTCGTGATAAATAAAAGTTAAAGATGAAATTATTTTCGATCCAATATCATTTTAAAATATTTTTTTAATGAGTATAATTTCATATATACCTCTTATTGTGTCACTAATATTGTCACCCCTTTTGGAACTTCTCTCAATTCGGAAACATGTTATAAAGATCAAAGCAAACACCAACGAAAGACAAACAACTGAAACAAACCTTAAAGTTACCCCACCACTCTCTGTCTCTCTCTCTCCCTCCCCCCGCCCCGGGTGCACGCGAGTGCGAAAGCCACGTGCTAACTCCTTTCTTCTTCCTTGAGAACTGCGAGCTCTCATCTCTCTTAACTCCCCATCTCTCTTTCTCTTGAATTTTAAGTTTTTCTTTTGACTTGAATTAAACCCTCGATACCATCTCTGCAACATCAAAACAGACAACATCAAAACAGACATTTGTCACCAATTTCAACTTTTCATTGTTGATAGCGGTAAGTTATCTCTTTAAATTGATCCTCCCTAGATCTAGAAAAAGGGAGCCAGCCTCCCAAAAAGGAGGAAAGGGGACGGATCAGCCGTTCGTTTCCTTCCATTGTTCTATTTTGTCTACAATTTTCTGCTTCATCAATTTGCTTTCAACACCAATCGAATTTTCGATCATCAGCCCCATCCCCTGCTGTTCCATCTTCAATCGACTGCCACTTCAACGCCTGTTCATCTTTAATTTGCTATCGACTCGTCCCCAGAACCTTGATTTCACCATCGCCACTGCCTCTGTTTCAATTTCCTTTTCCAAAGTCGTCATCGTTCCTTCAGTAATCAATTTCCAATTGCCGCGAGCCGTCATCATCTAGTGTCACCGGTTGATTCAACCGCTGCCGATTCGTCTTCGGTCACCACCTTTAGTCTTCGATTCGCCTTCCATTTTATTTGCCAGTCTTTGATTTCATCGCCATTCACCACTATCTTCTTCGCCAGTTAATTTCGACTCAGCCGCGTTTAGTCTCCAATCCTCGTTCGCCGGCCGACTTCGATTCCGCCACTTTCATCCATTCGATCGCTATCTTTCCACCGCTCGATTTCAGTCGTTGTCCAAACCCTTCTGCCGCCGGAAATATATCACCACAGTTTATCGCCAGTCGCCGGTTGGGCTTGCTGCTATCTATTTCCGTCATCGGGGAAGACATCATCGAAATCTTCGCACAGCTCTTTGTTTACAATTTCTATTTGTGATTCAATTTACCGACTTCTTTGCTTTCTGAGTTTATACTTTTATGTGATTTAATTATTCTTGATAAATTCCACTATAGACTATACTATCATACTTAATTTTTAGATTTTATTTTAATTTATTTCTTTAAAATTTTAATTTACTGATTGTAATTTTAATTTTTGAAAAGAAAATTTAATTAATTTTACGTTAATTTACAATTTTCTTCTAGTTTTAATGTTTTTAGTAATTTTTAATTTTTATTTTATAAATTGGTTTTAAAATGTTTTTAAAATTTTACATTTAATTAGATTTAATTTATTGATTGTTATTTTGCTTATTTGATTTTTAATATACTCATATTTAGAATTTTCGTTTTTAATTTGACTCAAGAATTTAGTATTTTCTGAGATGATTAGAATAGATCATCATTAATCAAGAAATTATTCACTTTTTTGCGGAATTGATAACTTTAGTCAACTGATATACAATTAATAGCACTCTCGTGTTGCTCTGGGGTTTATACTGAAATTTGCTGGTCACACCCACAGCACAGCACAACACAACAATATATATTTAGTCTTGTACATAATATTACGTACATATTAAGCTTTCTATAACTGAACATGTATGATTTTCGTCATTTCATCTCTTTGTTCAAAAGCTTTGAGAAACATAGCCTTGAAACATAAATTTGATATCCAAAGGCTCTTAAGTCTTTTGGGCACCTTTTTCAAATAAAAATTGTGGTATAGACGTAGGTTCTTTTTTGGTATAGAGGTAGATTCAAATCTCTGTGATTTAGATTGTCTTTTTTTTTTTTTTTTTTTTTTTTTTTTTTTTGTAGTACTATAAGCAGCTATAGAGGTAGGTTCAAATATGTATGATTTAAATTATTTTTTTTTTTAATACTATTAATCGTTATCTGAAATTATATTCTAATTAATCCGATTTGAAATTTATAGTGATATCTTAATGTGATTTGTTTTGTTTTTATGTCCAAATTATGTGTTAAATTCGGAAACATGTTTCTTATAAGTCTTTCACGGAGAAAATCTTACATGGCCTAACTTTTACATCTGTAAACATAACAGTGCCATTTCTAATCATTAAAATGTCATTGATGTACAAAACTATGAAATAGATTACACTCCCACTAACCTTCATGACTCATTTTTGTTATTTACAAACCCTGATTTCAATTTATTGAAACTTACTTAAAATCTTAAATTGATCTCTTAAATTCACCGGATTTCGATCAACCTTTGGATTCAAAACCTTGAAATTATTCCATAGATATGTTTTTCTTAGTGTGTCCATTAAGAAAAAAAATTTGCATACAACAGTGGTGAGATGAATCCAAATAGATTTAAGTATGCCTATAGGTGACTCATAATCGACTCTTTGCCTTTGGCGATAACCTTTCGTCACTATCCTTCCATTAAATGTCTCTAAATTTCCATCTGAAACGAATATTTCTCTTGAAAGCCCATTTATTTTCGATCGATGTCACCGCTTCAAGTGAATCGACAAAATCCTAAACTTAATTCGCATACATATTTCGTGGCTTCCTCCCATTTCAACCGAGTCCATAACTTTTATGTAAGTCTTACGATCATCTTTATCCCTTTAAGGTCTTTTTGGAGCACAAGATACTTTAGTCGATCTACAGAACTTGATGACCTCTTAGATTGGTCTCGGCTCATCATTTAGCCGATCAATGTCCATTTTATCTGCTTGTTTGTTGAGCAATAATTCATTTAATTTTATTTTCCTTCCTATGCCACCTCTAGTTACATCCAAGAAAAACAATTAGTACCAAACTAATATTTAAATTTTCAACTCAAGTCCTCGGCCAAAAAATTATTTAAAGATAATAAATAACACTAATTCCACTAGGATTCCCGGTTTCTCATCTTTAATTGCAACTATTTTTATTTTAAATTATTACCAAATACAAAAAAAAAAAAAAAAAAAAAAATTTCTTAACCAAATGTCAATTTTAATGGTTAAATCAAAACATAAAGTAAATACGCCAATAATAAAGTAAAAGGAAAATATTGAGTTCACACATGCATTTTGCAAGAATTTCCAATGCCCTAAATTCAATAAAATTCAAGACAATACAATACAATGCATAAAACCTAAAACTTATACACACAATCACCGAAGAAAAAGAAAAAAACCTGATCAAAAATCAATAATCAAACCAAAAGAGGATTCGTACTATCATCATCTCCACCGCAATCGTACATAGATCCCACCAAAATCAACTGATCTTCCAAATACCTCTGCAACAATCTTACTTCGCCCACTCCGTGGTGGTCGAGGCCGTGGTCGTCAAGGCAGCAAGGCTGCATCGAATCGCTGTCGTCCGCTTCCCGACGGAGGCGGAGGCGGAGGCAGAGCTCGAGGGCGCAGAAAATAGGGAAGGTTGCGCAAAGGAATGGGAGCAGAATCGGGGAGCAGAGTGCCAGGAAGAGATAGCAGCTTTTTCTGCGGGATTTCAACCACGATGTCAGCATAATCGCGACCCCTGATTCGGGCATCGGTGAAATCGTGAACTGAGGAGGGCTTTCATGCCGGTGATGATGCTGAAGTCGCGGGTGCTGTTGGCGTTATTTGGATTTTTATTTTTATTTTTTGGGATTCGGGCACCGCATGTGTGGCCACACTGCCGGTGCCACATAACCTATTGGACCTTACGCGTGGAGTAGAGTAGAGGTACTTCGTCGGCTTCTACTTCTACCGTATGCACGCATCTACGTGGTCTCATTTTTATCTGGCATTTCATTAAATTGGAATAAAATGTTCACTTCCACATGTTGTCCCCTTTCCCCATAAACACTTTAAAACTAATAAAATCTTTAATATCGGTAAATTAAACTCATGACTTTGGTGTTCGAAACTTTTTTTTCACATTAATGCTCTTAAAATTTAGTTTTTAAATTACTGAAAATTTTTTAAAAGGGTAAAATTGACATTTAAATATTCCTTAAATTGTGGTAGCTCTATTTCATATTTTTCTCCAAATCAATCTTTAAAAAGAAAAATCCTCAACTTAAGTTTATACCTTTTTCTTGCATACATTTTAAATCATTTTTAATTAAATAAATTAAAATTTTAATAATAATATATATTAACATATATTTAATTAATTTTTAATTAAATTAAAATTATATTTTAATCAAATAAAATATATTTATGATTAATCTAAAACATAACAACAACAATAACAATAAACAGAAACTTAATTCTAAATTTTAGAGTCGACTATTTTAGAGATAAATATAAGATAGAAGGAAAAAACATAAAATTAAAATTAAAAAATTAAAAATAGAGAAAATAACACAAAAAATAAAAACTATAAATAATAAATAATAAATAAACTATCCATATAAATTTAAAATAATAAAAAGATAATTTAACTGTTTTAGATTCTTTTATATCACTCATTTTTATCTATAATTATCTTCTCAGTTAAATTATTGACGCTCATATCTTTATGGCTGATTAATTCAAAACAAATCTATCCTATAACATAATTAAACTTTGTTATAGTACTTCTTCTCATTTGAATTTCCAATGTTTGATAAGCACATATCAAAAGAATGTTGACCATTAAGTATGCATCGAATTTTGGATGGAAAGTTAGTTTTGTGCATATATTACATCTCAATTCACTGGCTAGCCGTTGGTTCATATTTTGAAGTGCATTCCGCGCTTACTCTCATGTTTGTAAGTTCCTCGTCCAGTCGAGTGGACAGAGATGGGGCTCCTTCTTCCCCTCCCCCCGCAAAAAAAAAAAAAAAAAAAATCTTTTTATCGTGTGATTTGATGTTTTGCACGGTTTGTCTCATTTTCTTTTGCTTTTTTTTTTTTTAAGGGAAATACAATTTATTGATGAAAATCCCAAAGGTAAGGTCATAAAAAACAAGGCCTGTCATTTCAGAAGAACATTTGCCAATAATAGAGAAAACAGACAAAAGTATATTCTAATTCCGTTGTTCCCTTGAATTTACCAGTAAAAACTATTTATATTCTCACATTACATTAGTTAAACACTTATACTAATTACACATTTAGCAAATCTTGTTAACTCCTCCTAGCCCACACCTTCACAAGGTCGAAACTACCCTTCAACAAATATGCAAAATCTAGGTGTCAATAATGAATTTCTGTTTACACCCAAAAAAAAATAATAATGGATTTCTGTATCTCATCTCATCCCAGGTCCTTCTGGGACAGGACCCTAAAACTTAAGGGCCAGTCCTGTCCCTTCTAGTAGACGGGATTAAAAAATCTGAGTCAGGGATGGGTGGACCGTCCCTTTCAAAATAATAATAATGATAAAAAAAAAAAAAACCAACAGCGGAAATCAATACAGGAGGAAACGGATTGATTTTCAGGGCCAATTCCATGGCGGTGGCTTCAAGGTTGAGTTTGCAGAAGTGAAGAATTTAAGCAATGGAACTGAAAAACATGCACAGAATTCTTTGAAATCTCAAATCAAAGCCACATTTGAATTTTGAGAAATTGAAGCTTTTTATAAGGTCAACAATAGCGGAGGTAACTAAAAGTAATGGCAGAGCGTTCAAAATTTCAAATTGAAGTTGGAATTTGCTTTAACCATGAATGAAAACAGGCATCAAGAAGAGAGAGAGAGAGGGAGAGAACGCTTACCTTAGAGATGGAAAAGGGGGATCGATCGCCCGGTCTAAGATCTTAACGACTTGGTGGAGGAGGGTGATACAAAATATTACTTACCAAATGCAATAAGGTTGAACACAAACAAGAATAATTCGAGACAAGAGATTGAATATATCTCGACTATTTGAGATTTCGATAAGTTCTAACGACCGTAATACCTCTAATCGATCTTTTGAAACATACACAAATCTTCTAAACCCTAGATGATATGAACTCATGAAAATTTAATGCACTAGGAAGGGTTTATATAAGTTTTCAACAATCAAAAATCCATTAAAATTTTATAATTGTCGGTTTAAATTATTGTTGAATGTTATAAGAAAACAATTAAACATTCAAAGTGAAATTAAAATGATTAACTGTGTGGAAGTTTGAATAGACCACCAAAATTTGATCAAATGCAACTCAATTCAAATTCATTCTATTTTTTATTACATTTAATCTTTTCAATTATATTTTTGCTATTAACTTAATTTTGAATGTATTAACTTATGGAATTTGAATTTTTATGAAAAATTCTAACGTTTTCCCACTTGATCAAGCAAACCAACTTGAAATCAAAATCAAATCAGTTTCTTGTGAAAATGGAGTACATGAGTCACGATGATAAGTACTTCAAAAGCGAGTATTATCTTCCGTGTATCACATCGTATTTTATTTTCTAACTTTATAGTGATATTTATTTTATGAATAAACATTACATTTATTCGGCATTCAAATTTGATAAATTATTCAAATTTGATAAATTTATCTCAAAAGAAAAATGTATACATAACTTTATTAAGAAAATTCAATTCTGACTTTCATTCAAATAAGGTAATAAGATCATATTTACAACACGATTTCTGAACCTATTTGGTGATATGCTTTTGGTTACGGGATTGGTTAACATACAATGAGTGCTAATGTGTTGGATTATAATTTTATTTTCTGACACTCTTTCCACAATGGTTAAATAATTTATATCGACGTATTAATTCGACAACTACTTTTATTACTCTTAACCAAAGATACAGTAGTTGAATTGTCACAAAATATATATAATGGTCTAAATATAAACTCCAAAATTTTAAGTTCTCGAATGTGAAACTCTTGAACCACACCGCTATGACGTAATCTCAAAATATGCCACGAATTCAACTTCTATAGTGAAGGTAGTAGTCAATATCTGCTTAACACTCCTTCATGATACAGTTCCATCGGCTATCATAAAGATGTAATGTGACGTTGATTTCTAGAAATCAATATAGCCAGCAAAGTTAGAACCTAAGTAATCAATTACTTTCAGACTGTCGATTCTTCTATATGTAAGTATGTGTTTCTTAGTATCTTATAGATATCTCAACACTTTCTTTACAGCTTTCCAATATTCCAAACCCAGGTAACTTTGATATCTACCTAATATCCCCATAGCATATGCTATATTATGTATTGTACAGATTTGTGTATACTCGATGCTTTTAAAAACCAAAGTATATGAAACGTTTGCTATTTGTTCCCTTTTTAAATTTGTTTTAACCAATTGACTCAGATTGAATCTATCCCCTTTGACAATCAGAACTATACTTTGTGAACAATTCTCTATTCCGTATCTCTGAACGACTTTATTGATGTAGGTCTCTTGAGATAGTTCCAGAACTTTATACCATCTATCTCGATATATTTTTATGTCGATAATATAAGATATATCGTCAAAATCTTTTATCTCAAACTTTTTAGAGAGAAACTTCACTTTATATAGTATTCTCTTATCATTTATGACAAGTAATTTGTTATCTATATATAGAATAAGAAAACAAACCTATTCTCACTGATATTAAGGTATGTGCATTGATCTATAATATTCTCTTCAAAACCGAATGAAGTGACTATATTGTAAAATTTCAAATACCATTAGCGAGAGACTTATTTTAGTTCATATATGGATTTCTTGAATTTGCAAACCAAATGCTCACTACTACCAAAGGAATCATTCATGTTGGCACATGTAATTCTCTTCCCATAGTTTTCTATTAAGAAAAGTCGTTTTCACATCCATTTGTTGTAATACTATGTCGAAATATACAATAAGTGTAAAAATGATATGGAGGAAATGTTTTTTAGACACTGGAGAAAATATTTTGAAATAATCGATTCCTTCCCTTTGAATAAATCTTTTAACAATAAATCTAGTCTTATATTTCTTTATTTTTTTTTGGTACCATGACTAGACCACCAACCCAGTATCCAGAATTTCGCCCTGACTAATATGGGTCGATAGCTTGTAGGGCCCAATTGAGGGGGCAGATATCTCAGTGCTGATTTTTTCGTTCCCATGGAGGATCGAATTCCCGACCATGGTTAAGGGACGTCAGTACCCGAACCAACTGAGCTATCAGACATTGGTTCTTATATTTCTCTATATTGTCAAATAATTCAGTCTTTGTCTTAAAAACTCATTTACATCATATGAGTTTTACCCAATTTATTAACTCTACAAGGTCCCAAAATCTGTTGCTCGTTATGGAGTGCATCTCATTTTTCATAGTGTTCAATTATAAGTTCAAGTTCTTAGAGTTCATGACTTGTGAAATCATTTTCGGGTCCTTTGCCACTCCGACATTTGATAGGGCTTAAATGAGTGCAATATTTGTGAATAATTTTATTTTATTTTTGAATAAATATTACACTAATATTTATATTTTGTGATATTTGATATAATAGAATTGATAGAGCAGGTTTATTAAGAAAAATGAAGAAAAATGAGTTATATTGGAATAATTATACAAATGATGAAAAATTAGATAGCAATACTCTTTCATTAGCACGTGGGCACGCGAATCATAATAACTATTGCAGAATTTTCTAAAGCCCAAATCAACAATATTCTCTCAATGTATGCACGAAAATTCAAGAAAATTTGATTCTGATTTGGAGATTTGAACATTTTGAAGATTTTATTCCATTCGTAATATTTAGGGGTAGGAAATTTCGAAAATTCAACTATTAATATATTTTATCTTTTAAAAACTTCTTTTATTTGAAATTTTTTAGGGTATTATCTTCTAGGAGTTTGTCATTCCTTAAAATAAATGAGAATAATTTGTTAACTTAGAAAAAAGGAAGAGACTCCACTTTTTTTAGGATCACTATTCCTATATATATATATATATATATATATATATATGAGTATTACATTGTTTTTGGGTGGGGTGGTGTTGTGCAACCCAAAAGGGGCAGTAACCGGTAGTGTACATTCTTTTGTTTTTCCATTACTTTTAAGTAATAATAAATCATTATGAGTTTTCTTTTTTATTATATTTTATTTCTAATTTATTTTTCTAATAAAAAAATTATTGAAATTTTGATAAATGAAAATTGTGAAATCTAAGTGATTTTATTGACTTGATATTTGTAAATATTTATTTAATCTCTATACCCTAATATTTATGATTGTTTTGGATTTATTCAATAGAAACCTATATTTAATAATTCTAGAATAGCTTACTACCATTTAAAAATAGCAAAATATGTTTGTTTTTAATAAAATGGTAATTGACATGGTTTTATGGTTTCACAAGTATTTAATTTATTTCAAGGGATTAAATAATCTAATTTAAATAAATTTAGATTCGAATTTGTTAATTAGAATTGGGTTTCTTTAGATTTTAATATTATCGAAACACTAAATCTAACGAAAATCTCTTGAACTGTCTTTCAATTAGGGAATTAGTTAATGATGATATCTTAATTATCGAAAAAATAAGAAGAGATTGGTCGTTTTGTGGTAATTAATAGCTATAACCAATTTATTTACTTAATATTAAATAATTTTTGTATTGATAATCAATCAAATATATTAAGATAGAAATAATTCCTTTAGTTAGATTTTATTATTATTAATTTTTAGTCATTTAATCGGTATTATTTAATTGTTTTGCTCTAATTAATTTATTGTTTTGTTTATTTTTGTTAGTTTTAAATAATTTCTCAAATTCCTATATTTTATTTTTCTTAAAAAAAATAAATTCGTCGTTCTCTATGGATACAATCTTACATACCCTATACTCATTTTTGTGAAGTAAATATTTTTATTTTTGGTTGGATTGACACCCATTAAATTTTGCTGATTTACCACATAGTAATCAAGTATAATTTTGAATGAACCTTCTAATAATAAGTTTGGTTTTGTATTTCTTGACATTGTCTAATGAGTCAGTTTTAGTTTTGAAAACTTATCTACATCTGATGGGTTTTACTCCATCTGTCAACTCTATAATGTCTCAAAATCCGTTGCTTTTTATGAAGTTCATCTCATCTTTTACGACATTTAGCTATAAGTTTGAGTTCTTAAAATTCATAGTTTGTGAAACATTTTTGGGTCCTCTATCGCTCAAACATTATAATTAGACTCATGAAAGTATACCATATAATCATTAGGTATAACTGATTTTCTTTTTAGAGTAGATCCCCTTAATATTGGTTCAATATTCTCTATGGGAGAAGGTTGACGAACTTGATTTTGATCAGCTATTTGTGTAATTTTTTAGTTGTCATCCGGACCTTGATTCATACCCATAGATACTTCACGATTATTTTGCATGACAAATAACTTGATATTTGAACTTGACGGGATACTGGATGGCTCTTTTTCAGGAGTTAAGTCCCGAAAGTAGTCCCTCCCACAGACTAAGTTATTCTCTGAAAATCTAATATTTATAAATTTTACAAATTTAGTATAGTAAAATGGACAATAAAACTACTATCTCTTAGACTTATCGGCATAACCGATAAAGTAACCACTTATGGTTCTTGGGTTCAATTTCTTTACTTATGGATTATAGACCCCTTGTCTTTGCAGGACAGCCACAAATACGTTCATATCTTAAACTAAGTTTTCAACCCTTAAATAACTTGAAAAGAATTTTGCCTATAGTTTTAGTTGGAACCATATTTAGAATGTATACTGTCTTTTTGAGACTTTTAGTTCATAAGAATTTAGACAATTTGAAGTTATCCATCATACTCCTAACCATATCAAACAAAGTCATGTTCTTTCTTTTAGCTACCCCATTCTGGTTTGGTAAATTAGGCATGGTGTATTGGATAACAACTCATTTTCTTCAAGGAACTTTGCAAATGAATCGGTATTTGTTCATCATTTGTATACTTTTTATAATATTTCCCACATCTATTTAACTACACAACATTTATTTGCTTATGGCATTGTTTCTTTATTTCTACGTTGAAATTTTTAAATGTATCCAATGTCTCGTTCTTATAGCAAAAAGTATAGAGATACATATATCGTAAGTAGTCATCTATAAATGAAATAAAATAACTATAATCATACGAGTTTGTACCTGAAATAAAAATGTCCATATGTATGATTTTTAGCAATTCTGAAATCTTTCTAATACCTTTTTTGAGTCTATTTGTCTATTTTCCCTTAAAACAGTCCATACAAGTCTCAGAGTAACTAAAGTCTAGGGTATTAAGTATCTCATTTTTTACCAACATTTCTATCTTTTTCATGAAGATATGTTTTAATCTCTAATACCACAATATAGAAGAGTTTTCTTTAATTATACTTCTTTTAACCACTATAAGTGTTACATTCATACAAACATTGTCTTATAACATAATATTATATAATCTATCCAATAATGAACCATAACCAATAATATTTGAACAAAAAAATACCATTTTATTACTAAATTGGAAAAATCAACCGAATTGTATAAGTTTCGTAACAAAAATTAATTTTCTAGAAAACTTAAATATATAAAACACTCTCTCCGATTTCAAGAGATGCTTGCTGGCTAGGATGAGATTACAATTGCCAATGTCCTTTACCTATGAGCTCATCTTATTGCCTAAATAGATGAGTTGTTTACGATTTACTAGTTTTCTTAGATTTTGTAAGCCCTATAACATATTTGTAATATAGATAGTATAACCAAAATCAATCTATCACATATCATGAGAAATTTTAGTCATATAAAATTCATAACAAACTAATGAAATTTATGTACTTTTATTCTCAAACCATCGCCTATATTTGGCACAATTCTACTTTGTGTGTGCATTCATTTTATATAAAAAACACTTGTACTTTTTCTTTATATTCGCTTTCGTTTTTATGCCCTTTCGACTTGTGTTCGAGTTGCCTTTCTTCTTCTCTTGTACCATCACATGTGCACTTGCAAAACCATACTTCATCTCTATCAGCAGTTTTCTTTCCTCCTATACATATATGACCATCAACTCATTGATAAACCATTTTTTCTTATGTGTGTTGTAGAAAATCTTAAAAAAACCATAGAACTGCGAAAAAAGAGTTCATAATAAAGTGGACGAGAAAAGATTTGGATATTTCAAGCTCTAGGATTTTTAACTAAGTCATTATGTCTTGCATTCGCATGATGTGATCATGCACACCGTGGATAGTAGTGAACCTTATGGAGGAGAACTACATAATGAATGTACTGGACAAAAACTTCTTCGATATTGCGAATTGCTCATCTATATAGCATTAAGAATAGTACGGACATCGGTTTGTTGATCAATTAAGCCACATATTTCAGTTAAGATCTTACTCTTTATGAATATGGTATTTAAACGATTAGATCACTCCCTACATTCATAAAGAGTCTTAACAGTCTTGGAACCGGTATTGATCACCATAGGCGATTCATCCTTCCTAATAGTATAATCAATGTCCAAGTATCCCAAATGTAGAAATATCATTTCCCTCCATTTCTTATAACTCTCTCTATTTAAATAAAAAAAATCATATTTTAAATCATTGTTTCCAGATTAGACCATTCCACTGCTTTGGCAATATTAGTTATTGGATTATGGCCATTAGAGATGAAGACCTCTATCATGAAAAATCCTTATGCCTCCATTCAAAAATTCTACACTAGGGTTGAGAAGTACATTGCAGAGGAAGAAGCTGAGGCGTTCAACAAGCGTTGAGGCGGGAAAGGAAAAAATGAGCACAACCAACCACCACTGTGCTAATATTCACCAAAAACAAGTCGAGTAGGAGCTCCACCATCTCAAAGGTTCACCAACTACATTCCTCTAATTGACACCCCTAGCCAGACCCTGATAGAAATTAGGAACAAGCTCTACGTTAACTAGTCTCCACTATCATGGGGAGATGATTCAAAGAGGGACAAAACTTGATACTATAGTTTTCACAGGGAGTATGGTCACATGACAGATGAATGTCGAAGACTAAAGGACGAGCTCAAGGACATGGTCAGAGATAGGAGATTCCAAAGATTCATTGACACAAGACAATACAATAAACCCCTTGGAGACCAAAGGAAGGAATGGGCGGAGGCCGGTTTAGCAGGGTAGATCGAATCTCAAGTTACAAGAGCCATTTGGAACCAGACAAGAGCAGTCATTCTTCATATAAAAAATAGGAATTCCCCATCACGTGGTTTATTGATGCCCTCTACTCTCAGTAATCCTCCCCTAGCTAAGAATAAGGTTGAACCCAGGGTTACCGCGATAGCATCTGGCTGATCGAATGGTCATTCCTATATTTTAGAAGATAGAGACACCCATGTCAAAGGAAGTTCTCACTGTTCATACCGAAAGGGGACAAAAAAAGAAAATATCAATAATCGGTTTCAACAATAACAAACTGGTGGGAGCTGACTTAAACCAACATAACCCACAGGTCATCATTGCTAAGGTAAGCTAATTTATTATAAAAAGGATATTTGTTAACCAAGGGATGGGCTACGATATCCTTTATTGGGATGCATTTTGATTCAGCCAAGCCGATCTCTAACTCCACATCAGACCTTTGAAATGACTTTTTGGTGAATGGATATACCCCGAGGGCTCCCTCTTGCTTCTGGTAACCCTAAGGATATTGCCCAACCATGCCATTGCTACAACCACTTTCAACATGACTATCTCCTCACAATGCCATATTGGGTCGACATAGCTTGGATGCCCTGGAAACATTACCAAGCACAAGCATATGAAAGTTAAGTTTGGGATACTTCTCAGCATTGGAGTGCTCGACTACAATCCAGATCTATCGAAGGCCTCAGTCTAGTAACCTCTCTCTGCTATTTATTCCTACTCTGTCAATTCTACAAACATTTTCGTTTGTATATCTTAATTTGAAATTTTTTTCAATATAATGATATATCTATTTTATATGTACTCTACTCTTTCTTTATAATACTTTGATCAGCAACAACAACCGGGCCGTCGCGCCTAGAAGACAATAGTTCATTGCAAACTCTCCCTTATATGGGTATTCTCTCAATTCGATGACTTGCATAGACACTTTCTAAGCTTTAAGCCTCCTACGAGTTCCGTACCCAATCTCTTGGTTCTATGCCTCTCAACATGCTACTATACGGGTTGTAACTCCTAAACAGTTGGCAATTATTCTCTCAGCTCTATGCCTCTTAAGGGTTTTATACCCAATTTCTTAACTCTATGCCTCTCAATATGTCAATTTATGGGATGTAACTCCTAAGCGGTCGATAACCATTCTCTCGACTCTACACCTTCAATGTGTTTCACACCCAATCTCTCAGTTCTACGTCTCCCAATATGCCAATATAAAGGATATAACTCCCAAGTAGCGGGCAACCACTCTCTTGGCTCTACACCTCCTATGTGCTCCGTACCTAATCTCTCAGCTCTATGCCTCTCAACATGTCAATATACGTGATGTAACTCCTAAACGGTTGGCAACCATTCTCTTGGCTCTATTCCTCCTACGGGTTCTGCACCTGAGTGGTGCCAATATATGTTGTGTAACTCCTAAATGGCTTGCAACCACTCTCTCGACTCTACACCTCCTATGGATTTCACACCCAATCTCTCAGCTCTTTGTCGACCATGGATTCAGTACATGCTCCCTCGATTCAATATCTCATGGCCTTCTCTCGATCTTTCAGCTTATCCTCTTGGCCCTACACTACATGTGGATACTTTTTTAGTTATTCTTTCAAATATATGCCCCATATGGACATTCCCTCAACTCTAGGTTTTATTGGGAATCACTCGATACCATGTCGTATGTGAGCGTTAACATTAGAGATTGATCTAATTCTTATTCTCAGAGCACAAATAGCTTAACAACCCAGTCACTATATTTTCCATGAAATCAAAGAAACTAAAGGAGAAAAACAAATTCAAAAAATTTCTATTTCATTTATTTTAGGGGTTCATTCAAAATCCGAGGGGCAATATGCACCAAAAAGAATAAGCTAAAGAAGAAAAAATACAATCGGAAATAGAAATCATGAAGAATAAGGTAAAGGAGGAGGAAGAGCTGTTTGTTGGAAAAGTCTAAAGTCGGCACACAAGGTAGCAATGCGGGAGCTTATACCGACTAGTTCACTTAAAACATCACCCTAAGAAGCAACAACAAGGTTGGCCTGTAGCTTCGAAGCCAGTACCAATGGTCATGACACCCTCGAGCCCCGCCTAGTGAAGTGCATCTTCAACCCATCGCAGCATCTTGGAAAGCTCTTACTGAACACGATTATGGATCTCTATGCCCCTTAAAATTTTCTCTCGCAACCTTGCCAGTTTATCTTCCATGTTAATACGAGATTTCTTGGCCGCCTGTAGCTTGGCCTCGCTCTCTTTTATTTTGACCTTCAGTTTCGCGTACTCCCCAAGAGTCGCATCACACTGTCGTACTGCAAACTCCAGATTAGCCTTTAAAACCTCTATCTCCTTTTCTCGCTCAAGACATCATGCACTGCCATTTCCTCTTCAACTTCTCTTTCTTTGTGGGCCAAAGCAGCTCGAAACTGAGAGATCTCCCCGTCCTTTTGGCCCACCCCATACTCTAGATGCCATACTACCCAATCCTACCTTAACCTCTAGAATTCAGCTATAGCAATACAGCCTGCACAAATCATATCAAATTATATAACTAGAGTTAGAACACTAAATTAACTGATACCTTAGGAGAAAAGACTTACCTGCTCCATTGATGGACCATTTGACTTTAGCTTGGAGTAATGATAATTCAGCTAGTTGGCAAACCTCCTCACCTCAATGACATCGATATAGCTAAAATGATTATTACTGTAGCTCATCACAACAGTTCCCCCTTTTCTTTAAGTCTTTCCTGCCATCAAAGAACCTACCAAAAACAGGGAGAAGAGGAGTCATTTAGTCAGGCATGACTTCCAAGCCCTTCTGGACATCTAAATGCTCTAGAATAGTATCGGATAGTCCTACTTCAATCTTCTGACTTTCTCTCCTCCTCAACAACATGCGGGCTCCTTAACTAAGCCACTTCGACAAAATTACTGGCAGCCTTGCTCCCGGTGTCCTTTCCCTCGATATCGCCAAAAGTCAATACTAGAATTCAAACCCCTTCTTCCCTAGACAACTCTATCTCTTCACTACTGGGGTTCAGAATATTCACCTTCCTCCTCTTCCCTTTTGGGATAACTGCGGAAATGGCACACCTTACCATAGCCCCTTATTCTGACATGGATTCCCCCGCCTCAGCACCCATCTTGCCCCTTGGCCTTTATCAGTTTAGTAGTGGTAACTTTCATAAGGTCATTGCTCTCGACAAGAGTAGCAATTTCAGATAATCTCGTTACCCTCTTCTTCATCAAGAGGTGTCTCTTGATCTGCACCTTCTCATTTAATAGCAAACTGATTAATTTTAACAACTCATCATCAAGGAGGGTATTAATATGGATACCCCTCTTCTCTAACAAACAGAAACCACCCACCCAATGGACAAAGCCTGAGTGCCAAGAAGGGTCTGAGGCCTTCAATCTCATAGCAAGCTCACCACTACCCTCAGGCAAAACTGACATTAAACTTCTATTTCTAAACTTTACAAGAAAAAACTTTCCCATTCAATTCTTATCAATACTTTCCTTGTAAAAGAACCTCAACCCAAACTCAGCCTTAGTTTGCAAACAACATGAACCCGAGTGGAAACCTTAGCAGCACACCTCCTCCAACAAAAAAAAAATAGATGATAGAATCTCAAAATCAAAACTTAAGTGACACAAACTCAACAGACTCACCCCGCCGGAATTAGCCACCAAGCACCGGAATCAACAGGGTCAGAAATATGTTCCAACTCCTCAAAATCCCAGTTAGAACACCCAAATAAAGCACTCGAAGCCTATACTAGACATACTCCTTAAACATAAGAATACACCCCTCCGGTATCCCATTCGCTCTCTCATCTTCCGTAGGCACTTATAGTAAAAAATTATCCTTCAAATCCATCACTCCAAAAACTTTTTCTAATTCCTCACTGGTCATTACACTTTTAATCTCACCAATTTTTGCCATCTCTATTTTTTTCACAATTCTTAGAACCCTAAAATGCAATTTCTCCCTCAAAGTAAACTGCCAAGCAAATGGCAGAACACATATTGAACACAATTCAACCAGTATAAAAAATGCTTTAATAGGACGCTGCAGTTTAATCAACACCCTTCGCATTTAATGCTCCACTTTCGTGTCTCTTATGATACCATAATTTACTTTACTCCTAATACCATTTTACCAAAATACCATTAGGAGTTATGACAAATGATGATAAATGGCTCAACAACCTACTACCATAATGACCAGAGACTACCAAACCCATTAAGGCCGCTATCATAAAGCCCATAAACCACCAAGAGAATCTCTCGGTAAACACCTAAAACAACTAAATGCACTCTTGGTCGAGCAATCTCTCGACTCCCTCAGCCAAAAACCCTCTCGACCACATCGGTCAAACCCTCTTGGATAAGCCGCTTGCACACCTCTTGATCAAATGTCTTCTTGACTATTACTAGCCTCCTAGTGAATAACGCTCCCACTTTACAAATTAAAATCACGACCACTCAAGATTTGAATCTCACCTAATCCCAAGAGTAGTCTTTCCCAATAAAGAATGAAATCTCTATAATCACTTTTGACAAGGTAGGGAATCTCCATAACAACTTGAATTTTCCTTAGTTAATAGGATTCCAAATCTCCAAAAAAATCTTTGACTACGATCCCTGTAATTTCGAAAGATTTTCAGTGATCTCTCCATAATGAAACAGAGTTTCTACACCCTCCAGTAGAGACTTACCATACATGCACACACTATATATATTGGATAGAGGCAACCTCTGAAAGGAACATAACACCCTTAGCTCTATACTTAACATACAAAAACTATACTCTTTCTGACTTAATCATCGAAACTTTTTCCATCGGAGCTACCTTTGATGAGTTTTTTAGAGATCTCTTTAACCCAACAAACACGTCGATATCGGGCCCGCGTTCAAGTCGACAGATTAACTTACATGTGGAGTCAAATTCGACTTCAATAATCTCAAATTAGTTAGGTACCCTCCTAGCCTCAAACCCAAGAATAGAACAACTCAAATTCTCAATTCTATAATGCCAATCAAGCTTCTTCACTTAATTCAAAGAATGAGACAACTCATACAGCTACACAAGGGAAAGAAGTGACTAAACTCGATCTCATCTGCAAACAACTTCAACATCTTGTGATTCAAACAACTTGAACATCTTGTGATTTTGGTTAATGGGGAAAAGGCTCTTCTACAAATAATACTTAAAACTCGAAAGTCTTTCTCACTAACGTACCACGGCTGATAATCCCTCCTGTTCAATATTTTCAGCCCAAAAATCATCACAACCATCACATTTACTTCAAACCAATGCATATTCCTTTAGTAAGATTATAAACATCGGTGCTATTGACCATATCACTTGTTTGCTGCATTTATTTGATTCTTGTGTTGCTGTTGAGAACTATTTGGTGCAATTACCTAATGTCACTAAAAGTTTTCCTCATCTTATTTTGCAAAATTTTATGTTAGTACCTTCATTTACCGTTAATCTACTCTATCTGTTACAAAGATTACAAATTACCTCACTTTTCTTTTATCTAGATTTGAAAATTCAACATATCACGCACTAAAGGATAAGGAAGATCCATAGACAAGCTGAAGAAAAACTATATAGACTTGGAATGCTTTTTGGATGGCAACTTGTTTATCCGCATATCTTATATTTGAATAAGGAGATGGAGACATCTCCCTCCCCCTCCCCCACCCCCACCTCACCCCCAATCTTTTGAATGGGATTTGAAGTTTTATATGTCTTAAGTTTGATTACCTTACAAGCGGATTTCCATCTATGTAAGAGAGCTTCCCTGCTTGCCTTTAAATAATATTACTCAGGTGGCAAAAAAACTCCTCCATTGTAGATGTGAGGTTGGCCTTAGAGATGTTGGTGGCAGTGAGACGAATAGTAGAGGGGAGTGATAAATTGAAGTTCCTGGAGAACACCTGGGTATGCGTTAAGGTTTAACTAAAATATTTATGGCTTACAAAAGAAAGATGCTCTATTTATTATCTCCATCAAGCATAACCGTGTCATTCTATAATTACAGCAAATTAATATACACTACAAACTAAATGGCTTATGGAGACGGACGAAAACTGTGAGGAAAATGTGATAAATCAGTCGATAAAGTTTTCTCTAACAGATAAAGGTTCAGTCAGCTAGGTCGGGATAGACTTATCCCGACACTTGTGATAACTATTGGAGCATGTTCAACATCCGGACGGTTAGAAAAGTGTCGGTAAAAATCAACGTTATATCGTCGGATGTAAAGGGGTAGTAAAAGTTACTACATTTATCTCATTGGTGGTAAAGGGGTAGTAAGAGTTACTACATTTATCCTCTTGGTTGTAAAGAGGGTAGTAAGAGTTACTACATTTATCGTCACTTTTGTAAAGGGGTTAATAAGAGTTACTACATTTATCATCACTTATAAATGGTTAGTAAAAATTACAATTTTTATCGTCACCTTGTAAATGGTAAGTAAAAGTTACTACTTTTTTTATCAGTTTAAGGGTTAGTAAAAATTTTTACCTTTATGATCACTCAATGACTTAATACAACTGTTCGAATTGGTATAACTATTTATTGTCGCTAATAAAATAATAGTATGTTAGGAAATGTTATAATTTTTATTGTCGATAAATACAAATGTTAGTAAATATTATTATAATACCGTCAGATCTTAGGATATAGAAAATGTGAATTCTTTATTGTCACACGTTTACTGTTGGGGTAGTAAATATTACTACATTTATTGTCGCTTATAGAAGTATTGGATTAATAAATATTATTACCTTTATTGTCGCCTATTGGATTAGTAAATATTACTACTTTTATTATCATTGTCCCTTACAGAGTCATTTGTCAGTAAATATTACCACTTTATTATCATTTACAGAATTATGGGTCAATAAATATTACTACCTTTGACATCGGTTACAAAAATAATTTGTTAGTAAATATTACTATATTTATTGTCGTTGGATAGTAAATATTATTACTTTTTACAGAATTGTTGTTGGTGAGTAAATTTTACTAGCTGAGCATGTGTTATTTGTTACTTAATATTGATAACCAAATGTTACTACTCTTTTGGGTCGGTTATCATAAGATTAGTAAATGTTAGGATATGTCAATACAAATAATACAAAGAATTAGGAAATATTATAAATACCATATCTTAGGAAATGAAATAACTTGTAAATCATCATGAAATATACATGATAATGTTACAGACACATTACAAGAAAAAGAAAAAGATGATAACGTTACAGATACATTACAAGAGAAAGAAAGAGATTGTAACTTTCGGTCAGTACATATCTTCATATCTTCTGAAATGAAATGTTAATGCCAAAAATATTAACTTGGAGCACCCAAAAAATTCCAGCGTCTGTGGCATCCGGTTCCAGGATCCAACGTGATATGTGGTATCATTCTATAGTAATGAAATTAATATAATTATAAGGTATATTAAAAAAACTTATACATTTAAATATTACCTTTCGGGATGGACTGAGGAGGTGATGATGATGATGATGGTTGGTTTCGATATGGATTCCCAGCATCTTGTATCTTATATTTGAGGAAGCTAATAATATAAATACAAATAATGTGATTATTGTTCAGAAATAAAAGTAGTTAAATTATGATAAGAAATACATAAATGATATTTGTACCTCAACACCAGCAATGAGCCTTGCTTTATTAATGAAGTTCATTCATCTTGCTGGTCACTTTCGGCATGCATAGTAATATACATAAGAACATTGCTTACCAGATTAGTAAGATTCTGATTTTCTTCCATTAATCGTTCCATCATAATAGTCATATGTTCGTTCTCAGGTTTGCTTGAATGCTGCTGTTGTGATAGAGTTATAACTTTGCCAACATATCTGATTCCTCCCCTGGAATCAAACCCTTTTAACTTTGGATATGGGTTGAAAATATTTGATGGAATGAAATTTCATTTGAGTTAGAAATTTTGAGAGATGTGAGGGAGAAAAGTTTTTGAAGGAAATGAGAAGTTTTGATATGTGTGGAGGGAGGAAAAGTTTGCAGTATATATATTTGGTTTAGCGCCAAATAAATTTTTCAAAACCTTCCATTTTACCCCTTTTATCACATTTTAGTTTTTGAATTTTTTGTTATTTACCTCTCTTTTTTATAGTTTGAATAATTAACAGAAATTTTTGATTTTGTCGTATTACCATATAACTCCATGAAATAGTAGTAAGTATTATTACCATATTACTAGATTAGGTGCATGCCTACACGGAACAACCGTCGACAGAGCCGACCAGGCAAGCGCGGCCGCAAATGCCTACGCACGGCACAACCGGCGGCTAAGCCGCCCAAGCAAGTGCCCATGCAAATCCTTGCGCGCCCATGCAAATCCCTGCACGCAGCACAACCGACGGCTGTGCCGCCTAGGCAAGCGCGAGAGCAAATGCCTACACGTGGCACAACCGGCGGCTGGGCTGCCCAGGCAAACGCCCGCAAATGCCCTCACGACACAACCTGTGGTTCAACCAGCACCTTATTATCATTGTTAGCACAATAAAAATCATTGTTACCAGAATTAGAATAATTGTTAACATTTGTACGAAGAGAAAATAGTAATTCTTATCACTTGCTACCATGCGACCTACTTGTTACCAATTGTTACCATTATTACGATATTTTATTATATAAATTTTATATAATTAATGTATTATCACTTGTTGCATTGGATCAATATCACTTATTACTCCTTATTATCATTGTTACCAGAATTACTATTATTATCATTTGTTACCATTTGTACGAAGAGAAAATAGTTATTCTTACCACTTGTTATCATGCGACCCACTTGTTACTAATTGTTACCATTGTTATAATATTCTATAATACAAATTTTGTATAATTATTGTCTTATCACTTGTTACATTAGACCGTGATCATTTGTTACCACTTATTATCATTGTTACTACAATAAATGGTAACAAATAGTAACAAATAATAACAAATTGTTACTACAAGCATGCCCACAAAAATGGTATTTCATGTTGAATAAATGAATGAAATATGAGTTATTAATATTATATATTTTGAATAGATAAAAACTTGTGATTAAATATATAAATTTTTTAAATTATTAATATATTATAATTTATATGTATTTATCAGGTTTTTTAAATTATTAATATATTAGTAATGTTAAAGTACTTCGAACATTGCTAAGTTACCACACTAATACTTACCACCTAGTAGAAAGAGAAAGATTAATTAATAGGAAAATATTTTTTGGTGGCGCCTGAATCTAAATATTCAAGTATTAACGCCAAGAAATGGCGCCAAAAACGAAAGAGGAGGAGGAGGAAGTGGGAAGAAACCAATGTATTTGATGTAAAATTAGTTACAATAAGAAGATATAAATGACAAATTAATTATTTAATTTAAATACAAATTGTATATAATAAAATTTGTAAAATAATTTTATAAATTTATATCATTATATCATATAAAATAATAATAATGATATTATTATTTTGCTATTTAAATTAAAAATATGATTAATTTAAATATATATGTAATAGTATTAATAATGTGTATATAGTAAGATAACAAGATAATAGTATTTTAAACATATATATAATTTATAGTTATATTATATTGGCCAAACAATATATTTATGTTTCAACTCAATCGAGTTCTAGTTGATTCAAATATTGAGAGTTTATGTTAGCGTCAAATATTGAAAATCTATCCACACCTTTTTAAATCTATCCATACCTTTTTTTCCCTCATTCAGAAATTTATTGGGGCACTTTAATTTTTTATGGACTTTTTAAAATTTTTACCGCATTTTTTTCTTTAAATGTATAGTTATAGTTTAGAATGGAAAAATTATAGTGAATAGTTCGCAAGGTGCAAATCATAGAATATAGAATTATAAATAATTACAAATGAAAAAAATTAAAAATTTCGGAAATACATTCATACATTGATACATGTTCATCACTACATATTCAAACAAGAAACAAATTAAGAAACCTAGAATTATAAATAAATACAAATTAAAAAGGTGAAAAAAGTGAAACGAAAATGAAATGCAGATTCTGAATTATATGAAGTTCTCAATACCAAGAAAATAAAGAAAAACACTCAATTCAAATGATAATTTATATTTTAAATTTTATAATTAAAAAATATGATAATTAAGTTGTATAACATACTAATATTATATTATACTAATATAATAATTTTACCAATTACATTGGTAATAATTATATTATTTAAATTAATATTGATAATCATAATTATAACACTATATTATATAAATTATTAATTTAATATCATTGCAGCGATATGAATCAAACTTACCATTAAGTATTCATCTTAACAAATCATCTTACATATAAATCAAAGAAAACAATTTACCACACTCACAATCCACTAAATTTATCACAATCCACTTGCTAACCATGTATACCAAATTTATCACATTTATCACATATTAGGATATATATGTAATATAATTCAATTTTCAAAACCATGCACGTGAAAATGCCTGGACGGTACAGCCACGCCAATGCCGGCCATACAGTCGTGCAGGCGTGCGTACGCATGCATTCTCGCATGCGCGGCACATCCGCGTTGGCCTTTGTGGTAAAACCGTCTGTGCGTACCAACGCAAGAATTATTTCACCAACGGCACAGTCGCGTTGCCCTCGTGGCATAGCCATCCAGGCCTGAGAACGCATGCGCTATTGCACGCCTGGCACAGCCGCCCTTGCCCTGTGGCACTGCCGTTTAGACTTGTGCATACATTATTGCATGCTATAATATAGTAACGCTTACTACTACAAAATAGTAACGTTTACTACTACAAAATAATAACATTTACTATAAATAAGTAATATTTACTATAAAATTGCAACATTTACTATTATATATGAAAGGTAGTAAATTTATTTGTCTTTCATGACAGTATAGTAATATTTACTATTAAACAAAGTATAATAGTACAATTAACAGATAATAACGTACTATGTAATCACAAAAAAAAATAGTAGCATTTACAATAAAATAGTAACATTTACTATTATAATTAACATATGTGAAAAATAGTAAAATTATTTATCTCTTATCATAAAAGGATAGTGATATTTACTATTAAGTTAACCACAATAGTGAGCACAGCCGCCCTTGCCCCGCGGCACTGCCGTTTAGGCTTGTGCCTACATTCTTGCATGTTATAATATAGTAACACTTACAATAACATAATAATAACGCTTACTACTACAAAATAATAACATTTACTATAAATTAATAACATTTACTATAAAATTACAACATTTACTATTAAATATGAAATATAATAAATTTATTTGTCTCTCATAATAGGATAATAACATCTACTATTAAACAAACCATAATAGTACAATTAAAAGATAATAACGTAATTGTAACCACAATAAAAAATAGTAGCATTTACTATAAAATAGTAATATCTACTATTATAATTAACATATGTGAAATGTAACAAAATTATTTCTCTCATCATAAAAAAATAGTGACTTTTACTATTAAGCTAACCGCAATATCCAATTAACAGATAATAACATATAGTAACTGTTATTATGTAACCACAATAAAATATACAAACATTTACTATTATAAAAACGGATGTGAAAGTTAATAAATTTATTTATCTCTTATGATAGGATAGTAATATTTACTATTAAACAAATCACAATAGTGCAAATAACAAATAATAATGTATAGTAACAAATACTATGTAATCATAATTAAAAATAATAACATTTATTATTATAATAACACATGTCAAAGATATCAAAATTATTTGTCTCTCATCATAAAAAGATAGTGACATTTACTATTAAATTATCCACAACAGTCGGCACAGCCGCCCTTGCCCCGTGGCACTACCGTTTAGACTTGTGCATGCATTCTTGCATGCTATAATATAATAACACTTTACTACTACAAAATAATAACATTTACTATAGATTAGTAGTATTTACTATAAAATTGTAACATTTACTATTATATGTGAAAGGTAGTAAATTTATTTGTCTTTTATGATAGAATATTAATATTTACTATCAAACAAACCATAATAATACAACTAACAGATAGCAACGTACTATGTAACCACAATAAAAATAGTACCATTTACTATAAAATAGTAACATTTACTATTATAATTAACATATGTGAAAGGTAATAAAATTATTTGTCTCTCTTCATAAAAACTAGTGACATTTACTATTAAGTTAACCACAATAATCCAATTAACAGATAATAACATATAGTAACTGTTACTATGTAATCACAATAAAATATACTAATATTTACTATTATAAAATGGATGTGAAAGGTAATAAATTTATTTGTCTCCTATGATAGGATAGTAATATTTAGTATTACACAAACCACAATAGTACAATTAACAGATAATAATGTATAGTAACAATTATTATGTAACCACAATAAAAAAATTAACATTTACTATTATAATAACACATGTCAAAGATAACAAAATTATTTGTCTCTCATCATAAAAGGATAGTAACATTTACTATTAAACTAACCACAATAGTCCGCATAGTCGACCTTGCCCCCAGGCACTGACGTTTAGGCTTGTGCATGCATTCTTGCATGCTATATATATAGTAACGCTTATTATTACAAAATAATAACGTTTACTACTACAAAATAATAACGTTTACTTCGATAAAATAATAACATTTACTATAAATTAGTAACATTTACTATAAAATTGCAATATTTACTATTATATGTGAAATATAATAAATTTATTTATCTCTCATGATAGGATAGTAATATTTATTATTAAACAAATCATAATAATACAATTAACAGATAATAACGTACTATGTAACCACAATAAAAAATAGTAGCATTTACTATAAAATACTAACATTTACTATTATAATTAATATATATAAAAGATAACAAAATTATTTGTCTCTCATCATAAAATGATAGTGACATTTACTATTAAACTAACCACAATAGTTTAATTAACAGATAATAACATACAGTAACTATTACTATGTAATCACAATAAAATATACTAACATTTATTATTATAAAAACAGATGTGAAAGATAGTAAATTTATTTGTCTCTTATGATAGGATAGTAACATTTACTATTAAACAAACGACAATAGTACAATTAACTGATAATAACGTATAATAATAATTACTATGTAACCATAATAAAAAATAATAACATTTACTATAAAATAATAACATTTACTATTTTAATAATACATATCAAAAGTAACAAAATTATTTGTCTCTCATCATAAAAGGATAGTGACATTTACTATTAACCTAATCATAATAGTCGGCACAGCCGCTCTTACCCTGCGGCACTGCCGTTTAGGCTTGTGCATGCATTCTTGCATACTATAATATAGTAGTACTTACTACTACAAAATAATAACGTTTACTACCACAAAATAATAACATTTACTATAAATTAGTAATATTTACTATAAAATTACAACATTTATTATTATATGTGAAAAATAGTAAATTTATTTGTCTCTCATGATAGGATAGTAATATTTACTATTAAACAAATCACGATAGTATAATTAACAGATAATAATGTACTATATAATCACAATAAAAAATAGTAGCATTTACTATAAAATAGTAACATTTACTATTATAATTAACAAATGTAAAAAGTAGCAAAATTATTTGTCTCTCATCATAAAAGGATAGTGACATTTACTATTAAACTAATCATAATAATCTAATTAACAGATAATAACATATAGCAACTGTTACTATGTAACCACAATAAAATATACTAATATTTACTATTATAAAAACGGATGTGAAAAATAGTAAATTTATTTGTCTCTTATGATAGAATAGTAACATTTACTATTAAACAAATCACGATAGTACAATTAACAGATAATAATATACTATATAAACACAATAAAAAATAGTAACATTTACTATAAAATAGTAACATTTACTATTATAATTAACATTTGCGAAAAGTAACAAAATTATTTGTCTCTCATCATAAAAGGATAGTGATACTTACTATTAACTTAACCACAATAATTCAATTAACAGATAATAACATATAGTAACTGTTACTATGTAACCACAATAAAATATACTAACATTTACTATTATAAAAACGGATACGAAAGGTAGTAAATTTGTTTGTCTCTTATGATAAGATAGTAACATTTACTATTAAACAAACTACAATAATACAATTAACAGATAATAACATATAATAATAATTATTATATAATCACAATAAAAAATAGTAACATTTAATATAAAATAGTAATATTTACTATTATAATAACACATATCAAAAGTAGTAAAATTATTTGTCTTTCATCATAAAAGAATAGTGACATTTACTATTAAATTAATCACAATTGTCCAATTAACAGATAATAACATATAGTAACTGTTACTATGTAAGCACAATAAAATATACTAATATTTACTATTATAAAAACGGATATAAAAAGATAATAAATTTATTTGTCTTTCATGATAAAAGGATAGTAACATTTACTATTAAAAAAACACAATAGTTCAATTAACAGATATAACGTATAGTAATAATTATTATATAACCACAATAAAAAATAGTAATATTTACTATTATAATAACACATGTCAAAGGTAGCAAAATTATTTATCTCTCATCATAAAATGATAGTGACATTTACTATTAAATTAATCACAATAATCAAATTAACAGATAATAACATATAATAACTGTTACTATATAACCACAATAAATTATCGCTATAAAAAAACACATTTTTTGTGACGAAATTTAGTGAAAAATTTTTTTCATTGCTATTTTACGACAAATTTGATGACGAAAACTTTTTTTATCGCTATTTGCAATGAAATTTGCAACGAAAAAATAGTCGTAGCTAATTTAGCGACGGCCAGAAATTCGTCGCTAATTTTGCGACGTATTCCGGAATTCGTCGTTAATTTTGCGACGAATTTCGTAATTCGTCGTTAAATTTGAAAAATAATAAAATAAAATAAAATATTAATATATATTTATTAAATAATTAATTAATTTTACGAAAAATTTCGAAATTCATCGCTAATTTTCCGACGAATTTCAAAATTTATCGCTAATTTTGCAACTAATTTCGAATTCGTCGCTAAATTTGAGTTTTCCGTAAACTCAAATAAAAGAGTTTTATTTTGGGTACTTAATTCCTAATTCATGCTAGATAAGGGTTTGGGTGTTTGCCAACCGACAAAGGTTCCACGTTCCTACACAACAAGTTCTACTTCTTTTTCCTTTTGGGGAAACTCACATGATGACAGATTTTTCAAAGAACTAGAAAGAGATGTATTGCATGTACCTTAACCTAGCGCCAAAAAATAATAATAATAATAATAATAATAATAATAATAATTTTTCAAGTCGAGTCAACCGCTACCATTTTGTTTTAATTTTTTCTTTTTTCCCTTCCAGACAACTATCAGCTTTCCTCTAATTTTATGCTGCAAGAGTGGCAAATGGAAGTTATGTAAACTATTCAATATAAAATTTTGCTAATACAATAAATATTTCAACACTTTCTATAATACTTATAATAACTTCTATTTATAAATTTAAAAATTTTAAATTAATAAATATAATAAAATTAATAAAATTAATTAAAGTTTCTCAAACAAAGCACTCCTTCTCCAACTATTGAATTTCAACACGGTTGAAATTAAAATCATCACTAGAGCTGAAATTTACTTTTTGAAAAAGTTGTTAAATTATACTAACACACACGTATATGTATCTATATATAATATGTCTTTTTTTTTGGGTGGGGTTGTTTGATGAAATAAGTAAATCAGTGAGCTATGTACCCAAAAAAAAAAAAAAAATCAATCACTGGGCAGCACAGAAATGATATTAAAACGGGCAAGGATGTCAAGCGCAAGGAATTTTGCTCATAACATGACATGTGGTTGATGGTGTGTCTTGAAACCCCCTTTTTGTTTTTGTCCTTTCCAGCCCACACTTCCCTTTCCTCCTCCAATTCGCTTTAGTTTGAAAATTCGAAGACGGATGTACTACCATTTCATGTTTTATATTCTGGACATTTTAGGGGACTCAACCCAACCCAACAATTTGGCACTTCTCCTCAGCATACCCTGGCAGGCTAAAATTGCAATTTTCTTTCTCTCTATTCAACAAAGCTCATTTTTATGTCTTCTTCTACAATTTATTTATTTATGATAAGAATGAGAATTTAAATTATTATCTTTACACTGTATATCTATTAATTATCACACAAATCACAAATATTATGTAATTGAATTGTTTATTAGGTAGTAATTAGTATTACTCTGTCTTTATTCTTTTCAATTTGGCATGTGAAAGAGATGAGCTGGAAGTTGAGCGCCTTGAAGTGGGGCTATTATTGACTTTAACCCTCTCTACTCCGGTGTAGGTATTCATCTTTCCCGTAAATTTGGTTGAGGCTGTAAAGTCAAAGAAAAAGACTATATATATATATATATATATATATATATATATATATATATGCTTTGAAATAAAAGATTATTCTGATTTGGTTTGAAATAAGAAAAAATAAAAATAAAAAAGAGTGAAATAATATCGCCTCCACATCAGAAAAATTTTGTTTCCGTTGTAAACAAATCAGAGATGTAATAAAAATTTATAAATAAAATCATTTTATTTTTTCAATTTTACACGACTTAACGAGAGTAGTAATATATAATTCCTTTCTCCTCCTACATTTTTCATTCCAACTAAATAAGTAAAAATAATATCAATTTTTTTTCCTTTTACTCCTAATATATAAAATAAAAATATATATTTAATTCTATCATATGAAATAAATCTTTCGCTTCCCTTTTCCCTCTCCCACCCCCTCCCTCTCCCCTCTCCCCTCTCCCCTCTCCCCCACTCCCTCCCCCTCCCTCTCCCCGGAAGCTGCGGAATTAAATTAAAAAGCAAAGTCATAAACCCCAGTATTTAAATGAGACCCGTTCTCAGATACGTATCATATAGCTTACAATTTTTTCGGATTACTATTAATTTATTCTCAAAATATTAATTCCAAGTCGAAATTTATACTCCAAAGTTTCTTTATGAATTGATGCTTTTCTTGTGAACCTTACAGGAGTTGTTTGAGCTCATAATGCCAAACACTTGATACCCACAAAAAACAAAACACCTCTTATATATCTGTCAAACCCTCCAAAGTTGACTTGTTAATTGGGTCGACCATATAAAACCAGACAGCTTCGGGGGCATTCATAATTTGCAATCTTTGTTGGCACTCTCTCTCTCTCTCTCTCTCAGCCTTGTTAGGGTTTCCAATTGGATGTCATCCATAACTTTTCCTAAACTAGAAATTTAAGGTACCAAAATCGTTCCAACCCATAAGTACATGTTTTTGTTTCTTTCTTGAAATTAAAGAAAGAGGTATGAATTGGTGTTTTGGGATAAAGCAATCACATTTGGATGCCAAATGATTTAAGCATATTGTGACAACTGTAACCACCTCACTGCAAATGAAAGAGAAGCCAAGGAGGGAGGACATCTCAAATAATTTTATTTTTTTAAAAAAAAAAAGCTATAACAAAACATTCGTGAACAATTGGTTTGGATAAAAAGGTGTTAAGTTAAATTTAAAAGAAACCTAAACTCTATTTTCAAACTTGGCATCATTAGTGATTGATTAAGAAACACACACTTGGCCACAATGATGCTCTATTTATCATCCCCACTAAATGAAAATTTAATTTAATGGTGCTGGAGGGAGGTGGATTCCATGCTCTATAGGAAAAATGCATCAGACTTGTCAAATGGTGGAAAAATCTGCATACCAGAAGGAAGATGATAATAGCTTAAAATTCAGAAGAATAATTTTTTAATACCACCGGGCACAAGTGGCCTCGGGTTCTCAAACGCTACTAAGTAGTGATATCATTCTTAGATAATCATCCGTCACACGCGCACGCGCACGCGCACGCGCAGGCACAGGCACAGCATAGGCAAGGCATATGTTAATTGACATTGGCAGGCACCTTCTTCACACCCATCACTTTTCCACGCCAATCCGGACACTACCTAAGCCAGACCCACCTGTGATTATAAACCATTAAATAAATTAAGAATATAGGATTATAGATGAAACAATTAATGTTAACTTTCATAAAAATGAATTTTAAAATTTAGTAAATGAAAAAAGTAATGAAAATATGATATCACATGACTCCCCCATGAAAATGACAAAGAAATTAACGTAAAAAATGAAAATGAGTCTAGGGAAGAGATTATTAGAAAGTGAAAATTTTTACCTAATCACATGAAGATATAAGAATTAAAACAAGTTATAAAAATATAGAAAACCAATTAGTATTATTGTCTAAAATAAAGCCAAATTGTATAGAAGAAGCCCTTAAGAATAAGAGCAGGATAGAAACTATGGAAAATGAATTAAATCAATTTTTTAAAGAAATAATGTATGGTTATTAGTGGGCAAACCAAATGATAAATCTATAATTGAAATACAATGTATTTTTAAAAATAAAATGGATGAAAATGGAAATATTATAAAAAATAGAACTAGATTAATTGTGAAACGAAATTCACAAGAAGAAAAAATAGATTATGATAAAACATTTGCACCGGTAGTTAAGTTAAAAGCAATTAGTTACTATTAGGCTGTGCATACTTTAAAATTTTAAATTGTTTCAAATGGATATAAAAAATAATTTTTGAATGAATATATAAAATAAAGTTATATGTTAGTCAACCTTCCTAGATTTGAAGAATTTAATAAAAAAAAAATTATGTTCATAAATTGAAAAGGGCATTATATGGTTTAAAACAACGAAACGAAATTCACAAAAAGAAAAAATAGATTATGATGAAATATTTGCACCGATAGTTAGATTAAAAGCAATTAGGTTACTATTAGGCTATGCATACTTTAAAATTTTAAATTGTTTCAAATAGATATAAAAAATAATTTTTTGAATGAATATATAAAATAATAAATATATGTTAATCAACCTCCCTGGATTTAAAGAATTAAATAAAAAAAATTATGTTTATAAATTGAAAAGGGCATTATATGGTTTAAAACAACCACTTAGGATATGATATGAGAGATTAAGTGATTTTCTCATGAAAAATAATTTTAAGAAAAAAAAAAGTTGATCTTAGTTTATTTATTAAACATGTTGATAATGATATTTTGATTGTACAAATTTATATTGATAATATTATTTTTTGTGCCACTAATGAATAATTATGTGATGATTTTAGTAATATGATAAAAAATAAATTTGAAATATCTATGATGAATGAATTGAGTTTTTTTTTTTTTTTTAAGATTTGCAAATTAAACAAACACTTGAAAGAATTTTTATAAATCAAGAAAAATATATAAAAAAAATTAATTAAGAAATTTGACATAGAAAATTCAAAAAGTCTTAGTGCTCCAATACCTACCTCAATTAGGTTAGACTTATATGAAAAAGGAAAAAATGTTTGTCAAAAACTTTATAGGATTATGATTGGTTCATTGTTATATTTAACTACTTTACGTTCTTATATTTTATATAATATATGTTTATGTGCTAAATTTCAAAACAAATCCAAGAAGTCACATTTAAAAGTCACAAAAAATTGAAATATGTAGGGATACATATAATTTAAGAATTTGGTATCCAAGAAATTTAGATTTTGAATTAATTATATATTCGGATACTGACTATACTAGATACAAAATTGACCTAAAAAATATCTCAAGTATTTGTCAATTTTTAGGAAATAGGATTGTGAGTTGGATGTCTAAAAAGCAAAACTCAGTTGATTTATGCATAACCATTTAGAATATGTGCCAATAAAAAATTGTTGAATTCAAATTTTATGACTAAAACAATAACTAAAAGATTATGGATTAGATTATAAAAATATTTTGATAAAATATGATAATATAAGTACTAAACCCTTTTATAATATAATTAGATACCATTTTATAAGAGATTATATTTTGAATAGAGATATTGTTTTAAAATATACTGATACTAAAATCAATTGGCGGACATTTTTTCCAAATCCTTAAATAAAGAAAGATTTGAATTCATTAAAAATAAAGTTGAAGTTTGTTTCCACTTTTAAAGAAAGAAAATAATTAAAAAAAAAAATCAGAAGATTGTATAGAAGCGTGGGTAAAAACAGGAAATAGTGGTTCTATGTTTTGCCTAGTTTGATACGATTTTCTATATACTACTGGTTCTATTTCAATAAAAACTCTATTTCTTTTTTGTGCTTCGATAAATGTTTGTAATTTTTTAATTTAAATTTAAATTTTCTTATTTTTGATAAAACAAAAAAGGAGGAAATGAGAAAATGTAAACCATTGTGAAAAATTGTGCATATATTAGGAGAGATATAATAAAATGTTTATATGTTCATTAATATAGAGGGACCATGATCTTGAGTAATTATAAGCAAATTGTTTTCTATTTTTCTTTATGATTTTTTTGTTACAAAAAAGGAAAGATTATTGAGAAAATTATTGTTGAATTTTAATGTTTTGATGATAAAAAAATATTTCATTTGTTACAAATCAATCTATTTAGTGTGCAAGTATTAAGAATAAACTTTTATTAAGTTAAGACTAACTTCTATGACTAAAAGATAGAGACACTGATTTTATAGAGGTTATTGTGGATCAGAAGTAAAACAAAAACTAACTGTCTGAGCAAAGATTAATCCGTCTGAACAAAAGCATAAAAGCACTTAGCATAGAAGTATCATGCTTTTATAGAAGAAGTCGTGACATTATCCAGAAGCTATAGAATCCGGACAGTTTTGAAATAAATATGATTTTATCTCAAATCAAAACCCAGCTCAATTAAGTATAAATTGAATGCTATACTTAGTCTAGAAACATGCCTAAATACATCATCAGAGGTTTAGGCAATTGAAAATTTAAATTTAAATTATTTATTACAGTAGAAGTAAATTTTCAAGAACAACAAGCTGATTTTTAGATGAGGTTTTATCATCTGTTACTTCTTCAATAGTTTATTATTTTCAAATTTGAAAATATCACGTCAAAGAGAGATTGTTGTTGTTTAAATTCAAATATTTATAGGGATAAAAATCAAAGAATAAGGTGGAGAAAATCAAACACATATTAACAATTTAACCAAATTTTTATAATAGTAAAAATTTTGAGAAGCCAACTTTGCAGTCTTAAGTCTTCTCCATGGTGAACAGTTTTAACAACTTCTTAAGATTTAAAGTTTAATATACATAGAATACTCAACATCTTTTACAGAGTCATTTTAATATTTTGGGAGTGAGATATTAGTTTTGAAAGTTCTACTTGATCAGTGTTGGTTGTCGATCTATTGTAAGTCTGAGATTGCTTTGTGTTTGTTATATACTGTTAAATTTCAAAAAGTTTGGAAAGAGTGTGAGAAATACTTTATTAGATAGATTAAGTAGTTGAATAAGAGTTAAAGTAGAGTGTTTGTTGGATTAAATTATTCTCAAGGTTAAAGATATAGAGTGTCAATAAAATTGGATATACTCAAATTTGTAGCTTTCATTGATAGTGAAAACTGACAGTTGTTGGATCCTGATTTATTGAGCTAGAAGAACGAACGTAGGTGTAAAACAAACCACTATAAAAATTGACTTGATCTCACTATATATTGCTCTTTATTTTTGTTACATACTTACTTCCAATATAATTTGATCTTAGAATTATTTAGATTTTTAGTAGGGAAAAATTTTAAATTGAAGTCAATATTGTTATGAGAGTCAATATATTTAATTATTTATTATTATTAATTTTGATATGTAACTATGGTAATGATAGGTTAAAATAAAAAGAATATGAAAAAATAAATATAGTAAAAAGATGTGATTTTTATTTTATTGTTATCTAATAAAAAATGTATAAATGATTCAAATTTTATAAAAAAAAAATACAATATCTTATCAAATTATAAAAAATTTAATCAACTATCAAATGCCTGATACATTTCATTTTTAATCTTTTAATCATCTTCATCGCTACAAAACAAAAGCTGTTGCAAAAAGTATTGGCTAATCTGTGTGTGTGTCTGTGTGTGTGAGAGAGAGAGAGAGAGAGAGAGGTGATAGATCACAGATGGGACGTAGATGTGGCCTGTGGACGTGGGTGTGAGTGAGGGCGTTGTTGTCAGAGGGAGAGAGGAAGAGAGAGAGAGTGAGAGAGAGAGGTGGGTGGGGTCGGGTTGTTGATTAGATATGATGGTGTGTATTAATTTTTTTTTTGAACGGTTCTATTTGGAATTGAAACCGATGGTTCTGGTTCTGGTTCCGGTTCCATTCTTCGAAGAATCAAGACCATAACCATTACCTACGATTTCTCTAACGGTTTTGGTTCTCCGATTCTGATTCCGGTTCTAATACCATCCGATCCGGTCTGGTCCGGTTCAGTTTCCCGTTCAAATGGAACCGGGGCCTATCCCACTTCCTACGGCGTCCGACCACATTTCCCATAGTAGTGACAAAGCTGTTATAGTGACTGGAAGGTCACCTATGAACTGTCAATGGAAGGACGTGACAATCAGGGGCTTGGCTGTTTCCTTTCATAAACACTATTGATAGGGCTGTCATCTCACCGTTGCCATATTTGGCATCGTTGATGTTCTGCTCTCTTGGTTCGCATTTGGTGGGAGCACGAAAGAAACATTCATGCAGGGTTCGGCGAGTTTTACTGATCGGGTGAGGAACCTTTTTTTGAATCTTTCCAACATGCATGTCATTAAATTCAAAATTTTTTTGGTGGGTGGGTCAGGGGGTTACCCCTGTAAGTCTAACGAGGTTCTAATACGGTCCCCCATGTCCACCCCCCAAAAAAAATATTTTTTTTGAAGTTATTCTATTACCGAGTCGTGTAAATATTTTTCAGAGTAATGGTATGAATGTTGGTCATTCCGGTCACAATTTTACTTGTAGTAGACTGATTCTCAATTATATAAATCGCATTCATCAAAATCCTGCCTTAGTTTTTTTCCGTCTTTTAGGAAAAAAAAAAAAGAAAGTATTACTCTATTCATAGATTTCATTTAAAAAATGAAAAGAAAAATTATAGGGGAAAAGAAAGAGGATCATAATTTTTAAGATGGGGTAGGCATCCATTAACAACGGGTGTAAAATTTATTTTGACATAATTTTTTAATTGTGGATTTAAATTTCATATAACGATGGACATTAAATATAATTTTTTGTTTATAATTAATATCATTTGTTCTCTTTTTTATTTTCATATACTTTCTCTTATTTATTATTTTTTTTATATATATTCTCTCCTTTTTATTTGTTTTTTTGATCAAGTCTTTTTCTCTCTTTTCAATACGTTAATTTTTTTTTCTTCCCATAAACCTCTCTCGTCTCCACGAGGCCTGAGTTATAGTATTTGTTAGCTTCTCCCTCCCCCCCCCCCTCCCCCGGGACCCCTTTCTTAAAATTCTAATCTTGGGGTGGTAGGCTATAATCACAAAAGGCCTCATACTCATCAAATCAAGAGAGGGAGAACGTCTGAAAAAAGACGATTGACTTTGAAAAATAACCGAAGGTTATGGTGAATTAATAATTTTGTCCTGTGAAGTGATGTAATATTGATCTTAACCTTCACGTTAAAATAGTCATACTGCGCCACTAAACACTCCCATTTTTTTTTCTTTTTTCTTACAATAAATAACTTATTTTATTGATTTTTAAATTTATAAGTGTTTTTCTTCAATTTTTATCTCCTCCCCCAAATTTCATGAACCGATTTTTCACTCTCTACTTAATTTACTTTTTTCTTCCCTTTGGTTGGAATAAAAAATTACATGTCTTGGAGAGGCGTGAGGGAAGAAAAAAAAAGTTAATATAATTATAAGCGAGAGGAGTGGAGATTGGATACGCTTGAAGAAAAAAATATATATAAAAGTTGACGGATTAAGAGAAGAGAGAAAGAGTGGGGCAGGAAAAACATAAAGAAAAATTATTATATAGAAAATAATAAAAAAAGAGTACATGAAAATAAAGAGAAAATAGAATAAATAATATTAAATATCAAAAAACTATATCTAATGTTAGCTGTTAGATAGAATTTAGATGTAGTTTTCATATTGGATATTAATAAATCATGCCCGGTCTAAAATTTATAGTTATAATTTATTATGTTAATCTAAACATGATTTGAAAATTTTGATATTTAAATTTGTTTTATATTAGCGGATTCAATCAAACATTGGGAGGGAGTTTAAAAATATCCGTTCTAACACTATTCACAAATTCCACTAACAAAAGTGGACGGGAGAGAGAGAGAGAATACGAGACAATTTAGTAATCACAAACACTTTTTATAATCTCATATCTTGAATTCAAATCTTGATATAGTTAAAAAAGAGTACAAGCATGTATTATAAATTCTAAGATACTTTAAAATTAACTCTTATAATTAATTTTGTTACACTAGACATGATTAAAAATTATGATATTAAAATTTGTTTTTGTATTTGTTGATTCGGAGTAGTACTTCTTTTTTAAATATTACTATAAATCAATTTTTTTTTTTATTTTACCACACATATTCTTCAAATGTTGCAACAATGAAAATTTATATATTTGATAATAAACTTACAAATAGTGGAATCATGTTGTCTTAAAACCCCTATTTTATAAATTATTTATATTTGATAATTATATTAAATTTGATTAAATGCTATTTAAATTGAATTGAGTATTTAAGGGGGGCGAAACTCTCCTGATCTTCATTTTTATTGTACATAAAACTCAAAATTAAAATTTTATTTAAAAGATATTCACTACAAAAAAATACGGTTTTAACCATGAATTTTTACAACGGAAAATATTCGTCGCTATTTTACGACGAAAAAGTTTTTCGTCGCTAATTTGCCACAAAATTTGCAACAAAAAGGAAGTCATGACTAAATTAGCAACGGACATATCATTCGTAGCAAAATTCGTCGCTAATTAGTGACGAAAAAATTTTCGTGGCTAAATTCATCGTTAATTAGTGACAAAAAAATTTTTGTGACTAAATTCGTCGCTAATTGACAACAAAAAATTTTTTGTTACAAATTTCGTCGCTAAATAGCGATGAATAATTTAATCTTTTTTAAATATAATTTTATTTTTTTATTTTTATTTTTCTTTTATTAATATGTAATATTTAAGTTAAAAATTAATTTAGCTCGCTAGACGAAAATTTTTTTATATATAATTAAATAAAATATAATATTAATATAACATTTAAATTAAAAAATTAATTTAGCAACGACACGACGAAATATATATATGCGTTGGTAATTTAGCGACGGATTCCAAATCCGTCGCTGAATTTAATAAGAATTTTATTGTATTTTTATTTTATTTTAATAATTTCAGCGACAGATTCGGAAATCCGTCACTGAATTTTATCTTCTTTTAATTATAATTTTTTCTTATTTTTATTTTATTTTATTAATTTATATTAACAAATCATATTATTATTTTATAATATTTTAATTTACATTTTATTTTATTATATTATATTTCATTTTTTTAGGAGAATAATATTATTTAATTATTAAAAAAACCATATATTTTATTTTATTTAAATTATATATATTAATTTATTTATTATTTTTTTTCTTTTTTTTGTTTGATTTAATATTTTTTAAATATTTTTTATTATTGTATAGGTAATTTTATTTTATTTGTATTATTTTATTCAATAATATAAAATTTTTAATTAAATATTAATCCGCGTAGGTGTCGACGCCCAGGCAGGCAGGCAGGCGCGGGCGCCCGCGCCTACTGGGTTGCCTGCGCGCCCACGCCCTAGCTGGCGCGCGCCTGGGGCGTGCCTGCCTGGGCGCCCAGGCAAGCAGGCGCAGGCGCCTAGACAGGCGCGCGGGCGCCCAGGCAGGCGTGGGCACCTAGACAGGCAGGCGCGGGTGCCCGCACCTGCTGGGGTACCCTTTGTTTTAATACTAAAAAAATATGCAGTTGAAGGGATTCGAACCTTGCATCTCAGATTTGAACAGAAGACATCACTACTGCACCATCGCTTAGTGTTAGTGTTGTGTGATAATATTTTTGTTTTCTTTCTTCCTTCTCTTTGTTTTCTATTCGTCTCAAAATTCATCACGATAATATTTTTGGTTTAGTGGTTTACAGGTTGCGTGTGCGTGCAGAAGTTCGGATTCAGAGTTCGAACCGCGGTGGAGATAGAAGGCGCGACATTTTTCAACAATTAAGAGTTAATGCCGGAGCGCCTGCGTGGGGGTGCTGGCTCGGGCGGGCAGGTTGCATGCTGGTGTTGGCTCGGGTGGGCAAGGGAGGGCAAGGGACGTGCTGGCAAGGGCGGGCAAGGGCGGGCAAGGGCGGCACGTGCGCTCCATGGACATTTCGATGAATTTGGAATCAGCGACGGATTCCAAATCCATAGCTGAATTTGGCGAAGGATTCTGGCGACGGATTTGGAATCCGTCGTTGAATTTGGGACGAATAATTTTGATATTTTTTTTCCTAAATTAACGACGGATTTTAACGACAAAAATTATCTGTCGCTGAATTTGGGACGAATAATTTTGATATTTTTTTTCCTAAATTAGCGACGGATTTTAGTGATAAAAATTATTTGTCGCTAAATTTAGCGACGAATTTTAGATTTTCGTCGTTAAATATAGTAACGGATTTTTTTATGTTGTTAATTTAACGACAGATAATTTTTCGTTGCTAAATTTTGGTGACGAATTTTAACGACGAAAAATTATTTGTCACTAAATTTAATGACGGATTTCTAATTTTCGTCGCTAAATTTTTGCGACGCGTTATTAGCGATGAAAAATTTTTCATCGTTAAACCGTCGTTAATGTTTTTAGTGACGAATTTTTTAAAAATTTTCATAGTTAAATTTATAGCTAAAAAACTGTTTGTTTACGGTGATCGTTGTTTAACCACCGGATCAACTGGATTTGAAATAAAATTTCCTATTTTGTCGGCTTGTCTCGTACAGATTCAAAATATGGAATTAATTAGTTCATTTTCAATGTGTCATCAATAGAATCTCATTATTTTTTTCTAAATATGGTGCACATTACTGGACAAGAGACGTAATTTTTTCTCTATTAACTTTTCAAAATAATTCGGCAAAATAGGGAATTTCTTGTCAAATTTATTTATTTTTTTCTTAAGATTATAACTCAAATTATTGCTTTTTATGTTTTTTTTTTTAGTTTAAATAAATTTATGATAAAAGTAGTTGCGAGTATTTAATTATTCATATTTAAATATCAAGAACTGTTTAGAGAAATTTTGTAAATTAAAATACTTAATTGCTCCTGTTTAAAAATTCAAAAAAGTAGACAATAAAATTGTCAAACAATCTATTTATTAACTAACATCACAACCCTTTAAAGTCATTATCGGTTTTTATCCAAAAGTTATCTAGAAAATAGTGATTTGATTCGTGAAAAAAAATGGTCAAAATATTTATAAAAAATAGTTGATTTAAAATACGGATAAGAGTTTGCCACCTTACTTACCCTATATGCATAGGAATGAACAGAAAAATGAGACTAATAAATTGTCTTTTCTTTTTACACATTATCTCATTTTGGCACGCTACTATTAGGATATATAAGATATCCAAATTAAGTCTAATTCCCATTTATCGTACTTTAACCAAAAAGATAAATAAAAATATCAATCGCATAATCTTTTTTTTTTTTGTCATGTTAGTAGACAATGTTTGTAAATTTGAACTTATTCCAATTCATTTCGATTTTAGCTTATTTTATTGTAAAATATTTTTTAATAATATACAAAATTTTGGAAAAAAAAAAGATAAGAACTAGATTCAGTATTAGTAATTTTATTTAATTTAGCTAAAATTTAGTTTCAATTTTATTTATTGTTTTTTAATATAGAGGCGGCAGGAAAAAATCAAATGAAATGAGAAATTCCAAATATAGATGGAAGGGAGGGATTTTTTTTAACTAAAATATGGTTTTTTTAATCAAAATTATTGAAATAGGTTTTTATTTTTTTTCCATTCCAAATCTAAAGAAGTCGCAATTGGGGTTCGCAACTTCTGAGATCGCCTCCACAATCGCGATTTCATTCTTTAATTTTTCAAATTTATTTAATTTAAAAAAAAATTTGGTTGAAAGCACAACTTTGAATCCGCTTTCAAAGGCAAGACACAGGATCTCACCTTTTTAAATACCCCTCCTCCCTCATGCCTTCTCTCATGTGCTCTTTCTCTCTCTCTTTTAAAACTCTCTCTCACACTCGGATCTCTCTTAGAACTCTCTCAATCTTAGCTAGGGGTGTTATGATACCCGAATAGTATTACGAGTACCTGTGACACTACCTGGTCAAAGCTCAAGTTCAAGCTCTATCAACTCGAGCTCGGGACGAAGCAAAACCAAGTGTCTCTCTCTGCCAAGTTCTCTCTCGGGATTAGTCCTCTCTCAATCTAGATCTCGCCTAGGGTTTTTCTACAAAGATGATGCAACAAGCAATAAGAGGAGTCGATCCGCAACCGATGACAGTGCCAACATCAATGGATCAGCAGCATCGATGGATCAACAACAGTATCAGTACCAACAGAAGTCACTCTCGCGTCTCGACTCTCGACTCTCGACTCTCGACTCTCGACTCTCGACTCTTGACCTCGATTCTTCAAAGTTCAAGCTTTTTGCGGGACGAAGATTTTGTTCACCTCTCCGTCACTTCTGCAATATCACCACTCAGAAATCGAATCGATTAAAGGTAAACTCTCCCTCTCTCTCTCTCTCTCTCTCTCTCTCTTTCTTTCTCTCTCTCTCTCTCTCTCTCTCTCTCTCTCTCTCTCTCTCTCTCTCTCTCTCTGGTTTTTTAAAAATCTGTGAATCTAGGGTTTTTTAAGATTTTTGTTCGTATTCCTTAGTCTTTACTGAGATTTTTGAAAGATCTGTGAACCTATGGTCTCTGCAAAATCTCTCTCTGTCTTTGCAAAAGCTCGGGTATGAGCTCGGGCTGGAGCTCGAGCTCAATAATTACAGGCTCGACGAGATCGAGTTCGAGATCGAGCTTAACCAAAAAGCACTCGAGTCGAGCTCGGATATTGCTATTACCTGACTCGACTCGACTCGAGTGTCGTAACATCCCTTGACTCAGCTCTCAGATCTCAGAACTCTCTCTCACTCTCAGATCTGTCTCTCACTCTCTCAGATCTCAGATCTCATATCTCTGTCACTCTATCTCTCAGATCTCAGATCTCAGATCTCAGATCTCAGATCTCAGATCTTTCTATCCTTTGTGCAAACCCCCAATATTTTTCTCCTTCCCCTTGGTGCCAACTTTGCAACTCTGTCTCTCTTTCATGCGACCTTGCCTCCCCTTTGCGGATCTTCGGTGTTAGGAAGGTCAGACATAGTTTTTTTGTCCATTTTTTGTAAAGTGAGATTATGGATCTCGCTTTTATTTTTTTGTGTTTTTTTAAAATTACTTGCAAATTGAAAAGAAATTAATAAAGTTCGGTCTCGACTTCAAAAGTCGTGGTCCTCATCATGGCTTAATGAAAAAAAAAAACCTATTTTAATAATTTTGATTAAAAAAATCATATTTCTTTCCATCCCATGTTTAACAACGAGTCTCTCTCTCTCTCTCTCGACTTGCACGGATATAACATTATTTTTAAAATAAGTATAACCCCACAATATTTCACTCTAGAAATCTTATACTCATTCTAGATTTACACAATTTCGAATCAATAATTTTAATTTTCAAATTATATCAATTGTCACAATCAAATTTCGAAACAATACAGTCACAATTCTTAACAATACAGCCAAACATCTCAACAATACAGCAAATTCAAGAAAATAAACAAATCAAATAACGTATAGTTAAAAAAAGATACAAAAAAAAAATAAATTTCATAATTTAAACAAATATACAAAGTATAAAAGACAAAAATTTTAATGTTTTCTTCTTTTTTTATTATACTGTCTAACACTTAAATCAGCTATAGTATTTGTACAGTTATCACGAGATACTAAACCCATATAATCTATCTGTGTGATCTGTGAGAGGCCTATATCGTCATGGTAGGGGTCAAAAAAAGGAGAATGGATACGTGATATAGTGGTGGTATATCATCTCTCTCTATTTGTGTCAATCCCTCATCCATATAACTATCGGGATGAGCTCCCCTCTTAGAAGTCCTTGGAGTAACAATCTAAGAGAAATCATCTAATACAGGTATGTAGAAAGATGAAAACTCACTTAATCCAGTCGAAGATCCTGCGGCGTCATGCGACTGTTGAAACGGTGACGGTGACACATGATTTGACGACGGTGGTGGTCTCCTAGGATGTCTGCTCCCTCGTTATTGTCCACGTGCTTGTTCCTCATCACTTACGTCGTCACCATCTCTAGTCGGTATAATTCTCAAAAGATATGTCATATCATCAGTTAAAATCGAAATAACTGAATCAGCAAGTGTATGAAAGTCGACACTGGACTATCTCGAATTTCATGTAATATATCCCACTACAAGAAAATATATATATGTTAGTTAAAATAAACAATTAAAATTATTGATTAAGAATGAAAAAAAGAAAGTTGTAGAATAAGTCAAATAAGCTCCTCGACGACCAATGAATTGGCGGGAGATTATGCGAAACTAGGCGAAATAGACAGGATCGAGGGCAAGTCCGAAGGAAGTGTCAAGTGAAACTAGATGGTCGTGTCAGTGAGTCCAAATATCTACGTAAATTGTATACTCTGTCGACCAATCGACTTTTAGTACATCTCTCGTGCTTGTATCATGGAGTCGATGCTGAGTGTTACAATGAATAAGAATAGACTAAAATGTTCCATACTGTCAAATCAATCTATCAGGGAAGCACCACTCCACTATACTAAAACAGATCAATGAGACCCGTGCGTACCAAATATCCCTCATCGTGATAATAGTTGGGGAGAGATGACAGTAACTTCTCAGTATATGGGACTCAAACGACCTGCTCCATGTCTGCCTATCAAGTGCCTCCCTATACATTGACACCACGTGTGTGGGGAGTGTAGTAATATTAAACTCCACATTCCACCATAAAGCGAGTGAACCATCCTTCTCAACGTGCAAAGATTGTCTAATCGGAGCTATGTAAGGAAACCGCTCCCACCCTCAAATTTGTAACAACACTAGTGGCCTACCAATTTTACGTGAATTTATGTGTGTGGCAATAAAAGTTATTTGTACAAATATACCAAGCACGCAGACTCCCAATTATAAGCTCCCGAAATCTCTAAATCGTCTAACAATAATAAATACTATAAATATATAAAGTATACTATCTTATCATAAAACAGTACTCCCTCTATTAATAGTAAAATATACGCTCGTGTCTACAGTATAATATGTACATCATATATTCCATCGGACAACTCAGAAAAATTTTAGACAATCACGACATACTCAACGTGTAACATCAAACTCGTTCGCAACACTAGAACCACTACTATGACCAACATGTTTATCATCTTCTTTTTCATCATCATCCTCTTCTTCCGTCTCCTCTTCCGCCTCTTCTTCCACAATTTCTTCTTCATCAACATTATTCTCCACATCTGCGATAGCAACATCTACTCGTGATTCGATATGCGGATAGTTATTCGTATAATCACAATCTTGTTATATGAACGTTTCACCATTGTATGAATTTATATACAACTCATGCGTGATACCCATTTCTATACTCATCACAAACTCCATTAAGTTCAAAATGTCATCATCATTACTAATTGATACCAATTCATACCATACATTCCCCTATTATATGTACAACATGGGACAACGATGAAAAATCTCCACATTTTATCTATCGAATTTACCTAAAACCCTTACATATCACGAATATCAACTCATTATAACATACATTTTTCTTTACTCTAATTAATTTCGAAAGTTCACGGTCATAACAAACTCTATTCTCACTCATCACAATTTTATCATTACTATAATATAACAATCTCACCATATCCATTATTTTTTTTTAAAAAAAATAACTTGTTAACATATAATTATATCATTCAACAAAAATATTTCAATTAACCTAAAATATATTACCCAACATATATATCATTTACAATTACATTAAAATTTTCAAATTAAACAGATCAAAGAATACATATTTTAAAAAATTACTTTCGGATTTTGAAGTGTCTGTGTATAGGAGCTTCTATGATGCATAATCAAGTCACCCAGGATTGAGGTTTTGCTCAACAATGTCAAAATATAGCAAAGAAGAAATGAGAAAATAGGAAGAAGGCGAGTGCCGGAGCGGAGGAGAAGGAGGAAGCAGAAGAAGAAAAAAAAGAAGAAGAAAGAAGAAAAAAGAAAGAAGAAATGCTTCAGAATTTAGGGTTTGAGTATATTGAGTTTACAGAAGAAGAAAAAAAGAAAGAAAAAAAAGAAAGAAGAGTGAGTTCGGGATTTAGGGTTTGAATACATCGAGTATTGAAAATTGGATATACTTTATTTTAAATCATGTCAAATTTTCAAAATTCGATTTTACACGTATAGATTTGACGGACATATTTAGAATGTTTTTTAAATTTATATTATTTTAAATTTGAAAAATAAAATGATAGTTACAGCAAAACGAAGTGCGGTTTGAAATGTGAGAGGGAGAGAGTGGGACCCAGTGAGAGAGTGTTGTGGGCGCTGGCAATTGGGAGTCTGACAGAATGGTTCTCCCCACAAAACCCCTCGCTCCCTCATTTTAAGCCTCGCTCGCTCACTTTCTTAAAATAAACCACTACCCCCTCCCTCTATCTCGCGGTCTATTGATTGATTCTATTAGTAACACAATGGCAGATGGACCGCAAAAGACAGCGGTGGTGGAGGATGCACCACCAGCAGCAGCGGCTGAAGAAGTGGCGGTTGCCGCTGGCGTGCCTGCCGTCGACAAGCCCGAAACCACCAAGGAGAAAGAATTACCGCCGGAGCCCGAACCGGAACCTGAGACGGCGGCCGAAAAGGTGGCGGCTGTTGTTGGAGAGGTAATCGAGGCGGAGAAGCCGAAAGAAGCGGCGGCGGAGGAAGAGAAGATTCCTCAGTCAGTTTCTTTCAAGGAGGAGTCGAACGTGGTGGGCGATCTTCCCGAAGCACAGAAGAAGGCTCTCGAAGAACTTAAACAGCTCGTTCAAGATGCTCTCAACAAGCACGAGTTCACCCCTCCCCCTCCTCCTCCGCCTCCGTCTTCCAAGGAGGAGGAGAAGCCGGCAGAGCCCACGGAGACCAAGCCCGAGGAAGAAAAGAAAGAAGTGGTGGAAGCAGCACAGGAAGCCGAACAGCCACCACCACCGCCTGCGGCTGAAGTTGTAGAAACAAAAGAAGACGCACCTCCTGCACCAGCAGCGGAGGAAGGAAAGGCTCTTCCGACGGCAGAGCCATCGGAGTCGGTGGTGGTTGCCGAGGTGGTGGAGGCTGTGACTGCCACCGCTGTCGACGAGGATGGGGCCAAAACAGTTGAGGCTATCGAGGAGACTATCGTGGCAGTTGCGGCTCCTCCGCCGGCAGAGGAGGCAGCACCGGCGGCGGGGGAACCTCCCAAAGAAGAAGAAACCGTGAAAGAAACTCTTCTGCCGGAGCCGGAGGAGATCTACATATGGGGGATTCCACTTCTGGGAGACGAGAAAAGCGACACAATCCTGCTCAAATTCCTGAGAGCGAGAGATTTCAAGGTGAAGGAAGCGTTCACAATGCTCAAGAACACGGTTAGGTGGAGGAAGGAGTTCGGAATTGACGCACTGCTTGAGGAAGATCTCGGGAGTGATCTAGATAAGGTAGTGTACATGCACGGATTTGACAAAGAAGGACACCCAGTTTGCTACAACGTTTTTGGGGAATTTCAGAACAAGGAATTGTATCAGAACACGTTCTCGGATGAGGAGAAGAGACAGAAATTCCTCCGATGGAGGATTCAGTTCTTGGAGAAGAGCATCAGGAAGCTTGATTTCACCCCAAAAGGTATTTGCACTATCGTCCAAGTGAATGATCTCAAGAACTCTCCTGGGCTTGGAATGCGTGAACTTAGATCCGCCACCAAACAGGCCCTTCAATTGCTTCAGGATAATTATCCTGAATTTGTTGCCAAACAGGTAATATCATTTGGTTGGATTCTTGTTGATTATGTTATTCAATGTTTTTCTTTTTGAATTTAATCTAATTTTTGGTGTTTTTTCTTTACTGAATAAAAAAAAGGTGTTTATCAATGTACCATGGTGGTATCTGGCTGTGAATAGAATGATTAGTCCTTTCTTGACACAAAGAACCAAAAGCAAATTTGTCTTTGCTGGACCCTCCAAATCCGCTGAAACCCTTTTCAAGTTAGTATATTCACCTCTCTACTTTGTTGTTGATGCCATCCATGCTACTCTAGCAGATATTGATTCAAATTCAATTGATTTTTTATACCAAAAAAAAAAAAAAAAACAGATATGTATCTCCGGAGCAAGTGCCAGTTCAATATGGTGGTCTAAGCAGGGAAGGTGAACAGGAATTCACCACTGCTGATGGTGTTACAGAGCTCACTGTGAAACCAGCATCCAAAGAAACTATTGAAATCCCGATTTCCGAGGTGACCCACTTCTAAATTTGGAGAATGAGAGATTTTAATTTTATGTCATTTGCTCTGGATATTGAATTGGCGGTTGTGTTTAAATTGATTGTTTTGCAGGCAAGCGTATTGGTTTGGGAGACCAGAGTAGTAGGGTGGGATGTTAGCTATGGTGCTGAATTCGTGCCGAGCGTGGAAGGTGGATACACGGTAATTGTAGAGAAGGCTAGGAAAATAGCTCCTGCTGATGAGACAGTGATCTCCAGCAGCTACAAAACTGGGGAGCCAGGAAAGCTGGTGATCACCATTGACAACCAAACCTCCAAGAAGAAGAAGATCTTGCACAGGTTCAAGACCAAGCCTTCGGAATGAGCTTACCACAAGTATTGGGGAATCTGAATTGAAAGTAATAATTTAGAAAGGGTACATTTGCTTTCACAAACAGAAGGTTTTTTGTTTTTTTTGGGTTGATATGTTTAAATTTTAGGCTTGGTGGGCGTTCTATTTATAATTTGTTTTTGTTGTTGGGAATTATTATCATTGTTAGTAATTTTGTTCTAGTGATGTTTGATTGTGAAAACATTTTTTTTAGGGGGGGGGTTGAGAATCTGGGTACGCATGAATGAGGAAACACAGTGATGATAGGGACTGATGGAAATTGGGAAATGTTGGGTGTATTGTGGCATTTCTGGGCGCAAAAAAGTTGAAACGTCTGTTGCTCATCGTTGAAATTTCGATGCTCTTTGCCTGTAAAGCATTCAATGTAAATTTTATAGTGCCATTTCAGTTTTTGTCCTTAGTTGGTGATGCTCTTACGTTTGGATTTGCTTTGTCTTGCTAATCTCTTTGGGGCCTTGACCAAAAGCAACTATCTGCGTCATACCACGCATCTCGTGTTTTGGGACTTGATTTGCTCAGCTTTATGTGGTTGAACCGTATGTCTCTCTTGCCCCGGTTTGTGTTTTGTTTTCGAAGGGAGGAAAGATGATTTTGGCAAAGTTGCTCTTTTATGTTAGCAAAGCAGTCTTTGAAAGGGTGAATCCAAATGAATTCTGTCAATTCAAATAATTTTACGATATTCAAATCAAATTATCTAAATAATCTGAATATCAGTTGCTAAAAATCAAAAGGAAAATATGAACGTAGATTCTTGTGCCTAGAAATTGAGAAAGTATGAGAAAGTGCTTGGTTAAAAGGGTATAAGAATCAGAAATGGAAATGAAACCTATATAAATTGTTTGGATTAATGAAATGGAAATGATGTATAGGAATGAAACTTTCAAGATATAGGATTCATGAAACTCAAGTAAAATGAAAAGTTTAGGTCAAAACCCACGTGTGAAACCTATAAAAAAATTTAGTCACTTTTTGCCCTTACCTCCTTCGGCAACCGGTCTACCCTCTCGCATTTCTATTTTCTCTGTTTCAATTCCATGGACTCTCCCGCAATTAGTCCATTTTTCAGTTCATCTCAATCAATTTTTAACAACTATCAAAAAATGATTTCAAAATCTTAATCCCATAAATTTTCATCTCACTCTCTCTCCTTTTTCTCCGTTTTCAAGCTGCAAGAAGAAGAAAAAGAAAAACATCACTGACCCAAAACTCCTAATGGTTATTGACATTAAAGGAATTAGTGTTAGGGTTAGGGTTTGGATCCAAATTGGGTTTTGGTTACAGTGGGTTTGTTTGAAAGAGGGATAGGAGTTTAGGTGGGAAGGAAGTGATAGTTGGGCAGAGGATGCAGAGCAATGTTAGGGTTTTGAGCAATCCATTGCCCCCTGCATGAGGTACTTTGGGTTTGTCAAGAAATTCGGGGTCAATCCAAAGGAGGACCGCTGATTATATGAGGCAAGAGGAGTTACCAAGATGGTGGTCTGATTCATCATAAAAAGAATTTTAATAAAAAAGTTTTTATCAAAAAACATTTTTTGTCAAACATTTTTTTATCATAAAAAATTTTTAATAAAGGGGCTAAATTTTTAATAAAAAAAACATTTATCAAATATTTTTTATTATAAAAAATCCATTTTTATCTAATATTTTTTTACCACAAAGGATTTTTAATAAAAAACATTTTAATTATAAAAGTATTTATTTGAAAAAATATACAAACCAAATATTAATAATAGTAATTATATTCATTTTAGAATTTGAACCAAACAATAATATCAGATTTCGTTCCGATTCCGAAAGTTTTTTATTTCGATTCCAATTTTAATTTTTGAGTGCGAATCAAATGACATATGAGTTTTGATTTTGATTTTTATAAGTGAAATATGTAGTGACTTACCACTTAATCAATTTTATCCTTATTAAGCTAAGCCCTCATTGTATTTAATGAATAACTAAACATTATTGGCTAAGGTTTGCCAATCTCATACATCTCCCTCATTTGCGTGCCTCTGCCTCTTACACTAGGTATGATCTCTTGTAATATGAAAATTTCCGAAGTCTAGGACGACAGTGCTGGGAAAGTTGTTACAGTCAAAGGGATAAGGAAGGGAAAAGCATTGCATTTGAAGAAGAAAAGTGGTACTTTGAAACGTACCTGTTACTAAGAGATAAGATAAGGATTAAGGGTTGGTTTTTAAACACCGAGCTCTGAAGAAATTTACTCATAAATGTCAAATCAGGACGAAGTAGGCATCACAACTTCCAGATGGCTTCTAACAATTACTTTGACGTATACTTTATATATTTAAAATTAGACTAAATTTTTGATACAATATATTTTAGTTTATGTTACTTTGTTTATGCATTTTGATATTCCATGTCTTTGGATTCCATCAGGACTGACCCAATCAGAACCGAAGTGATCATAAACTTCTCTTTCCTGACCGGTTAGATATGATTTTAATTTCATCAAGCTTGGATGGTAACCTGATAAGGTTATTTTTGGAGTACCAATCTTGCTTATTTATTTATTTATTTATTTTGAAAATAACAGTGCGAATTCTAATTATTCTATAATATATTTTCTATTTAAATTTAACAGAGTGAATATTGACTTTTGAAAAGAGATAAAAAGGAAAAGGGAGATAAGAGTGAAAGACGAGTAAATATCGCCCTAGGATTCGTGGGGAAACATGATTTAAAAATATTAGAAGTGAAAAGTGGGCGCGGGGGGGACAAAAGAGAAAGCAAAGGCAGGAGAGACAATGATCCATTGTCCTTCGGAGGATTACGTGTCTTAGTGATTTATTAAATTTTACTTTTGAGGTTTATATGTCATGCGGATTCCCTTCTTGGGTTGTGTACACATTTCATTGATTAATGTATCAGATGTAAAAAAGATTATTAAACAGTTTTGGGGGTTTGGGGCCCCTAATCATTTTACCCACCACCTTAAATAAAAAAGTAATACTTCTTACAATACATTATTATTTGTCATTACCAATCATCAATCATTTTGTGGGCTTACTTGTCATTTTGCCTAATATTCTCTAATATAATATTATATATGTCATAAGCTACAAGTTGATACCCCCAGTCCCACCTCCCAACGTTATCGCAATTCTCTACCCGTTCTGCCTATGCTCAATAATTGCCAATTTTATTCTTAATAAATGTATGATGCAACGGTCCACACGCAAGCGAGTAGAGAGAGAGAGAGAGAGAGAGAGAGAAAGAGAGAGAGAGAGACGTTGGATCTGAAATACATTAGACTTCCTTCAAAACTTTTTTATCTCATGAACTCAAGTGTCTTCTCGTATTAAATTAAGTTATTATTCCTTCTTTCTTCATTTATTATTCTAAATTACTCATTTTTTGAAAATAAAAATCACCAAACTAGGTTTGGTCCTTAAATATATCCATAATGGTATCTTTTTTTTTTTTTTTTTTTAATTTGCTATTACCGTAACAAATTTTGTTAACTTAGGTGTTACGAGAAAGATTAGTGCCAGAAAAAAGAATTATTTTTTTTCTTTTTTAATTTTTCAATTTTAATATTATATTATAAAAAAATTTATTAGGTGACATAAATTTTTTTTTTCCAATAACACCAACCTTGTCAACCATTGCTGGAGGAACATTTTTTAGGGCTCTCTAATTTTTCCCTAAAAAAAAAAAACTGAAAAAAGATCTTTAGAATATTATCAGAAAAAAAAAAAAATTGAAAACGGAAAAGGGAAAGCTCGGTTCTCCTTTTTCCAGCTTTCTCCATCATTTTTTTAAAACTTTTTATATATTTTGAAAAGAGATAATTACATGTCAAGTTTTTGAACTTTATCCCAAATTTACAAATTGATCCCTGAATTTCAAAATATAACATTGGAGATCTAAATTTTAAAAACCGTAATTTGTTAGTCTTTCCGTTAGTAACGGCGTATAATTGGTCATTATGTGTTGAGTTGGCTCAAGATGATAGATTATGTGGATGACACATGTCAAGGATTACTGATAGAACTTAAATGTGTGTAATATTTATAATTGATTTTGCATTATTTTTGAATAAATGTTATACTAATATTTATATTTTGTGACATTTGATTTATGAGAAAACTTATTATTGAAAAAAAAGAAAAATAAGTTAAATTGGAGCAAATTTTACAAAGTATGAAAAATTGGATAGCAATACTCTTTCATTAGCACGTGGACACGTGGATTTCAAGAGACAATGCAAGATTTAATACAGTAAAAATTTTATTTCCCAGTTACACATTCAAGAGAAAATTGGAGTGGAATTGGAATATTGAATATTTTGAAAAATTTTATTCCCTTCATAATATTTAGGAAAATAAATTTTTAAAAATGTAAATCTATTAGATATTATATTTTAGAAATTTTACTTTTTACTTTTTACTTTCTTTTTATTTATTTAGTAGTTATTAGGGTTACAAATATTTACTTTTCACAAAAAGGAAAAATTTTATTTTCTTTAGAATTTCTACTCCTATATATATATATATGTGTTTCATATTATTTGGGAGAACTCTTGGAGGCAGCCCCAAGGGGCAATAGCCACCACATCCAGAAAAAGCATAGGAAGTTGCAGCCTTAGTCGGCTAACCGGGGAAAGGGTTCTTTGTTTTTGACATTCTTTATTCCTTGAAAAAGATAAATCCACCGTTTTCTGTGGATTCGACTTTACTCACCCTAAACTTGTTTTTAGAGAAGTAAGTATTTTATTTTTATTTATTTGACGATACACCAATTACTAATGTGTCACGTGATACATAAGCACCATCATACATTATATTGCCATATCATCACACATAAAAAGCACTCTCTCTCTTCTCTCTTCTCTCTCTCTCTATGACGAGAAAAAAAAAGAAACATTCTTCTCTCCATTTCCTCCCCTTCCCCTCTCTCCTCTCCTCTCTCTCGCGGAAATAAACCATCTTCATAAATTTTCTTCTCTAACTTACACCGCCCCGACAGCAGTCACTACAATTTTGGGGGAAGATCAAACTACAAATCTGTAAGGGGGTACCCAAGGTTGAAGTTCCTGAGGTTGGCAATGAAGTGTGCATGCAGCCAACAGAGGGAAGAAAGAGAATGTTTTCAAATGTCTTAAATAAGAGACGGAGCATCCTGAGTATGCAATGAAATCATGTTTGTCAGACCCACCATAATCCAACTTCTCAATCCTGGAGCAACCATAGCCTTATCTTCATCATTCCAGAACCCAATCCCCAGCCCTCCAACACCTACTTCAATCTTGGAGCAAAAGCTTTTCCAGGACCACCTTCTCCCCGAGGAAATGAGAAATACATTGATGCGAGAAACAACATCTCTATGTCAATAACTCTATCCAATCCAAAAGCATAATTATCCTCGTCGAATTCACCAAAAACTGTGTGGAGTTTTTGGAGGACCCTCTTCCTCATCTTTTGCTGGGTATCATCCTCCGGACGGAAATTGAGAATTCAAGTCACTTCAGATTCTTCTCCCTCCTTTGCCTCCCTGCAAGAACCATCTCCCTAACCAAGAACCAAATCGCCAGATTTGATTGCGAGACTTGCCAAAATATAGAATAATTCCAACTACAATTGAATGCATTTGGCCTCTCGACAAGATCAGAGAGCTTATAATGCAAGCTCTCGTCATTTCCAACAGCAGTCAACAAAACCTCCATTGAAACCGGGCTTGAAAACAAGTAATCGAAAGCTCTAGTATCCAAAACTGCAGCAACCATAGCCTTATCTTGATCATTCCAAATCCCAATCCCCAGCCCTCCAACACCTACTTCAGTTTTCATGTCTTAAATCCCAAAGAAACCACAAGAACCCCTCACTTAATCCCAAGAATACCCACCAAAAATTAAACCAAAAAACTTTTAAATTTCAATTCCAAATCCCAAATTCCTCCCATTCAAACTTTGATTTTCATCCCCCACATCAACAAAAACCCTTAATAAATCTCCAAAACTCACCAAAGATTAAACCAAGAAAAGCCCAATTAATTCCTCAAACATGTCAAAGGAACAAGACCCAATTGGCCATTTGTTGGGCAGTTATCCTAGATCTCACCAAAATTTTCCTGATGCACAAACTTCCCCAATGCAATAGCTGCTACAGTAGCCACCTCAGGATTCCTATGGTCGAGCTGGGCATCTAAAGGACCAATTATCCTAGTTTCCCTTGTAGGAAAAGTTCTCGCAAGAGGCCTAATAGCAATCTCTTGCTTGCTTCCAGTGAGAGAGAGAGGAGAGAAAGAGAAAAGGGGGGAAGGAGAGTGTTTCATTTTTATTTTCGCGAGAGAGAGGAAAGGAGAGAGAGGGGAAGGTGAGAGGAGAGAGAGAAGAATTAAAATTTTTTAAAATTAAATTTTATTAATTTGGGATGATAACGCGGTACTGCCACGTCAGCATTAGTGATGACGTGGTAATATTATGTGTAATGGTATTGACGTGTCACGTGATACGTCAATAATCCTTGATAGCATCCACATAATCTGTCATCTTGAGGCAGCTTAGCACATAATAGCCAGTTAGACACTGTTATTAACAAAAGAACTAACAAGTTACTTTTTAAAGTTTAGGTCCTTTTGGGATAAAGTTCAGGGATTTGATACGTAGTTATCTCATTTTGAAAATAGGGCTGGTCTCTGTCTCTCTCTCTGAAACATCAATGTTGAACTGCAATCTCTCTCAAAAAATAATTATCTCCTCAGTCTTCCAATTCTCTCTTTCTCTGTGGTAAGTCTGATCCTTTTCACTTTCTCCCGTTTCAATTTGTAACACTGCAGCAGATGCAGACTGGACCATATTTTTTTCTTTGTTTCTACCCTATCCATCATTTCATTTGTGTGTCTAAGACTCGGATGAGATGAGATCACTCGTTTATCTTCGCAGTTTAGAATTCGTTGAAGCAAGGGTTTACACGATTGATTAAAACCTTGAATCACACATAAGTGGTAAGTCTCTTGATGAAATCTAAAATTTTAGCAAAAATAGTGTTGAAGCCAAAAATAACTTCTCAGTGGATCGTCCTCCTGGCTTGAATGGGTAACCAGTGAGATGGTATTTATTAGCTTGTTTTCAGAAAAGAAACCTAAAAAAACCCTTCGGAGGTGGTACGAGTGAAGAAAACTCCAACAATAAAATCAAAAAGAGTGGTAAAAGAAGGAAAGACCGAAAGAGTTAGAGACCCTGCATAGTTTCTGTGTATAATGTGTAAAGAGAGAGAGATTTGCATGTCTGACAAGTTAACTCTGTTATATATATATGACATGCATGTATGGAGAATGCCGTACACACTTAGGGATATACACTACTAGAAAACAAGATATCAGCGACAGAAAATTCAGTCGGTAAATCCGTTGCTAAAAATCTCATCGCTAAATATTATCAACGGAATACTATCCGTCACTATAAAATTCGTCACTGATATATAACAATATGTAAAAGTATCAATATGGATTAGTGACGGAAATTTTCTATCGTTAAAAAATCCGTTACTGATAACAGACAATATGTAAATTATTAGCGATGAAAAATTTCTGTCGCTGATTTTTGGCATCTGCCTACATGTGCACGCGCTCGTACGCTACCTGCGCGCCCGTGTGCCCGCCATCTTTTTTTTTTTTTTTTGAGAAAATTGCCTTCACCTAGATTCAAACCAAAGCATCACGGTGATTTTTGAGTTGTCACAATCACTATACCACAATCCCTTTTGAGAAGTCTTTCTTTTTTTTTTTAAATTATCTTACTTTCATTTTTTTTAATATTTATCTCACTCTCACATTTTTTTTTCTTATCTCATTCTCATCTCAATTTATTTATATTTACCTTGGGATAATTTTTTTTCGTTGAATATTTTCATTGAACTTTTTTAACTGTTTAAATTTGACTTTGATTAAATTAACGCTAAATAAAGAAATAAAATATTTTTTGAGCCAAAAACAAAAATTTGATTAATTAAATAACAAATTACTTTTCTTGATTTATCCAATAAAATAAAAAAGAAAAAGAATTATAAAATATAAAAATAAAAAAATAAAAAAATAAAAAAATAAAAAAATAATAAAAAATAAATAAAATAAATAAAATAAATGAAAAAATAATAAGATAAAAATCTATCGCTAAAAATTTCATCGCTAATCTGTCATTAATAGATTTATATAAATTTTTTTTCCTAAACCACATCAGTCATGGATTAGTAATAGAAATTGATCGCTAATCTATTGTTGATAGTAGACACTAAGTTTCAACGATAGATTAGCGATAGAAAATTTCCATCACTGAAAATTCCGTCGCTGATAAGTTTATATAATTTTTTTTTATCCTAGAGCATTATATCGCTGGATTACTAATGGAAATATTTCCGTAACTAATTTCCATTGTTTATCCGTTGCTAATAGATTTAGATAATTTTTTTACCCTAAACTATTATACTGACGGATTACCGACAGAAATATTTCTGTCGTTAATCTGTCGTTAGTCTCTGATAATTTTTATCGACGTTAATTCATTACTATTACCGACGGATTTTTTTTCGTCACTAATTTTTTGTCACTGATATCCTTTTTTTTTGTAGTGGTAGGAATCCTACTTACCTTGTGGAGCAATTGTACGAGACCTTGTGGAGCGATTGTACCAGACCTTCCGAGGTTAAAGATTCGAATCATCAAGGGATTTACTTTCTTATCTGGAGAGATCACAATAAACCCTTATCGGATCTGGAAAAGTTTAAACTTATCATAAATTTTCTTCCTTATTGAGTGATCACAACTAGGACCCATCGTGTTGTAGGAGTCGGCTTTGCAAAAGCCGAGAGGTCAGGACCAAGAGGTCGTGAAACTGAGAGGCCAAAAGGTTTAATAAATGGAATGTGCCAGATGAACGGCCGAATAATGCGAGGGCCAAAAAGATCTTGGTGAAAGGCCTAATCTGAGAGGAAGGCCTTGATTGAGATTAACCGAGAGCTCAGTTAGTACTCTATGGGTCATATGATCATGGGTCTACTAAGTTTATAGTAATGGGTTTATTGGATCATATATCATCATTTGCCCCCATTTCTTATTTCATTCGCTAGAATGGCGTTAGAAGTACATTTTAAGTGGATAAAGATTTGGAGAGCTAAAGGGGCGTAAAAGGGGAGCGATTTTGAGTGAGTGGAGAGACATAACTGTGAGTATTAAATGCGGAATGTGAAGCTTTGTTATTCATGAATTTTCCTCAACATGCTTTTTATTGTTTGTCTTGCGATTAGTTATAGATACCATAGTGCTTTTGGCAGTTCCCTTTGTTGAGAGGAAGAGAGAGAGAGAGAGAGAGAGTTCTATGATTTTAGGGTTTACAAAATTTCTAAAATGATCGCTGTGGCCAGAATTAATAACATCAAGAGCGTAATGACTAACGAAGAATTGGAGAGTGTCGTACGAGCAATGGGTCTGACAGATGATTTCTATATTCTATTATCCATGGAAGACAAGCGGCAATATGGTTCACGATACTTCTCTACCAATGTACAAAGAGTACATCAGGTGTGATCTAAAAGTTCCCTATTTGGGTGTCTTGGCCAAGATTTTGAGGGGTTGGAACTTTGTTCTGACTATGCTAATCCCTAGTGGCTGGGGTAGATCATAGCGGTGGTGAGTCTCTTGACTTTCTACAGCTTGGACTTCAATTTTGAAAATTTTTCCTTTATTTTTTGCTTACAAGGATGTCTAGATACGGGTTCTACCAAGGGTGGTATTTTGTTCAGACAAGAACGAGTTCTGAATGGTGATTCTTTTACAAGGAGACCATAGACAAGTAATGCATGAATAAATTCATTTTTGTGGAGTTTGAAAAGAAGGAATTTATGCCGGTCCTGCTTAAGACAGATGGGAAGCCTGTAGTGGTACTGATGGCTCTGACCCATGCTCAACATTTGGATTTCATTCATTGTATCGGGGGCTATTGTCAGAAGAATGGTAGGTCGATTTGGTTGTACACCCTTCTTGATGACTAGATACTGAAGATGGTCGGCTTGCTGCTTAATGAGCAGGTGAAGATTGAAAGCTCCCTCCTGATGAAGAAGGTAGCAAGTCGGTTGTTTAGGATTTTGGATGTAGTTAACAGAGGTGATCTTCGGATCACTACCATTAACAAGGTTATGCAGCCCTACAAACAAAAGAGTGTGGAGGACAAGGAGAGTACTTTGGGAGAGGAGGCCGGTGGTGTACGCCCTATTGCTATGCTAGTTCCCGAAAGAAAGATGAGGAGGCTGGTGGTCTCTAGTGCTAGTGGCGAGGAGTTAGAGACCACTGAGAGAGGGGAGACCTTGGCCCGCTTTTAGGCTATTACAGATACCAAGAGATTGGACATTGAGGTTGGGGTGCCAACGTTGAGGAAGAAGGTACTTCTCCTAATGTTCTGGGTGATATAGAGGAAGAGACTGGGCCGAGAGGTGAGGTTAGATTTTCTGGTGCCTTTCTAGAGCTTCTAAATGTCCGGAAGGGTTGAGGAACATTAAATGGTTGAACAGTTTTTTTTGGAAATTAGCTGTTACTCATGTGCTAGCCGACTATGCTTCTCTGTTAGTCGACTACAATTTGAAATTTGCCTTCGTTCCTTTATGACTTAGTCGACTACTTCTTTCTTCATAGTCGACTTCTTCTTGGTTTTACTCTATGTTTAGTTCAAGTACTGGTACTCCAATCTTTAAGGATCGGTACTCATTACTGTGTTTCCTTTTGGTCCTTGATTAGTCGATTGCCTCTATCCATGATAGTCAACTACATCTATGCTCCAACTTCGCTCTTGGACTTCTATAATATTGAGAATCGGTATTTGCATGTCCAAGGATTAGTACTCATCTTTTGAGATTTGACATAGTCGACTTCCTTACTTTAAGATAGTCGACTGACACTTGAACCTGCTTTGGTGTATATGTATCATGCTGGTGCAGGTGGCTTAGTGCATGTGGATTAATGCTATAGGCATATGGCATGTCATGTGACATTATGCTTTAGGGTTGCTTGGTTCTAAGTTAGGTGACGGTTTAGTTCTGGGAGCAATAAAAATCAAATTTCTCATGTTCAAAACATGACAGTATCGATCCTTAATTATCCAAGGATCGGTATTTCACCTCCAAACTTAGAATTTTTCTAAGTCAAGAAGAGGTGAGTCACTATGGTAAAACCATTAGTCAACTAGGCCATTTGCTTAATGCAAACATATGTGCAGTGGTCTTATGCAATGGTTTGGTGGCATGTGTCTCTTGGCATGCTAGTGTTCATGTCATGCTCATGCCATGCTGGTGTTATGCTTGTGCAATCTTGGTGCTAAGCCTATGTTATGCCAATGCAAGGCATGTGTCATGCTAGTGCAGCACATGTGCCATGCTAATGTCATGTCAATGAAGTGCATGTGCATTGAGCTCATGGCTCAGTCCTTTCTAGAAGTGTGATTCGACTGTCATTCCTATGGAAGTCGACTAGTCTGAATGTTGTATGGACTGATCTAACTTCTGCATGTATTTTGGCATTCAATTTGGCGTGTTGCATGTGACACAGCTTATGTCTCATGTGCAATGCCATGTTCTTAGTAAGCTAACAGATGTTTATGGACTAACTTGTAAGTGCAAGTCGACTATGATCTTTGGGTGGTCAACTATAATGTACCCTATTCTCATTTTGACCGTTATTATTCGACTGTTAGCATTTAAAATTTGATTATTATAACTAGGCTAACTGTGCTTGTCGACTAGAAGAGTGAGTTAGTCGACTAGTGTGCTGTGTTAGACTAGATTTAGGTTTCTGTGTAATTGGGAAAGTCGACTACTACATTGTGTAGTCGCTAGGCTTTTGCCGTGAATTGCCTCTATGTTCTCTATCAAGCCTAAACCATATCTATCTTCACATAATTTAATCTTTTGTTAGCCTAACTCAATCTTTTTATCATAATATACCTGAAACTCATATTTTGCTTATAATCAAAACTTATTTGATTAATAATCTCCCATTTTTTTGTGATGACAAAACTTATGCTAATGAAAGATGGTTCTAAGTGTTTCTAAGAATACATGAGTTGCTATAGGGATCATTATTCCCCTTTAATTTGTGCTTTTATGCTCCCCCTGAATCAATGCACTTGAATTCTTACTTTTATTCCTTTCATTCTTTTATTTCTCCAATTTTCCCCAGTTTTCTCCTATTTCTCCAGTATATTCATAACTCCTGTGATCCTCACTACATTCTCCTAATACTCTAACACTTTCATTCCACTTTTCTCCACCTTTTTGTCATCAACAGAAGGGTTAAACTAAAAGAGCTGGCTCAAACTCAAAGTCATTGACTTATCAATAGAGTGACTCAAACCTAAAATCTCCTAGGTCAATGTCCAAGTGTGAAATGCATGACATGTAAGTGTAATGCCAGGGGTAAGCATGTGTGCAAATGTCTATGGGAGTGTAAGGTATGCAGAGAGAGCATGTTAAATAAAAGTAAAGGATTTGGAATCATAACTCCACATTTAAACAAACATGATTAATGGAAACATTTCTGATCACAGTTAAAGCAAGCATGAATTAATATCATAGCAACAACACAATAACATCCAAAGTTTAAAACAACCAGAGAGTTTATCACAATCTATAAAGGACTCAAAACATAATTATTGTTTAATACAAAAGTCCAAAATAAAAGTTAAGCATATTGGCAATTAGACAAGATAAGATCAGAAATCAGCTAGTAGTCAGAAGAATCAAGTAGTAAGCAAAAACAGCATGCAAGTAGTCATGTAGGATCTCATGTCATGGCTCTTGGGGTGGCTCTTGTGGTGGCTCATATGGAGGTTCATGTGGTGTATCCTATGGAATATCCCTAGTGCCAATCAGAGAGTCCATGTTCCCTTCAATCCTATCAATTTGAGCTTGCACGCATTAAAGATGATCCCAAATCATGACCATGATAATAAGCTGCTCGTGGTGTTCAGAAAAAGGGGCTGGATATTCAGGGTCAAGGCTAGGCTTTGCTCCTCTATGACTAGGTTCACCCTCCTTCTTCTCTTTCTTCCTTCATTCTCCAAACTCCAGCTTCATCTTTAAACCATTTTGCTCTATTAAGAGATGGCTTAATTCATTTGAAGTACTATGTCTACCTCCATACTAGCATATATACTTCATACATCTTAAGGAAGTCCATGATAAGAGAGGCATAAGGAAGGTTTCCCTTTTCAACTCCACTGATCATTATCCTGTGGAATACAAAAAGAAAGTAAAGGCAAGGTTTCTCTTTTCCATAATGCATGCCATGATTCAAAAATTCTCTTTGGTAATTGTAGTGTGACTACCACCTCTTGGTCTAATTGCATGAGTTATAATAAGATACAAAATTCTCTCATAAAGATGTAAATCTGTTGCTTTGCTGCTCCCCATCTCAAGTGTTTTGTTCTTATGAACAATTCTCCTATAGTCCTTTTAAGTCATGCTCATATACTGTTTGTATTCCTCTCTAGGCACCCACGGTTGATTTCTTAGCCTACATAATAGTTTAGGGGAAACCTCAATCTCCTTGCCAAACACATAGGTCTTGAAAATGCATCTTTTAGCATTCTCACCAACTTAATTTCAACTTAAGATGTGCTTCTAAATTTTCTCTTTACATCTACAATGTAATTGTAGAAAATTCTAGCTAATCTTTCATAGAGAATAGGGTTAGGGTAAATGAGACGTGGATAGATTACTTTCTTAATGAACTCTCCATAAGGAAATCCAATACTTCCTAAGAATACCCAATCAATCAACTTATTGTGAGTCATAGCTCTAGAAATGAAGTTTGCTTTGAATAACTTACTATTTTCTTTCATAGGGAAGTCATGTTCATCAAATGATGATTGACTCTTTGACCTCGGCATATTTGAACGATTATAGCTTGATCTAGGGTTTGTATTTTGAGTGGTTCTCGGACATGTGAGAGTCGACTAGGGTGGTTTGAGAGAATGAGAGGCAGTTTTCGTGGGTTATGAAGAGTTTAAAATGCTTTTGTGCCCTAAAATTTCTATTTATACTCATGATTGTCCAGTGAAGTAGTTGACTATGTAACTTATGTAGTCAACTGTCTTAACTTTCTACCTAATATTTTAACATTACGTAATCGTCTTATTTTAAGGAGGGTAGTCAACTAGCAATGTTCAAAATTGCTTGTACAATGGTGAGTACTGATATTTCATCTTTGAAAGATTGGTACTTGATATCATTTAAGCCCTATTTTCACAAGTGTTGAGGGTAGTCGACTTTGGGATTTTATGTAGTCGACTATGAAGTCATGATCTAAAATCTATAATGGAGAGTATTGGCACTTTATCAATGAAGGATCCGTACTTAGCATTGGTCATTTCATAATCCTAGGTATTAGTCGAATTCCTACCTTATAGGTAGTCAACTTAGTCCAGTTTCTATGCCTAAGATTCTCTTATTTTTTTGTTATCTCCTTGAGACTTAGTCGACTAGCATTGTGAGAAAGTCAACTTTTCTGGTGAGAAGTTCAACAACATGCAAAAAACTCATACAAATTCAATACAAAATCAAATGAAAACATACAAACAAACAAATATCAATCATCAAGGTTTATCATACCTAGCCGTCTCCTAAGGTATAGAACCTATTTTTGTTTAAAGGCTCGGTGAATTTGTCAGCTAATTATTTGTCTGTTTCATGAACTCAAGAACTATATCTCTTTTGTGCATGTGGTCTTTTATGAAGTGATGTCTTACTTCAGTGTGCTTAGTTCTTGAGTGATGGATAGGATTCTTAGTTAGATTAATAGTACTAATGTTATTATCTAATTGGAATGCTATCTAAATCTAATCCGCAATCCTTCAATTGATACTTAATCCACAACACTTGAGCATAACACTGTTTAGCAGCAATGTATTCTACCTCAGTGGTTGATGTCACCATACTATTTTGTTTCCTTGAAGACCATGGCACCAACATGCTTACAAAGAATTGACATGTGTCACTAGTGCTTTTCCTATCTACTTTGCATCCAACAAAGTCTACGTCAGAATATTCATGAAGATAAAAAAAAGATCTTTTGTTATACTAGATGCCTAAGCTATGAACATCTTTAATGTATCTAAGGATTCTCTTTACTGTAGACATGTGATTCCTTAGGGCTGACTGATATCTTGCACATAAGCATACACAAAATAGAATATCAAACCTAGAAGCGGTGAGATAAAGTATGGAATCTATCATGCTTCTATACAACTTAGAGCACACAAGTTTGCTTTCTTTATCTTTATCTATCTTCAGAGTTGTGCTCATAGAGTTGCACTTCCTTTGGCATCTCCTAAGCCAAATTTCTTTACTAAATCCTTAGTAAACTTAGATTGATTAATAAAAATTCCTTTCTCAGTTTGCTTTATCTGTAATTCTAGGAAATAGTTGAACTCTCCCATTATGCTCATCTCAAACTCAACATACATAGTTTAAGCAAACTCTTGACAAAGGTTTTCATTAGTAGCTTTAAAGACTGTCATCCATATGGATCTATATAGTCAATATTTCATTGCCTTTCCTTTTAATGAACAAGATTGTATTAAACTTGCCTTTTATAAACTCATTTTTTACTAAAAGTTGCTCAGTCTTTCATACCAAACTCTAGGAATTTGTTTAAGACCATATAAAACTTTTGACAATTTGTATACATGGTTTGGATGTTTTGAATGTTCAAAATCAAGTGGTTGCTTAATATATACTGTCTCTTCAATAATTCCATTTAGAAATATACTTTTGACATCCATTTGTATAATCTAAAATCCATAAAGCAGGCAAAGGTCGGAAGCATCCTTATTACTTTTAATCTAGATACAGAAGCATAAATTTCATCATAATCATTGTCTTCTTCTTGATTGTATCCCTGTATTAATAGTCTTGCGTTGTTCCTAGTGATGGTACGATGCTCATCTAACTTATTTCTGAATACCCATTTTGTGTCTATAATAGATTAATCTTTTGTTCTCGGTACTAAATTTCAAATATTGTTTCTCTCAAACTGATTTAACTTTTCCTGCATTGCTAATACCCAATTCTCATCAACTAAAACTTCATCAACATTCTTAGGCTTTATTTAGGATAGCAGGCTACAAATTCAAACTGATTCTGTAGTGCTGATTTTGTTCTCACATACCTGAACTAACATTGTGTATAATGTTTTTAGGATTCACAGCCTTCCAAAGTGTGGGATGTCTAACTTCTTGCTCTTGAGGGATTGATTCTTCTTCCTTATGTTCTAAATCTGTCTCAAATGATTCCTTATGATCATTTTCATTCTCCGAACCTTTTGGAACCTTAATCATCTCATTTAAAGCATCATCATCAAAACTATTTTTGCCTAATTGATCATTTTCATCAAAATTCTACATGGATCGACTCTTCAATCATCATGGTTCTTTTGTTGTATACCCTATAAGTTTTACTGATTGTTGAATATCCTAGAAATATATCCTTATCACTTTTAGTATCAAACTTGTCTAAAGAGTTTTTGCTATTGTTTAACACTGAAATCAATATTTTTATACACTTGAATTAAATTATTTTATTTTATTTTAGACTTTATTTGTGAATTTTAAGACTGTCTTAGACTTGATTTCATGATTTTACACTAACTAATTTCGTAGGTTTTTTTAAGGAAAATTTTGGGTTTATTTAAAAAAATTCAGACTGTACAGATAGTTGTTAGTATTTTGAATATAACTTTTTGTTTTGATGTCCGATTGACTTGATTCTTGCTGTGTTGGAAAAAAGACTTTAAGACCTACAAATCTTATGAAGAGTGCCGAAGCAGATTCAGGCCAAAAGGTATTCAAAATTAGAAACAAGTTGCAGCAGTATTGAAATTCATGAAAGACAAGTTATTGCTGAAGAGGGAAACCACTTAAGTTTATCTAATGTGAAATCTTTGGGATAAAGTTGCTAATACTTTCAAAAATCTTCAAGAACAAGGATAAAAATGAAGTTTTCAAATTTTACAAATGTAATAAGATAAAGTCCATCATTACAATACAAGTTTCCAAGTTAAAGAGAAATGCCAAGATTTCAAAAAAAACACAATTCCTTAGGGTTTTAGTTTTATAATTAGGAGACATCCCCTATACACATAGACATATTCTCTTAATATAATTTTCTCTTATATATATATTTTTTATTTTGTTTAGCTAATTTTTTCGTTTTTAGAACTTGATGGATTTTGTTTTTTGATTAATAGTATGGTCTGAATTTATTTCTTTCTCTCAAGTATGTATTAGTATGATCATTGTTTGATAAAATTTTATTGTTGATTTTAATACTTCAAATATATAGGTACTTGTATTTTGATAATTTGAGATTGAATGCATACATGATCAATATAATTGTACGAAATTATTCCAATACAATGAAATCCATATAGGGTTATGAGATCGATGGATGATTAATTTTGTGTGTGGAGTTTTAGGAAAAACCCTAAATTACAAATATTTCACAGAATTTAAAACATTCGGTTTAATCAAAATTGTATTACTATTGGATTTTGGTTAGTCGAATTGGGGTTTTATTGCATGATCATTGGGTAAATCTAATCTAGGAAAATCTATCATCATCAACAATGATTCTGTAGTCAATAAACTTAAGGGAATTGAAAAAATTCGAGTAAGTGAAAGATTAAAAACAGATGAAATTGATGTTATATTGTTTCTTTCCGTTGATTTAGATCTTTTAATATTTTTGTTATTTTTAATATCTTTATAATTGTGATTTGATTTGTCTAATTTAAATAGGATAATTCAAAGTTGTTAGTACAAAATATTTTTGTAGAAATGATACTTGTTTACACTACACACAATACTCGACCATAGTATATTTGGCCGAAATCGTGATACACCAAAATCGTATAACAAACACATAACACTTATATCCAAATACATGGAAGTAGACTGCATTTGGTCTCTTGCCTTTATTGTTACAACGACAAAGATAAAATAAAAAGAGTGAGAGGAAAAAAAAAAAACAACAAACAACAAAAGAGTTGGTCGGCCCCCCACCACCCACAACTCCCTTTCTTCTACCTTTTTTTTTTTTTTTTTTTTTTTTGCGTTTTCTTCTCCCTTGTCTCTTCCTCCCCTGCTTTACCCAAGAGCTTTCTTCTCCCTTGTCTCTTCCTCCCCTGCTTTACCCAAGAGCTCCCTACCTCCATTTTTTTTTTCTTTTTTTTTTCCCTCTCTTTTACTCTCTTATTTCACTCTCACTTTATTCCTCTCTCTAAACTACCAATAAACCCACATATTGAGGTTTCTAAAACTTTTAGCAAAACCCATTGGGGGTTGGATTTAGTGAGAGAAGTGAGTTTTCTAGAGAGAGAAAAATTTAGGGTTTTGGTGTAATTCAATAAGAGGCGAAATTTGTGAAGAAAATAGAGGTAATACTCATTCTTAAATTTGGATTTGAATTATTATTGCATAATTTTGGGATTTATGTTGAGATTTGGGGTTTTACAGAGAGAAAAAAATTTAGAATTTGAAGGTGACCTGACTATGAAGCAAAATTGGTGGCTCTTTCCTTCCTTTATCTTAAATTTGAGTACATTTTATTTTTATATAAACTTTATGTTGAGATTGGAAGATTAAAGTTTAGGGGTTTAGATATAAAGTATATATAATGTTAAAATTTGAAAAAATTTTGAAAGGGGAATTATTTTTCTAAATTGATGATATGGTTTAAAGAAATTAGATGATAAATTGGTGAATTTTGAAAAATTAGAGTTTAGGTTGTGTGGAGAATATTAATTTTTTTAGCGTTACTTTGTGATTAAATGATAAATTTGTATTTATTGCATTACGTTGAGACAATTGAAAGTTTATGAGGAAGTATCTTAGTTTTGAACTGTGGATCGGGAGTGTTGACCTTTCTAAGAGATGAATGGATTTTATATTATACTTAAATGAGTAAAAAATTTTACTTGATTTTTAAAATGATTTTAAAATGAGTTTTGAAATATTTTGTGTATGTGAAATGTCTCTATACATAAATTTGATATAATTATGCATCCAAATTTTATAAATAAATAATATGTCATGTTTTATGTGATATATTCAATATGACTTGATTTGAGAAACTATTGAGTTAAATTTGACACATTTATTGTATTGATTAAATATGGAATGTTGTATTTATTGGTTTGGGGTGTGAGCCTAAACCCCATATTAATGGCTATAGTCATTTCCTACCATGGTGTGGTCCAACGGGACAACTTGGTGAGGATTTTATTAGATGGGAAAATAGTTGATCCCGAGAGGCAACTCTTTTGTCCCATCAGGTTAACTTGATTGCACCACTAGAAAAGTTTCGAGCCGACACTAAGATTAAAGGCATTTAATAAATGTGAAATACATGAAAACCCCTTGGTGGATACGCCCTTGGTCACGATAAACTATTGTTGGACAAAATATTTTAGGCAATCCCGATTCTTTGTTTGAAAATTATGATATGACTAAACTTATTTTATTGTGATATCTAAATTTGACCGGACAATCTTGATATTTATGCAGAATATTTATAAAATTGAATATGATGAAAATAATTTTTTTGGAATATTATTTGACATATTAACACCCACCATTCATTCATTGCATAATAGGTTATTCCACTCACTGAGTATTGTTTATACCCATTCCTCTCATTTCATTTTTATAGAGAATATTTAGTTTGGAGATTAGCCCATGTCATCTCTTTGAATATTTGTTTCTTTTGATTATATTTTGAAGATGGACCATTGTAGAGGGATTGTTGTAACTATTTTTGGAGAACTATCTTGAATATTATCTTTACTAATTTTGGAATATAAATTTTGTTTGGTTTTGAATACATATATTGAGAACCTGTTTGATTAACTGAAAGTTTATTTAAGAATTATCTTTGATTGGGTTGTTTGGATTTCTTGAGTAGGGACTTGTTTATTCTATGGAATTGATTGGAATGGCCGGATTAGCATTGTGCATGTATTTTGATTTGAATGGCCGGGATGACCTTATGCATACATGTTTTGAATATGGAGGCATGGGGGTGGTCATTTGGTTGCGTGATGAATATATGTTGGTTTATTTGGTTTTATTGAATTATTTTATAAAATGGATAGATATCGATGAATATCTTACGGTACCTTGATGGACGGGTTAGGTTTAGCCATATTCTGGGTTAATGCAACAAGTCGTGTGCTTGATTTGAGAGTCAGGGAGTGACATTTATATTGCTCATATGAGGTTTTCTTAATTATAGCTCTTATTAGACCTTTATTTAAGATGCAATAGGCTATGTTAACAGCCTCTACCAAAAAATGCTTAGACAAGTTCTGCTCATAAAGTATTGTTCTTGTCATTTCTTCTAAAGTCCTATTTAATCTCTCTACATCCCCATTCTATTGGGGTGTCCTAAGAGTTGAGAAGTTATGATTTATGCCATATTTTTCACAAAAATTTTTTATTGTTCTATTCTCAAACTTCTTCCCATGGTCACTTATGATTCACTTAATTGAGTATCCTTTCTCACTCTGGACATTCTTACATAAATTGATAAAGACATACTTGCCTCTCATTTCTTAATTAGGAATTGCACCTATGTATACGTAGAATAATCATCTATGATCACAAATCCATAATACTTTTCCTTAGGCTCTGAGTTCTAGTAGGTCCAAATAAGTTTATATACAAAAGTTTTAATGGCTTATTGGTTGACACTATATTCTTTGGCTTAAAAGTTGTTCTCGTGTGTTTGTCTTTCATACGAGTATTACATAGTCTATCTTTTTTAAATCTAAGTTTGGTCAAGCCGATCTTTCCTAAGTAGTTTTGATATCAGATCCATGCTAGCATGACCTAACCTCTTATGCCAAAGACAGGCATTTTCACAGCTCATTGTCATGAGACATGCCTCCTCAGAATAATTTATATTATCTAAATTGGTCACATATATGTTTCCTTACCTAAATCATCTAAATCTAACCTTTTTGGTAGACTTATTGATCACTTTACAACAATCAAAATCAAATAAAACAATGTAACCTTTATCACACAATTGATTAATACTAAGGAGGTTATGTTTCAAGTCTTTAACTAATAAAACATACTCAATGAGGGTAGAAGAGGTACCTATGTCGCTGAAGCCAATTATCCTTCCTTTAAAGTTGTCCCCGAAGATAACCTTGCCTCTAAGTCTCTCTTCCAAATTGTTGAATCTGGTTACATCCCCTATCATATGCTAAGAGCAGCACTGTCCAGAAACCAAGCATTTCAAGATCCTTTAGCTTTCAAGCAAGTCTATTCAAGAGAGAATTCAGCCTTTTGGTACACAAGTCCTTTTGGGTCCAGCATGGTTAGTTGCAAAATTATCTCTAACTACTTTAGGCACTCATTGCTTTGTTATTTTCCTAGATGATTCAGTTCTAAGCCAACATGCATTATTTGTGTGCACTATTTTGAGACAGTATGAGCATTTCATATTTTTCAATGGCCTTTTGTTTTTGCTCATGTTAATCTTTTCCTTGAATTTGCAATGCTTAGCTTTATGTCCCAATTTTATGCAAGCATGACATATGATTTTAGCCTTGTGGGTCCTGAACTGGGTACAAAGAAGTTCTAGAGCTTCTTCTGGGTTTTGGATGGGTTATATCCTAAGCTGGCCTTGTCATGAATTGTCCTTTGGGCTCCTAACATTAGGTCTGGCTTTTCTTGGCCCTGTACAAACTGATATAATAGAGAACTAAGTCTTTGATTTCTACTTTTCTCTTCTCTAAGTTCCTCTACTATGGTAGATTTTCTACTTTAGTTTCTTGTTCCTTAGCCTTTTCTGATTTGGTTTCAACCTTTGTATATAATTCATTGCTATGTTGCTTCAGTATATCATATTCTTCTTTTAATTTATTGTTTTCTGAAGCCAACATATTTTTTTCTTCTTCCAGTTCAGTATATACTTTTTTAAGAATGTGTTTTTCTTCATTGCTTTCCAAAGATCTTTCAGAGCTTCTAAGAGTGCCTCATGCAATTCACTTGCAGAAAATCCATTTTTAGAATCTAAGGAATTTGAAGAGTCAGAGTAATAGGAGCTTACCTCATTGTTCTAAGAGTCCTCCAAAGCTATGAAACAAGTATCGGCTTTTTCAGTCTCAGCTTCCTCTTCTGAAGAGCTGTTATCATCATCACTTCAGGCAACCAATGCTTTCTTCTTCTTCTTCTTTTTCATCTTTTTGTCCTTCTTATCAACTTTGTTGAGTTAAGGACAATCTGCTTTAATATGTCTAGAGTTCCTACACTCAAAGCACTCTTTTGAATTTTCAGGTTAGCAATGCCATATATTCTTCTTCTTTATCTTCATTTCATTACTGTCTCAGGTGCTTTTTTCATTGTCTGCCTTGAAAGCCACATTCTTTCCTCTATTCTTACTTACAGTTCCCTTGGTGTTTATTTTCATTTCATGTGTTATAAGTGATCCTACCAATTGATCCATTGTGAGTGTATCTTGATTCTTTGACTCCTCAATTGCAGTGACTTTAGGCTCCCAAGCCTTAGGAAGACATCTCAGTATTTTGTCAACCATGCCTTCCTCAAATATGTCCTTTCCCAACAATCTGAGCTCATTGGTTATAGTGTTGAATCTTGTGGTCATCTCTTATATAGACTCTTCATCCTTTATTTTGAATGTTTCATTTTCCTACTTCAGTATTTGAACCTTGTTCTTTCTTACTTGGTCTTTTCCTATATATATGGCTTCGAGTCTTTTCTAAATTTCTTTGGTAGTGATGTACAAAGAGGCTTTACTGTATTTGTTTATGCTCAATGCCAAATTTAGCAGGTTGACAACCTTGCAATTTACTTTGTAGGCTTTCTTTTCTTTCGATATCATAATCTTCATTTTGGCCGGAACCCAGATACCGTCTATTACTTATGTGGGAAATTCAATGCCTTCTTCCATAATCTCCCATATGGTTTCATCTTACGAAATTCCATATCCTTTGCTTCCAGTAGCTATGGTTGTTACCATTGAAGAAAGGTACTCTGTTTGTAGAGCAAGCCTCAAAGGGGGCACTGTCTCTATTTAGTGTCATGTAGGATCTTTGGTGTTAAACCTATAAGGCTCTTTCCAGCACGCTTACTCTGATATCAATTGAAGAACTGAGGCTAGACAACATAGAGAGGAGGGATGAATAGGTTGTTGACCCTTTTTGGTTTTTTATATCTTTGAAATATAAAAACAAAGAACATAGAGAGGGAGAGAAGAATGATCGACACAAAGATTTATAGTGGTTCTACTTTCCCGGTATACGTCCACTCCCAGACTCCCTCTAGAGTTTCTAATCTACTATTTGCTCCCCCAAATAGTACAATGAACTAGATTTCTTAGACCCTTAGTCAAGTCTTTATAAGTGTTGCTCCTGAGTACTCAAACTAAACTTCACAGTGCTAGCAAACCCTCATACTAGAATTCATGGCTCAAGCAAACCCTAACTTGTCTTTCATAGACAATCGAATCCTAGATGAAGAAGATCCTCAGTTCTTGATCTCTTACAAGATTCTGAGACAAAAACAAAAGTTACAACCTTGAGCCTAAGTGTTCAGATGATGACTTTACAGCCGAGAAGAAATATAACACTAAAAACAATAAAACAATGAAGACCGAGAATACTAATGTTCAATAGGTGTGTTTAAGTTGTTCAAAGATTGTTTGTCTTTAATAGTAGTTGTATTTATAGTTTCTCAAGATATCTTGACCATTGGAGCTCATTTAATGCTAAAACTAGCTGTTCATAGGTGTCTAAGGAACATTAAATGCTCGAACAGCTTTTCTGGAAATTAGCCGTTACTCATGTGTTAGTTGACTATGCCTCTCTGTTGGTCGACTACAATTTGAATTTTTCCTTTGTTCCTCCATGAGTTAGTCAACTGCTTCTTTCTTCATAGTTGACTTCTTCTCAGCTTTACTCTATGATTAGTTCAAGTACCAGTACTCCAACCTTCAAGGATTGGTCGCGTCGCTGTGTTCCCTTTTGGCTTCTTGATTAATCAACTGCCTTTATCCATGATAGTCAACTACATCCATACTCTAGCGCAACTCTTAAACTTCTACAATATTGAGAATCGATACTAGCATGTCTAAAGATCGATAGACTTGGCATAGTCGGCTTCCTTACTTTGAGATAGTCGATGGCACTTGAACCTGCTTTGGTGTATATGCATCGTGCTAGTGCAAGTAACTCAATGCATGTGGCATAATGCTATGGGCATATGGCATGTAGTATGTAGCATTATGCTTTAGGGTTGCTTGGCTCTAAGTTAGGTGATGTGTGTAGTTCTGGGAGCAGCAAGAGTCGACTTTTACTTCTTGTGGTAGTCGACTACCTCATGTTCAAAACATGAGAGTATCATCCAAGGATCGACACTTCACTTCTAGACTTAGAATTTTTCTAAGTTAGGAAGAGGTGAGTCGACTAGGCCATTTGATTAATGCAAACATATGTGCAGTGATGTGGAGTGGCCTTATGCAATGGCTTGGTGGCATGTGCCTCTTGGCATACTAGTGCTCATGTCATGTTTGTGCGATGCTAGTGCCATGCTTGTGCAATCCTGGTACTAAACTTGTGTCATGCCAATGCGGGCCAGTGCAGTACATGTGCCATGCTAATGTCATGTCAATGCAGTGCATGCGCATTGTGCTCATGGTCTAAATGTGTGAGTCAACTGCCTTTCCTACCAAGTTGACAAGCCCGAATGTCATATGAATTGATGTAACTTCTGCATGTGTTTTGGCATTCAATTTGGCATGTTGCATGTGGCACAACTTATGTCTCATGTGCAATGCCACGTTCTTAGTAAGTTGAGATATGTGTATGAACTAGCTTGTAAGTGCAAGTCGACTGTGATCTTTGGGTGGTTGACTATAATATGTCCTATTTTCATTTTGACTATTATTATTTGACTGTTAGCATTTAAAATTTGATTATTATAACTACGCTAACTGTGATAGTTAACTAGAAGAGTGTAACACCAAGCCTAAAAAAAAAAAAAAAAAAAAAAAAAAAAAAAAAAAAAAAAAAAAAAAAAAAAAAAAAAAAAAAAAGAGGGAGAGCCAAAACGCAGCGTTTTGGCCCTCCCCCCAATTGAATTAGGGCTAAAGCCCTAATTCAATTCTCTCTCTCTCTCTCTCTCTCTCTCTCTCTCTCTCTCTCTCTCCCTCTCTCCGCCGACCCTTCGCCTCCCTCCCCCACCGCGGCGTTGGTCTTCACCGCAAGCTCCGCCGGCAGCTTCTCCTTCTTCTCCTTCTTCTTCTTCTTCTTCTCCTCCTTCTTCCCTCTCGGTTTCTCTCTCTCCCTTCGCGATCCCTCTCGCGATCGCTCTCTCTTCGTTGTTCTCTACCCTCCTCCGCGCGCCACCGCGCGACCCGCTTCCCTGCACAATCGCACCACCCGCGACCTTCCGCAGGCACCACCACCACAGCAACAGTGATTCCCTCCCTCGTGCGAGCGCGCGATCACCCGAGCACGCCGTAGCGCGAGCGCGACTGCTCGCGAGCGCGCGACCCTTCTTGCGCGAGCGTGAGTTCGAGTGCGCGGCCCAGAGTGCACGGGCGTGCACGGGCGCGCGACCCAGCGCACGAGTTTGAGCGGCCCAGCGCACGAGCGCTCGGGGCCCAGCGCACGAGCGCTGCCCAGCGCACGAGCGCGCGGCCCAGTGCACGAGCGAGCAGAGCGCGCGAGCAGGCGCGCGAGCAGAGTGCGCGCAGAGCGCGCGAGCAGAGCGCGCGAGCGCGCAGGGGCGCGCAGCAGCGCGCGAGCGCGCACGAGCCAGCGTGCGAGCGCGCACGAGCCAGCGCAGCACACGGGCGAGCACCAGCCCGCGAGCCACTGTCGGCCCGCAGGCCCGCCAGCCTGCAGGCCCATTAGCCGCAGGCCCATCAGCAGCAAGCCCACGGGCCCACCAGGCCCGCCAGCCCGTCCAAGCCCGCAGGTCCAGTACGGCCCGCGGCCCAGTTCAGCCCATCTGCCCGCCAGCCCGCCGGCCCGCTACCCCGTAGCACGCAGACCAGCGAGCCCGCTAGCTGTAGCCCACGAGCCCGCGACGGCCCGTGACAGCCCACGAACCTCCACGCAGGTAAATGACTTAGGGTTTTTGATTTGGATCTAAGTGTTTAGATTTAACAAATGAACCTTGTTTTGATAGGAAACCCTACAGACTTTGGAGTGATCGAAACGACTTTCGGACGAGACTCGACGCTTCGAGAAAACCCTAGGTGAGGAGATTTCGACTCTAATTGATAAATTGGACGAATGTAGGATTGAATTTAAGATGAAAGGTTTTGTATATGTTTAGAGTGTAAGTGAAATGCAAATAGAATACAAATTATGAAATGATTATATATGAATTGAAGGTTAAGTATAGAATGTTACAGAAATTTGATGTGATTTAGGTTGATCTTTTTGGAGACTCGAGGAAGCAGATCAGATTTGATTAGTTTTGAAAATAGGGAGTGACCACCCTCCCTAAAACTGTGAGTGGGACTTTGACATTCGCTATTGATTGAAAACCATGTTTCAAAAATATCTTTTAAATGACATGTTTCTGCAAAATGTATGATTGTTATGACTTTCCAATATTTGATGAAATGTTTTGTGACCTTTGGAGTGTCTTAAATGCCGACTTTATTGATATGCATCCATGAGTTTTGATAAACGTATATTGTGCCACATTTTCGACATATTGATATGTTTTAATGCTTCCACTGCATTGGCACATGGTTTTAAATGGATTTATTTATACATTTGGGCTGTATGCCCGGCCGACTTTATGATATTATGTTTTGGGCTGTATGCCCGGCCGACTTTATGATATTATACATTGGGCTGTATGCCCGGCTGACGTTATGATATTATGCATGGGGCTATATGCCCGGCTGATCTGGTGATGGGATGCATGGGGCTACGTGCCCGGCTGATATGATATTGTGATCCGTAGCTACGAAGGACATCTGGTAGAGGCACCACTTGTGTCCGGATACGCTTCGGCCGGAGGTATCCGCCAGATTGTCGTGTGTATGGGTGTCCCAGGTTGACCCTCATCGGAGAGGACGTTGAGTACGGCTCCGTCTAGCACCAGGCGGGGGCACCATACACGGCCGACTAGTTATATGTACACTATATATTTTTTTACAGACTAGTTGGGGTAGTCTGTGGCCAACATTGGGGCAGAGAACCATTCTTTAATACTTGCATTTGGAAAAACCCCCAATGCGCCGTCCGTGGTCGAGGTAGACCATTGCCGGGAATATTTCATTGGCCGGTTCTTCATGACATTGATGTAAAATTTTAGGATGCATATCTTGCTTTCTGATGTGTGCGTATTATATATGATTTTGAAATAACATGATTGGTTTGCACACTGTGGATATTTTCTTATCTTATGCTTTGACACTCCAAATTCACCTCGATATTGATAGCATGATGTCAATCCCCTCACTTACTGAGTATCCTCCCATAGATACTCATCCCTCACTTTCTTTCCCACAGGATTAGTGTTGGATCGAGGAGATACCACTGGGCTTGGGTATGGATATTTTCCATCTCTTCTGCTACGATGATTGGTGATATTATTATGTATTGGAGATTTTTGTTTGATCCATGTAATTACCAAGTTTTATGGGATGACTGTATAAATTATGGACTTTTATTCTTGAAACTCTCGTATTGACTTATTTCATTGCATTGAGGCATTTGTAAATATTTAAAAATAACTTGGGAATTTATTTTATATATGCGTAGGATTTAAGTCCGCTCGGTGTGGCGGCTGCTCATGCTCTAGTTGGGCATGAAAGTAGAGGTCTGTTGCTAGGACTGTTAGAAACTTTATAGCCTTGCGTTGTTCTGGATGTTGGCTGTGGATATTGTTGATTTTGGAGAGGCCGGGATGGCCAATTGTTTATTTGTACTGGATGAATGTCATATACAGGTGAAATTGTACATGGGAAAACCTCCGATTTATGGGGAGGTTCTGCCCGATTTTCTGTAAAAATCCAGCCGGCATCCAGGGACAACGGGCGGCTGTTCACGATCCCGGTTCGGGGCGTGACAGTTCGGTTGGTATCAGAGCTCTTGGTTTAGAGCTATATTTTATAAAATGATTTGAAAACATTCCCAAGTAACTTGATTTTAAAAGTCCTCAATGCATAAGAGTTTCATACAGTCATTTATATCCCTGCATATGGTTTTCGACATATGAGTTATTCATTTTAGGGGGTTAGATACGATTAGTATCTAACCTAATTGATTTAATTCTGAGATCCAAAACTTCATTCATTTTAGGGGGTTAGTTACGAATAACTAGCCCTAATTTTTAAATCATGTCAAACTCTAGAAATATATCTAATGAAAGTTCTCTCCTTGCAGAATTATGCCGCCTAGACGCGGTAGACCAGTAGGACGCGGAGCTAGACCCGCGACCCCTCACGTGCCTGACCCTCCGAGGGAGCCTGAGACCCTTGGAGTGCCTGAGGCTGCTTTCTCTACACGGGCGCCCCCTGTAGCGCCTACTCGGCCGGCTGCTCCTGCCGAGGTTCCACCACCGTCCCTTGAGGCGTTTAGGCAGGTGTACGAGTGGTACACCTCCCACGGGATTCAGATGCCACCCCCACCACCACCACCGACGGCCGTGCCGACTTCTACGGCCGTACCACCTTCTGTTGTACCAGATCAGCCACCAGTTGCTGATCCTTCTACTGTGTCGGGACCTAGCGACACTATCTCCTCCACCTTGAGGCGTATTCACGAGCTCACCCAGCTGGTGAAGGAGGCGAGGCAGTTAGGCTGCACAGAGTTCGCAGGGACGGGTGATCCCACAGCAGCGAAACACTGGATCAACCGCACCCGTAGAATTTTGACTGATTTGGGGTTGAGCGAGGACTACCGGCTTCGGATAGCAGAGAGACTTTTAGACGGTGACGCCCTCACTTGGTGGGAGGCGATTTGTGATGATGCTACCGAGCCGCTGCGATGGGAGGACTTCGTACGGGAGTTCGATCGCAGGTACTTCTCTGAGTTCCAGCAGGACCGCAAGAGGGCAGAGTTTCTGCACTTGCGGCAGGGAGCCAGGACAGTGACAGAGTACGAGATGGAGTTGAGGCGACTAGCTGCTTTTGTTCCAGACTTAGCGACGCCGACGCAGCTACGGTTCAAGTTTGAGGACGGCCTCAACTTGAACATAAGGAGGTACATGACAGTGACCCCTAGTTTCTCCCTTGCGGAGATTGTGGACTCAGCATTTAGGGCGGAGGAGATCGTCCGTGCTGAGGGCAGACAGCGGGAGAACAGGGAGCAAAAGAAGAGATCTGGGGCTTCTTCGAGCCAGGGCTCGAAGAAGGGCAGGAGTTCAGGATATCAGGAAGACTCTTTTCAGCCGAGACAAGCACATCCCGGACAGGGATCACCATCCCAGGGATTTAGGGCACAGGCCTCTAGCGCCACTACTCAGACTTCAGATCAATGGCACTCCTCTTGTCGCCGATGTGGTAGACACCACCCTTTGGGAGAGTGTAGGATACCTATTACGTGCTTCCGGTGTGGGAAGCAAGGGCACATCAGGAGCACCTGCCCTGAGTTGGGATTTGGAGGTCACACAGCTAGTGGACACTCGAGTGTTCCCCGAGGAAGACAGCAGGGAGCACCTGTGCACTCGAGTTACACCGCTCCACGGACGGTAGCCGGGAGCAACACGGTGCCAGGACCATCACGACAGCAGCAGAGGACACAGGCCCGTGTATATGCGATGACGCAGGAGGATGCTGAGGCGAGTCCTGATGAGATTTTTGGTGTTCCTCCCACTGATCCCCATGTTTAGAGATGTCCATGTACTTTTTGAGAACCATCACTAGTTAAAGCCGTAGATGCTTAACTATGTTGGTTGTACATACATTTTGATATATATATATATATCTATAGATATTTTCTTTTATATTTATCGACTGATCTTTTATTTCCTCACATTAGGAGTTATGGAAAAATGGGAAGTCGACACTCGTGTCCTATTTGACACCGGGTCGTACCATTCGTATGTGAGAAGTGCCTTTTTGCCCACGGGTTGGGTAAGCCTTGTCGCGAGATTGCACGGCATACCTAACTCATGTTATCGACACCACTGTTGAGGACCCGAGGCTTGAGAAGGTCCCAGTGGTGCAGGTTTCCTAAATATATCCCCGAGGAACTACCCGGACTACCCTCAGTTCGGGAGTGTGATTTCGAGATTGACCTAACTCCAGGGATCACTCTTATATTTATTCTGCCATACAGAATGACACCAGTGGAGTTTAGAGAGCTCTAGATCTAGTTGCGGGAATTACTGGACAACGGTTTTATCCGTTTGAGCACTTCGCCTTAGGGTGCTCCGGTGATTATTCGTGAAGTAGAAAGACGGGATTCTAAGATTGTGTGTGAACTATAGACAGCTAAACAAGGTTTTCATCAAGAATCAGAACACTTTGCCGCATATTGATGATTTATTTGAGCAGTTCCAGGGTGCGCGTGTTTTTTTCTGAAAGATCGATTTTCGATTTGGATATCATTATGGACATTACGAGTTCGTGGTCATGCCATTTGGGCTGACCAACACACAAACAGCCATAGATAGTGACCGAGATGCGAAGTTTCCTTGGTCTTGCGAGGTGTTATCGGCGATTCATAAGAGGATTCTCTCGGATCGTCGCTATACATACCAGATTGATACGAAGGGCGTCAAGTTCTTGTGGGACGATCGTTGTGAGACGAGCTTTCAAGAGCTCAAACAACGTCTGACGAGGGACGGCCCGACAGAGAGGATCTTAGTGTTTTAGCTCAGCACGTAGTTATTCTAGATTGATAGGTCAGAGTTTTGGGGAGGAGTGACTAGGTCGAGTAAGAGACCTGAGAGACCGAAGAGACTATTAAGAGACTTAAGAGACAGTACCCCCACTTGTTCAGCGTATTACTTTCTTTAGTTTCGAGGACGAAACTTATTTTTAGGGGGTTAGAAAATGTAACACCAAGCCTAAAAAAAAAAAAAAAAAAAAAAAAAAAAAAAAAAAAAAAAAAAAAAAAAAAAAAAAAAAAAAAAAAGAGGGAGAGCCAAAACGCAGCGTTTTGGCCCTCCCCCCAATTGAATTAGGGCTAAAGCCCTAATTCAATTCTCTCTCTCTCTCTCTCTCTCTCTCTCTCTCTCTCTCTCTCTCTCTCTCTCCCTCTCTCCGCCGACCCTTCGCCTCCCTCCCCCACCGCGGCGTTGGTCTTCACCGCAAGCTCCGCCGGCAGCTTCTCCTTCTTCTCCTTCTTCTTCTTCTTCTTCTCCTCCTTCTTCCCTCTCGGTTTCTCTCTCTCCCTTCGCGATCCCTCTCGCGATCGCTCTCTCTTCGTTGTTCTCTACCCTCCTCCGCGCGCCACCGCGCGACCCGCTTCCCTGCACAATCGCACCACCCGCGACCTTCCGCAGGCACCACCACCACAGCAACAGTGATTCCCTCCCTCGTGCGAGCGCGCGATCACCCGAGCACGCCGTAGCGCGAGCGCGACTGCTCGCGAGCGCGCGACCCTTCTTGCGCGAGCGTGAGTCCGAGTGCGCGGCCCAGAGTGCACGGGCGTGCACGGGCGCGCGACCCAGCGCACGAGTTTGAGCGGCCCAGCGCACGAGCGCTCGGGGCCCAGCGCACGAGCGCTGCCCAGCGCACGAGCGCGCGGCCCAGTGCACGAGCGAGCAGAGCGCGCGAGCAGGCGCGCGAGCAGAGTGCGCGCAGAGCGCGCGAGCAGAGCGCGCGAGCGCGCAGGGGCGCGCAGCAGCGCGCGAGCGCGCACGAGCCAGCGTGCGAGCGCGCACGAGCCAGCGCAGCACACGGGCGAGCACCAGCCCGCGAGCCACTGTCGGCCCGCAGGCCCGCCAGCCTGCAGGCCCATTAGCCGCAGGCCCATCAGCAGCAAGCCCACGGGCCCACCAGGCCCGCCAGCCCGTCCAAGCCCGCAGGTCCAGTACGGCCCGCGGCCCAGTTCAGCCCATCTGCCCGCCAGCCCGCCGGCCCGCTACCCCGTAGCACGCAGACCAGCGAGCCCGCTAGCTGTAGCCCACGAGCCCGCGACGGCCCGTGACAGCCCACGAACCTCCACACAGGTAAATGACTTAGGGTTTTTGATTTGGATCTAAGTGTTTAGATTTAACAAATGAACCTTGTTTTGATAGGAAACCCTACAGACTTTGGAGTGATCGAAACGACTTTCGGACGAGACTCGACGCTTCGAGAAAACCCTAGGTGAGGAGATTTCGACTCTAATTGATAAATTGGACGAATGTAGGATTGAATTTAAGATGAAAGGTTTTGTATATGTTTAGAGTGTAAGTGAAATGCAAATAGAATACAAATTATGAAATGATTATATATGAATTGAAGGTTAAGTATAGAATGTTACAGAAATTTGATGTGATTTAGGTTGATCTTTTTGGAGACTCGAGGAAGCAGATCAGATTTGATTAGTTTTGAAAATAGGGAGTGACCACCCTCCCTAAAACTGTGAGTGGGACTTTGACATTCGCTATTGATTGAAAACCATGTTTCAAAAATATCTTTTAAATGACATGTTTCTGCAAAATGTATGATTGTTATGACTTTCCAATATTTGATGAAATGTTTTGTGACCTTTGGAGTGTCTTAAATGCCGACTTTATTGATATGCATCCATGAGTTTTGATAAACGTATATTGTGCCACATTTTCGACATATTGATATGTTTTAATGCTTCCACTGCATTGGCACATGGTTTTAAATGGATTTATTTATACATTTGGGCTGTATGCCCGGCCGACTTTATGATATTATGTTTTGGGCTGTATGCCCGGCCGACTTTATGATATTATACATTGGGCTGTATGCCCGGCTGACGTTATGATATTATGCATGGGGCTATATGCCCGGCTGATCTGGTGATGGGATGCATGGGGCTACGTGCCCGGCTGATATGATATTGTGATCCGTAGCTACGAAGGACATCTGGTAGAGGCACCACTTGTGTCCGGATACGCTTCGGCCGGAGGTATCCGCCAGATTGTCGTGTGTATGGGTGTCCCAGGTTGACCCTCATCGGAGAGGACGTTGAGTACGGCTCCGTCTAGCACCAGGCGGGGGCACCATACACGGCCGACTAGTTATATGTACACTATATATTTTTTTACAGACTAGTTGGGGTAGTCTGTGGCCAACATTGGGGCAGAGAACCATTCTTTAATACTTGCATTTGGAAAAACCCCCAATGCGCCGTCCGTGGTCGAGGTAGACCATTGCCGGGAATATTTCATTGGCCGGTTCTTCATGACATTGATGTAAAATTTTAGGATGCATATCTTGCTTTCTGATGTGTGCGTATTATATATGATTTTGAAATAACATGATTGGTTTGCACACTGTGGATATTTTCTTATCTTATGCTTTGACACTCCAAATTCACCTCGATATTGATAGCATGATGTCAATCCCCTCACTTACTGAGTATCCTCCCATAGATACTCATCCCTCACTTTCTTTCCCACAGGATTAGTGTTGGATCGAGGAGATACCACTGGGCTTGGGTATGGATATTTTCCATCTCTTCTGCTACGATGATTGGTGATATTATTATGTATTGGAGATTTTTGTTTGATCCATGTAATTACCAAGTTTTATGGGATGACTGTATAAATTATGGACTTTTATTCTTGAAACTCTCGTATTGACTTATTTCATTGCATTGAGGCATTTGTAAATATTTAAAAATAACTTGGGAATTTATTTTATATATGCGTAGGATTTAAGTCCGCTCGGTGTGGCGGCTGCTCATGCTCTAGTTGGGCATGAAAGTAGAGGTCTGTTGCTAGGACTGTTAGAAACTTTATAGCCTTGCGTTGTTCTGGATGTTGGCTGTGGATATTGTTGATTTTGGAGAGGCCGGGATGGCCAATTGTTTATTTGTACTGGATGAATGTCATATACAGGTGAAATTGTACATGGGAAAACCTCCGATTTATGGGGAGGTTCTGCCCGATTTTCTGTAAAAATCCAGCCGGCATCCAGGGACAACGGGCGGCTGTTCACGATCCCGGTTCGGGGCGTGACAAAGAGTGAGTTAGTCGACTAGTGTGTTGTGTCAAACAAAACTTAGGCATTTGTGTAATTGGGCAAGTCGACTGCTATATTGTGTAGTCGACTAGGTTTTTGCTGTGAATTACCTATATGTTATGTATCAAGCTTACATCTCTATCTCCACATAATTTAATCTTTTATTAGTCTATCACAACCTTTTCATCAAGACACTTGAATTTATCTTTTGTTCATCATCAAAACTCATTTTGCGAACAATAGTGATTAACTATGGTAGTAAATACTTTAGTTACATTGACATTGTTGAGGCGAGGAGGTTCGCCGACTGATTGGACTTTTACCATGCTAAGTCAGAGCTGAACTGTCTAATGGTAGAGCAGGGTAATGGGGCCATGATTGCCTTCGATCTACAGGTAAGTTTTTCTCTATTCAATTATTTCGATGAGTTTGGCATTCTAAAGGTTGCTTATGTAAGTTTTTTATTTCATTGCACTCTGCCATTGTGGCGGAATTTCAGCAGTTGACGAAGAACAAACTAGTGGGTCATCTAGAGGCTTGGCGAATTAGAGAGGGGAGGAGATTATATAGCTTCGAGCTGCTCTGACTAAGTTACCCTAGCCCAGAGAGAGTAAGAAGAGGAAGAGGGTAAGGTGGCCAATACCGCATTGCTGGAAAAAGATAAAAAGATAAAATGGCTAGGAACTGATCGGGATTCGGCATTCAAGTAGTATGATGTGGCCATTGCACAATGTGAGAGGTTGGAGGCTTTGCTGAATGGGACCGAAACAGACCACCTGTTTGCCGTGAGGTTGGCTCAGATGCTAAGGCATCACTTAATGTCTCAGAGAAGAAGGTTGCAGACCTAGAGGGTAGAATTGTTGAACTCCAGGAAGGTTATCAACGCGAACTCCACGAGCTTAATGAGAAGTTACGTCATGCAAAGGAAATCCTCTGCGAGGTGGGATCGGAGGAGAATTTGGTGGACAATGTTGATGGGGCTGACATCAAGACGGCGGGTCCAAGCCTGACCAGCACTCCTAAGACGAGCTTTTCTCGTGAAGTGGTTGAAGCTAATGCCCGTGTAGCCACTATGCCGGCTGGCTTAGAGCGCCTGTGACAGAGAACTACTTATCCTCCATGTCTTGGTCGTGAAGAGAGAGCTAATCCTCCTCTTTCTCCTGGTCATGAAGCATAATTCGGCACACCATGTCTCCTCTTAATGTATTTTATTCTTCTGTCATGTGTAAACTTCTTCACTCAGCTGTACTTCTCTCATTAAGTAATAGACTAAACTTCCTCCTTTTTAAATTCATTTTTCTTTATTTGACTGTTATTGCATTCTTAATACTAAGTTACTGCATTTTTCTTTGGCTTCGAATGATGGACCCACAATGTGTCAGTATAGGGTAAGAGAAAGGGGAGCTAATATCCATCCATGTGTATGACTTCCTGATACATGTAAGATCGAGGGAAGAAGGGAAAGAGTTAAATTCCTTCTGAGTAATAAAATCAAGTGCTGTGAGCGTTATTCTTATGAAATATTTAGAGCTGAAGGATGTTGTGAGACACGTATGAGAGGTGTAAAGCTGAGAGATAATAGGAGCTACCTGTTTGGGAGTACTATCCCATATGTTGGCTAATGATAGGCGTAGAAACCTATGTGCGAAGCATAGCGTCAAGAGATTGTGAGAGCTACCCGTTCGAAAGTATGATCTTGTATATTGGCTAAGGATGGGATGGAACCTTTGTGCAAGGCGCAAAGTCAAGAGATTGTGGGAGCTACCTGCTTGAGAGTATGATCTCATATGTTGGCTAAGCCTGGGTGTAGAACCCATGTGCAAGGTGCAGATCGAGATATTATGGGAGCCACTCGCTCAAGAGTATGATCCTATATGTTGATTAAGGATGGGTATGGAACCCATGTACGAGGTGCGGAGCCGTGAGATTGTGGAAGCTACCCACTCGATAATATGATCCCACATGTTGACTAAGGATGGATATGAAATCCATGTACAAGGCGTAGAGTTAAGAGATTGTGGGAGCTACCTGCTCAGGAGTATGATCTCGTATGTTGGCTAAAGATAGGTGTGGACCCGTGCGTGAGACGTAGAACCGAGAGATTGTGAGAGCCACCTGCTTGGAAATATGATTCCGCATGTTAGCCAAAGATGGGTGTGGAACCCATGTGCAAGATGCAAAGTCAAGAGATTGTAGAAGCCACCCGCTCGAGAGTATAATCCCGTGTGTTAGCTAAGAATGGATGCGAGAACCCATGTCTAATTATAGAAGGGGGCCTAAAGGCCTTGATTGTTGCAATTGGTGAAGATGTTGTGAAAACAATAAAATCAAAATGTTATTATTAACATGAATTGGAAATCAAAACAGCATAGCCATAACAATGAAAAGTTAACGTAGCAGGTTGGAAGTAGGAATCACAAAGCGGGTCCGAATCAGATTCGAGTGTTCCAATGCCGAGAGCTATCCTGAACTTAATCTTCATATGTCTAGTGCTCGGAAGGGTTTCTAGGTCATCCAGGTTGGGGTAACCCCAATATAGCATTATAGGGGACTTCAATTTTACCACATTAAATGTAATTGTTGTAGTGATTTGATTAGGTGGTACTCCTAGAGTTACCAGAAGCTGGATGGTGTCTTCTAGATATACCCATTCATCAGAGAGTCTTTTCAGGGGCCTGGCATGAGGTTGAAGGCTAGCATGGCCAAGATCTATCTGCTTGAAAGCCTTCCAGTAGAGGATGTTGCATGCCATTTTTTTGTGAACGAAGATCCTTTTAACAGTGAACTGTCTTATCTTGGCGGTAATAACCAAAGGATCGTGTTGTCCACGTGCAACCCTTGTCAGCTCTTCATCATCAAAGCCTATCATTGGTTCTTTTCTCTTTTGCCCCATCTCTGGTAGTGAGTACCTCTTTGGATGGAGAGCTATCTATCTGCTGAAATACTGGGGTGACCCAGTAGTCAACAGGGATGGTGGAGGGTTTTCCTTCTGTATCTGGAGAATAACTCTCTAGGGTTGGTTCTAGATGGCACCTGTGACCGGGGGTTCTACAAATTCAATGTGACTAGTTTTTGGCAGGTCCCTTTCTCCTTGCCTCTGTAGGGATTTATTCCTTGCCTCATATTGATGAATCTTTGTAACCTCGCTTCTTGGATTAAGGCTTTGAGCTCATGCATGAGTTTTTGGCATTCATCCGTCATATGGCCATGCTCCCGGTGGAACTTGCAATACCAAGTCTAATCTCATTTGGAATCATTTAATTTCGAGGGAGGAGGCCAGTTGATGTAAGGACGATTTTAGATTCACATTAAGATTTGGCTAGGAGTATCATTCAAGGGGGTATAGTTGTGAACCTACGAGGAGGAAGAGGTCCAGCCCAAGTCCTTTTTGGTGGAGGCTATTATGGTAGAGGTCAACTACATTCGTTCTTTTCACTCCTGTTTCAACATTTATCAAATACCTCGGTTTCTTTAGCAGTGATGAATTTCTCGGCATGAGCGTAGAATTCTTGGATAAAAGCTGGAGGGTTCTGGTTATCGACATCTTCATCCCTAAAGGTCGCAGTCCAGTGAGGAGTGTTGCCAATGCAATAGAATGATCTATTCCCGAAACCTTCATTATCTTGGTTTTGAATTTGTCAAGGAAGTCCCTCAAGTATTCATTGTCTTTTTGTTTGGGGGATGGAGGGAAGTGAACTTCCACTTAGCCCATTGGCTAATAACAAACTATGCCTCAAATTATTGTCGAAGTTGGTAGAAGTTCTTGATACCGGATGGAGGGAGTGAATTGAACCATGTGAACGCGTTCCCCTTTAGGGTTGTGTGGAAATGGTTACACATGGCAGCATCTGACATGTCTCTGGAGATCATGATAGAAACAAAATAAGTTGTGGTCCTGGGGATCAATTTTGCCATTGTACATCACAATATGGGGAAGGAAGACATTGTGGGGTATTGGTTCAACAATAATCTTGGTGTCGAATGGCGAAGAATTAAAGATGTATGGACTGTGATCATTTCATCTCATGTTAGCCTTTTGGATTTCGGCAGTTATAAGTTCTTCAACTTACTTTCTCAGATTTTCTGGTTCCCATCGGGATGTCACTAAAGGCTCTGGTCATGCACAGGGCTGGAGTTTAGTCGAGCACTAGTGCGTGGAGTTCCTAGAAGGAGGTGAGGCAAGGATGTGACAAATATCTTCTAGGTGCTTGCTCATTCCCTATATCTGAGATTCTAACTTGTCCATTTGAGACCGGTAGATTTGGTCAGGAGAGGATCAAGTAGGGAGAGAGGTGGCGCGGATTGGAGGTTGGGCCGCTGGAGGCTGGGTCGTTGGAGGGTGAGTTATTGGAGGTTGAGTATCTCCCTGGAGGTGTTGTTCCATCTGGTGTTTTAAGTGAATGATTGAGGTGTCTAGTTGCGTGGCCGTGAGTGTTCTGGGGCGAGGTTTGCAAGGTTGGATTTCCATCCTCTTGTTTTGGATGTCATCTTGGAGGTGTTATCTTCGTTCTTTCTTTTAAGTGGCATGGTGAAGAGAGAAAAAAATAGATCAATGTAGGAGGTGAATATCAGTCAGTTGTTCTAGCAGACGGCACCAATCTGTTAAAACAAAAAATGACTCCACAATAGATCATCCTTTTGGCTTGAACGAGGAATCGGTGAAATGGGCTATTGGCTTGTCTTTAGAAAAGAAATATGAAAAAACCTGCACGAGGTGGCTCTGGTAGAGGAAATTCCGACACTCGTCAGAAACAGCGGTGAAAGAAGGAAAGACTGAAAGAGTCAGGGATTTTGTGTAGTCTCTGTGTGTAATGTATAGAGATATATATATATATATATATATGCGTACTAGGCAAGTTGTCTCTGTTATATATATATGACATGTATGGAGAATATTGTATGTGCTTAGGGGTGTAGAAACCCTACTTACCTTGTGGGGAAATCATACGAGATCTAATGAGATTACATGAATCGTCATAGTAGACTTTCCTATGGTTTCAGGGGTCCTTTGAGATAGGAAGGTTTTCCTTGTTTTCGCGAAGATTCGTAAAGATTCGAATCATCCGGAATTTATTTCTCTATCGGGAGAGATCACAATAAACCCGTATCAGATCAAGAAAGGTTTAAGTTTGTTATAAATTTCTTTTCTTATCAAGTAATCACAACTAGGATCCATCGTGTGGTTGGAGTTGGCTCTGTGTGGATCGAGAGGTTGGGACCAAGAGGTAGTGAAGCCGAGAGGCCAGAAGGTCTAAAAATGGAACATCCCATATGAATGCACTACAAAAAAACTTGTATTTAGCCATAAATTTTGCGACGAAAAGTTAAGAAATATTCGTCGCTAAATTATTTAGCAACCATTTTTTCGACAAAACAGAATTTGTCGCTAATAACTCGTCGCAAAATTTTCCGACAAAAATTATGAGATTTGTTGCCAATTAGCGACCGATTATAGTTCGTCGCAAACATTAGCAACCAAAACTTTTTAGTTGCAATTTTCCGACAAAATTTGCGACGATACATTTTGTCGGAAAAATTTCCAACAATAAAATATTTGTTGCAAAAATTGTTGCACAAATTAGCAACCAATTATTTTTTGTTGCAATTTTCCGACCAATTTTGCGACGAAATAGTATGTTTCAAATTTCTCAATCGGAAAATTCGTCGGATAAATTAGCATCAACAAATTTTTTGTTGCAATTTAGCGACCAACACAACGACGAATATTTTTTGTCACAAATTAGCGACAAATTTTGTCGTTGCAAATTTCTTGGAATAGTTTTTTGTTGCTAAAATTTGCAACAAAATCTGCGACGAATTTATTTTCGTCGCAATTTGCGACAAAATTTTTTTGTGAGATAATTTGTCGCAATTCTGCGACAAAATCAGCTTCGGTTTTTGCGACGAATTTTGCAACGAAATCTTAAAAATTCAGCAACAAATTTTACAACGAATGTCAAAATCAGCGACGAATTTAGCGACGAATATAGAAAATTTGCGACAAAAAAATTTAATTTGTTTAATATTTGCACCAAATTTCCATATATATCATATTCCTCCCTGATAGTTTCAACCAACCAGTTTATGAGCTAAACCACCAACATCATCATCAACAAATCATCCAGGGTACCATCGAACAGTCATGAATACGAAATTTATGCAGTATCTACTAATTCAAATAACTGACCATATAATAGTATGAATGAAATAATAATTAAAAAAACATTACCATCGTCATGAAATAATATTAAACAGTACTAAATAAGTTATAGAATATCGAATTTGTAGAAGTATAAATGAAATTCTAATGAGAAGTCTAATTAAATATAAACGTGAAATAAAAATTGTTTCAAGAAACATTATCACCATCATCATCACCATTACCGTCACCGCCACCATCACCATCACCAAATATGTCAAAATCATCATCACCATCATTTGGAGGAGATAGAGAAGGGGGAATCGAACTTGAAGCGGAGACTAACTGAAGATGCTGCATTATAAGCCTCTGTTGTGCGCGAAACTCTTCAAATTCATTGTCTCTTCGCAGCTGTTCAACCCGCATGGCTTGAATTTCATTGTCTCTTCGCTACTGTTCTACGCGCATGACTTGAAGTTCATTGTCTTTTTGTGCTAACAGCTCCTTCATGTGGCTCAGCTCTTGGTTCATTTGCATTAATTCTGCTCTTACTGGTGTCTGGCCGGAAGAACTTAGACCACTGAGTCTGCAAGTTCTGCTCAACGAGCCCATCCCAAGTACTCTTCCCTTCTTTGCTCCACCAGTTGCCTCGAGCCATAAAGCCATATCATTAACAGATGGCTCAGACGTTGCAGCATCATCACTACCACTGGAATTTCTAAGTACAAGCTGGTCATATTTCTCCTGCATTATTGTATAAGAAATTAGAAGAAAAATAAAATAACAATATACTAAAATATCCAACGAAATTGAGAAGTGTCAATTAACAGTTGAACAATTTTCTAAAAAAGCTAACAAATAAAGTAAGAATACAAAATTGTATTTCTCATTAAGCGATTGACAGTAAGCAATAAGACACAAAAATTATCTTTGTCAATCAAATATTATAAATTTAATACACTTATGGAAATAAAATTACACATACTTATAATTATATATTTTGTTGCTTAATCCATTAAAATGATATTTAGATAATGAGGAGTGTTGTAATTGAAATTAAAATTCGATTACTATTACGAGTTTGAAACTATAACATATCAAATAAAGGAAAAAATTATACTATACGTGATATAATGAACCAACAATTTCGAATGGACGTAACAAATTTGATATTATCTAATTTCAAACTATATTTTATAATGAAAAAAAAAATATATATATATATATATATGAATTTGAAATGAAAAGTTCAATTTAAGTATTTGAGAAATTATTGGAATAGACAAATCTATTAAATTCTTATTATAATGTTGTGATGATAAATTGAGCATAATATGTTCAAATAAAAGTTTTTATAAAACAATTTAAAATTTTGAAATTACATACCATAACCGTTCTAGCTCTCTCCCCACTCCAGGTCTTGTCTTTTTTCTGAAAAGTCCGTGCGAAAGTCTCTCTAAATGATGGCGGTGATCCCATTTCCTTGGTCTAAAAACAAAACACCGTTAGATGAATTAATGAAAAAATAAATGAATTAAATACAAAAGAATGGTAATTGAACCAAATTACCATTCTAATTCTATGCTCATCAATATTGATTGAGCCTCCCGCATAAGTAGCAGATGATTCCCCAGAATTATAAGCTCGATTTATTTTATTTTGCTCACTCCTCCGTTGGCTCTCATCGGAATCCCAGAAATTTAAAATGTTGAGTCAATTTTCTTCGGTGATGCAGTGTGGCTTCTTTCGGCTCTTTTTGGCATGATTCAGTACACCTCGGATGTGATGACTGCATTTTTTCTTAAATATTCTTCTTATTTCAAGCTCCTCGGTCTCATCCCAATTGAACTTTCGCTAAAAAAAAAACAAGTTGTTATATTTAATTTATACACTGAATTGTATATTTAAACTTAGAGACCTCATTTACCTTGAATTCTCTCCACCATAGCTCTTTGATATCATCTGGAGTACTTGTGTATGACATCGATGCTCCTCCCCAATGGTTGTTAATGATTCTATTCAACTCATGAATAACATACACAGAATTTGTGAATCTATCATAAAATTAGAAATAAAAAAAATGGTTAGTAAAAAAATTTTTTAAATAAACTAATAAATTGTGATAATATTTCAAAATGTAATACTTACGAATCTCCGCAAGGGGATATCACCTCTCGCGTATCTTCCCCTTCAACGTATGAATCTTGCATTGAAGGTACAATTGAAGGTGCAACGGATGGAATCGGTGAAGGTATATCAGTACAAGGCGAAGGGGCATGGGAAGGTGCAGCTGAAACGGACGGTGACGCCGAAGAGTTTGCTCTTGCATTAGAAGATCGTCTATGTCCTCCACGTTGAAACTGTAACAAGAGTTTTTTCTCGCAAGCAATGAATATTGCATGATTATAAAAAATATAATAGAGTATATGAAGAAACATACCATATTTAAATTGTCGTCAGAAATGATCTATAAAAAAGAAAATATATTAGCAAATAATATTTCGAAATTGAAACATGAGGCACTAAATATAACATACAAATTGAGAATTTTAAAATACAAATCTAAATGTATTTTCACATGAAAACAGTCAAATAAAATTTCATATGATGTTAGACAATTTTAATAAATCTTAAAAAAACAATACTTACCGACGATCAAAAATCAAAGTCATTATTGTCATCATCATCCTCATTATCAGAGTCTTCAACACCAAATTCTTCCTCATCTTCATCCTCATCTTCATCATCTGTCTCGAAATCAGGTTCTTCATCGCCAGACTCATGAATTTCATTTTGATCCACATCTATCATTACTCCTTGTGGATCTCGTAAAGTTGGAATAATATATTCCTCAGTCTGAAACGTATTGGCAACTTCCATTTGTTGATATGCCATGTCTTCCCAACGTTCCTCAATTTTCTTTCGTGCTTTCGTTTTACAAACAGCCCACCAATCAATTTTGTCACGTTTCAAACTAGGATATGAAGCATAATACACTTGAATTGCTTGTTGTGCCAATACGAATGGTTCATATCTTTTATAAAATTTTTTATGATTTATATTAACCAATTTAAACTTTGGATGCACATTCATCCCTTTTACGGGGTCAAACCATTGGCACATAAATAAAACGACTCGCAACTCTGCTCCAGTGTACTCAACCTCTATAATTTCATCCAACAAACCATAAAACTCATCTTTTACAGCTCCATCGTTGGATGACTGAACACAAACACCACTATTCATAGTAGCTTTTCCGGTTCCATATTCTTGAGTGTGAAAATTATACCCGTTTATAAAATACGATGGCCAAGTTCGCACCGTCGAATTTGGACCCCATGACAGATTAAGTAACAATTCTTGTTCAACTTGATCTTGATTACATTGAACCTAAAGTAAAATAAATGTGTTATTTTTTTAATAATCAAATAGATTTAAAATTTAAATTTCGTAAAACTAACATATGTTTTGAACCATGCTGCAAAATCTTCATCGCACACACGATTGAACTCATGCATCGATAGTTCAGACCGTGAATGTTGAAAAATCCTATGATTAAAGAAAACGATTTATGTCAACAATTTTGTCAAAAAAAGAACAAATTTTTAATATTTGAGAAAAAAGGACTTACTCGAAGTATGGCGTAACTTCTGGACAGTTCAGTAAAATATATGTATGGGCTGCCCGCCATTCTTTCGCAGTTAAATATCTAACCTTACATGACCCACTTGGTCGACCGAGATAGTTGAAAATAGAGAATGATTTTAATTTAGGATCAACAGGACCCTCATCATTTCTACCGGCGCGCCGTCTCTTACACTGGACATGAGGCTCGAAATAATATGAAGCAAAAGTTGTCACTTCCTCCGCAATGTATGCATTAACAATAGATGCTTCAACCCGTGCCTTATTTTTCACTTTTCTCTTCAAATGATATAAAAATCTAATTGATATGGAATAAAAAGTATCAGAAAATGATATATAATAAATTGAGTACATTGACATGCATTATAAATATTATAATGATGAGAATGTGCAAAAGTTACCTTTCAAATGGATACATCCATCGATATTGGACGGGACCTGCAACTCTGGCCTCATAAGGCAAGTGAACCAAAAGGTGTTCCATGGAATCAAAAAATGAAGGAGGAAAAATCCTTTCTAAATTACATAAAATGATAGGGATATCTCTCTCCAATTTCGCCATATGTGATTCCTTTAATACTGTCGAGCAAATATCATGCAGGAAAATACTTCACTCTGTAATGACGGCCCATACAAAATCTGGTAATAGTTCCTTAAAAGCAATCGGAATCAATCTTTCCATAAATATGTGACAATCATGACTTTTCAAACCAATCAACTTGCATTCTTTCATATCTACACATCTCCCAAGATTTGAGGCATAACCATCAGGAAATCTAAGGGATTTCAACCATTCACAAACTTTCCGTCTCTGATCCTTATTTATTGTATAAATTGCCTTTGGTTTTGGTCCCTTACTACTTCCATCCGCATCAAGTGTAGGCCGATTACAAAGAAGCCGCATATCTTTTCTCGCATTCAAGTTATCTTTCGTTTTTCCAGAGACATCCATCAATATATTAATCAGATTATCGAAAACATTTTTCTCGATATGCATCAAAACGAGATTATGATGAATCAGATGGGTCTTCCAATATGGTAAATCCCAAAATATACTCCGTTTGGTCTATTTATGTACACTTCCATATCCGTACGTTGTACCATGTGGGTCTTCAATCGCAGATGGAAATTGAGACACTTGCTCCCAAATTTGTTGACCAGTTAATCTCAACGGAGGAGGTGTTTTTTCAAATTTATTTTTCGTAAATTCTTCTTTATTTCTTCTATATTTATGATTTCGTGGCAAAAATTGTCTATGACAATCAAAATAACTCGCCTTCTTACCATATTTCAATCTGAATGACTTAGATCTCTCCATACATATTGGACATCCTAAAACCCCAGCAGTACTCCATCCCGATAGCATGCCATAAGCTGGGAAGTCATTTATCGTCCAAAGAAGAATTGCTTTCATTACAAACATCTGCTCAGTGTTAACATCATACGTAAGAACACCGTTATCCCATAACTGTTTTAACTCCGCAATCAATGGTTGCATATAAACATCAATCAACTTCTTCGGATTTTGCGGGCCCGGTATAACCAATGTCAAAAACATATATGGTGTTTTCATACACATACCCGGAGGAAAATTATAAGGAGTTAATATCACTGGCCAACATGAATAACTTTTTCCCGATTTTCCAAATGGAGCAAAGCCATCAGCACAAAGACCTAACCTAATGTTTCGAGTCTCTCTTGCAAATTCAAGATATGTCATATCAAAATTTTTCCACACCTCTGTATCCGAAGGATGACACATTAACCCTTCCTCTGTTTGATGATTTGCAATATTCAGCAGTAGCTTTCGATGCATAAAGTCTTTACAATCTAGGAGTCAAGGGCAAATAAAACATTTGCTTCAATGGTTTACGTCGCTCAGTACGACCTGCTGTCCTAGTAATCTTGTACCTACTTTGGTTACAGAATTTACAAAATTGTACATTTTCATCAGCTCCCCAAAACAACATGCAACCATTTATGCATACATCAATTCTTTCCACCGGAAGGCCCAAGTCATTCACCAACTTTTTCATACTATAAAAGTCATTCGGCATTATATGATCACGAGGCAATACTTCTCCCATTACTTGAACAATATCATTGAAGCAATTCTCAGACATATTATGCTCTGCCTTAACATTTAACATTCTAGCCGTTAATGACAATTTAGTGTGGGTGTCACAACCAACCCATAACGGTTCATCTGCAGCTCTCAACATTTCTTGAAATTGGTTAGACAAATAATTCTCATCTTGCACATTCTCATCGACACATGTTGCTTCTACCCCCTCCAATGGTGATGCATAACTTGTAGGTACATCTTGATTTGTTGGTACAGAACTAGAACTTGCATAGTTTGTTTGGGGAAAAAAATTATGACCCGCTGCATCAAAAACCATCTGCTGATATGGATTTAACTGATCATAAGAATTGTTATCCCCTCTACTTGAATAATCCAAATTTCGCACATACTCTTCATCAGATATAAACGGTTCACCATGACAAGTCCAATTGTAGTAATTTAAAGTAAAACCAAATCTACAAAGATGTTCCCTAACTTTATCACATACATGAAATTTGCCATTACCACACTTTCTACACGGACACCTTAACTTATTTCCATCCATAAACTTAACTTTACTAGTAGCAAAATTCAAGAATTGTTCCACCCCACAAATAAACTCATCAGTTAAACCACGACGATCAGGTAAATTCTTATTATACATCCAATTTCTTTCGTTTTGCATTGTCGCTGTTAAAAAAAATAAATATTATAAAATATTAATAAATTAATATATTAACAAACTATATATTATACTGAAAAAATAACAATAATAAGAAATAAAGAACATCTAATAACAAAACATTTTAAAATTATTTAACATATTTTCAGAAAATTTAACAAATATAAAAACGTTGAGTCGGAAAAAGAACAAAATAATTTATAACTATTGCATTTCGCGAATTCACAACATACATACATTGAAACTAGGAATAAGGGAATAAAACAAAGAAAATAAAATAAAATATACGAAAAAAAATATATACCTCGACCGCTTGAAGACATGAATTTCTCCCCTCTAATCGAACAACACGTCCGTTCAACGCAAACACATCTGCAATGCAAAACCATTAATGTTATTTAATGTTAAAGAAAATCAAAATTACCATTTCTAAATATAGGAAGAAAGTAGCAACCGTTAAGATCAAAATCAAGATTTATATTAAATTAAGTAATTTAAATATAGTTTATAAACAAATTTTCCAAATATAAAAATTAATATTTAAAAGCATTACTTATAAAACGTTTAATTTTGATTAAAAAAAATAATTTTTTTTAATAATTGCAGATGTGTTAAAATTTGGAATACGGTTAAAATAAATTTTTTTTAATTTAAAAAAAAAATTATCATGGAAAGTATGAGATCCGGCCTCTGTGGCCGGATCTCCGCGGGGGAGGCGCTGCGGCGCCTCCCCCGCCGTTGAAAGCATCCCGGGGGAGGGGCGCTGCCCCTCCCCTGGTCGGCCCCGCCCGCGAACATGCGGGCGGGGCCATCCCGTCCGAGATCCGGCCTCTGTGGCCGGATCTTAGCGGGGGAGGCGCTGCGGCGCCTCCCCCGCCGTTGAAAGCAGCCCAGGGGAGGGGCGCTGCCCCTCCCCCGGTCGGCCCCGCCCGCGTAGATGCGGGCGGGGCCATCCCGTCCGAGGTCCGGCCTCTGTGGCCGGATCTCCGGGGGGGAGGCGCTGCGGCACCTCCCACAGACCGGATCTCAGCGGGGGAGGCGCCAGCGCCTCCCCCGCCGTTGAAAGCAGCCCCTCCCCCGCCACGATCCGGCGGCATTGCCGCCGGAACTAGAGAGAGAGAGAGAGAGAGAGAGAGAGAGAGAGAGAGAGAGAGAGAGAGAGAGCGAGAGAGAGAGTACCTCGTTGGAGGGAGACCACTGCGGGGAAGAGAGGGAGAGGAGGAAGAGAGGGAGAGGAAAGTGGGGGAAGAGAGGTAGAGGAAAGAAGTATTAAAAATATTTTGCAACCAATTCAGCGACGAACTGAGCGTTCGTCGCTGGGATCAGTGACGAACTGCGCGTTCGTCGCTGGCATCAGCGACGAACCGGGATCAGCGACGAACATCGCGTTCGTCGCTGGGAGCAGCGACGAACTGCGCGTTCGTCGCTGGGTTCAGCGACGAACTCATCTTTCGTCGCTGAAATCTGCGACGACCTAGATGTTCGTCGCTGAAATGCACAACGAATTTAGTTTTTGTCGCTCAAATCTGCGACAAATTCGTTTTCGTCGCAACGTTAGCGACGAAATTCGTTTTCGTCGCAACGTTAGCGACGAAATTCGTTTTCGTCGCAAATTCAGCGACGAGCAATGATTTCGTCGCTAAGTTAGCTACGAAGTTTTTTTCGTTGCTAATATCGTTGGAAAATGGTAATGAAATTTTTTTTTGTTGTCAAATTCGTCGCAAAATTGCAACAAAAACGAATTTGTCGCAAACGTCCGTCGCAAATTCCGTGTTTTTTTGTAGTGATGGTCAAATTATGCGAAATGATCTTGCCAAAAGGCCTAATTCAAGAGGAAGGCCCTGGTTGAGGTTGATCGAGGGCTTGCTTGGTACTCTACAGGTCTGATGATCATGAGTTTGCCAAGTTCCATAGTAATGGGCTTGTTGGATCATGTATCATCATTATAGTGATGGATATATGTGATTACAGCAAATGGTTTTGCTTAATGAGATTGTCACATGATATGAATTCTCTCGTGAGATTGTTGGAGCTAATTGTTTCACTTTGAACTCGCATGGTTTTGCACAAGTTGCTCTCTACTTGCATGAAGAAATGCTTCAGTGATAAGACGGGGGTCAGAAAATCATTTTTTGACTATGCCGGTGATTAATACTAAAAGCAACCAAGAAAGAATAACTCACACCAATTGTTAGGACTTTGGACCTCTTAGGTTCGATTTGATGAATCTTGAATATGAAAAGCATGGCATAGCCTTAATTTGGTGGAGTTGATGAGCTCCAAAAGACCGTTGCTTTTTGAGATTGTTTTCTGAGTTGGTTGCACATCATTCTCTTCTCCGGAATTCAAAATCGCAACAATAGTATTCAGAGGCGTTTCTCATTGAAACCCATACCTCTAGTCATATTCATGTCATTATCATTACCTGAAACTGGAATTCTTGTATTATTACCAAACTTAGTATCAAAAAAATTATCAATTTCCAGAGAAGAAGAAGAAGATGACGATGATAATGATGATACTGCAGACAATGGCAATGAAGCCAGGGAAGGCTCAGAATGAAAATTCAGGTAACTGCTCTCTATAAACCTCTTTGACAACACATGATTACTACCACCAGTACCTAATGCCCTTTTTTTTTTTTTTCTTTTTGACAATCATCCGTAGCACTACAAGCTAATAATAGATTCTCCGCAATTTTAGAATTATAACCGGCATGATATCTACTAATGTTAGGCTAATAATTATTTGTGCTTGAACCAACACGGTTCTTTTTATGTCCAGATCCACCTCAATTATTAGGAGAGAGAGTGGTGCAGTTAACCGCACCAAACACTTATTATGGTTATTGTTATTGAAAAAAAAATTGATTTTACTATTATTGTTATGGTATCGAAAAGGTGTATTGACCACGACCAGTATTGATAAATGTGGTACTGTATCGAAAAAAGGGTACAGTACAATAATGGTTTTATTGTGACTAAAACAAGTAGTTTAACAATTAAAAAAAATTAATTACATCAAAGTGTGTGGCTACGTCAAAAAAAAAATGAGAAAAAAAATGGAAAAAAAAAAAGGTAGAAACATGATCAGACAATTGGCATACATTGCTGGTGTCGAAGACTGGTTTCTTGGCAGTTTGGGCTTTCTTTTGACAACGTGTACTGAAAAGAAAACAACTTGCTTTTGTTCTCACTAAAATTTTAAGGGTCCTATTGATATATCCTTGAGCCGATGATGGTTGCGGATCAACCAAAGAAGGTTTTCCAATTAACCAGCGTAATAATTTCAAGCGGTCAGTAAGAATCAAATGTCCGAAAATATCATGGGCAATGTCCTAAAAGATCATGGGCTCGGAAAGTGGAGAAGTCCGATCCTAATTATACTCTTACCAACTGAAAGGACTAAGCCGAAAGGACTCTACGTGACCACTAAAATGTAGGGGCAAGGTAGAGTCCAGATAGGAAGGGTTTCTCACGAAGAGAAGCACCAATTGTTTTTATTCCCAAAAGTCAAGGGACTCTACCGAGATTGAGGAGGAAGGTCCAAAATTTTAGGGGGGCAACTGATCGTGGCGGGAAACTATCGAGGAGCTGTTGTATCAGATATTTAAGGTCCACAAGAGTAACCAAAAAAAAAAAAAACGAAAAAAGACATGCAATCACTCGAACAACACTGGATTATCAATTTTGCGTTTCCAACCTTAGATCTGTAATTGTCATAGCCTTTTTTTTTTTCCTAAAAAAAAACCATTTCCTCTTTATTGTCTAGCACAGCTGTCTTTATTTTTCAGTACCAACTAACTTTTTCTGCATCCTCAATCCGTTTTATATTATTCGTTTCACTTGGTTTTTAGCCAATTTTGCTATTAGTCTAGATTTTCAGTCGTTTTACTGGGGTTTAGTAGGTCTATCAGTTGTAATCTTTCTGGCAGGAGCGTTCACGGTTCATGACATTAGTTGCATGAGAAGTCTTAATGGACACCCGGTATTTCATTTTATTTCAATGAGTTAGTCTATTTAACTACTTAATAATTAGCCGATTTACTTTGATAACATTTTTGGATTTAGCCTTAGATGACACACACACTACAAAATTAAAACTCTATGTTGACGATAATTTTTATTATCGATAACTTTTAATAACGATTTTTTATACTTTATAAAGATGCTTTTGACAAACCGTCAGGAAATATATATATTTTTCAATGATATAAATTATCCGTTGGAAAAAATTTATCAACTATTAGTAAAGGTAGTACAATCATTTGTAAGAGTGATATTCAATTTTGATGATTAACATTTGTGGTCAGCAAATATAACAGTATTTAGTGATAGTTTGAAAATACTCTCTATATGACTCTTTTTTACTATTTATTTAACCATACCGTCTGCATAATCTCTATATTTATATTAACGCATATATTGCACTGTTTTTAAAAGTTATGTTCAATTTTAACAGTTATTTGTAGTCAGTAAATGTGACAGTATTTAGGGACGGTTTGAAACAGTCTCTATATGACTCTTTTTTACTGTCTACTTAACCATAGCATATCGTCTACATAAATTCTACATCTATACTAACCGATATATTTCACAATCTATAAATGTTATCTATCATTCACACTTATCACTTATCGTCATAAATGTGGTAAGCTTTAGTAACAGTTTGAAAAGAGTCTCTATATGAGTTTTCTTTACTGACTGCTAAATCATACCATTTACATAAGTTCTATACCATACTAATCTATATATTGCACCATCTGTAAAAGCGATGCTCAATTAGGATGATTATTAGTTGTCGCTAGTAATTGTGGGACTCTTTTTGAGACGATTTAAAAACAGTTTTGATGAGTCTTTTTTACTAATTGCTGAATTATACCGTCTGCATAAGTGCTTAACTATCAACAAAATCGATAGCTTGTTGTCTTTGTATAAATGAAAAAAAAATCGCACTTATTACCATACTTTATAGTTGTATTATGGCATATCATGCACTTGTTAACTTCTGATACCATGCGTTATAACAATATCACTTTATATCATGCACTTGTCACGACGCGTTATAGCCATATCATTATATATCATGTACCGAATAAAATAGAGAAGATACCAATGATTGCATAATGTGTAAAATAATGAAATCTCATTACATTTTGGACGTATATGCATCCCAATCTACTCTATCAATATAAATTTACCCATTTAGAGTATATTTTTAAACCATCTCTAAAGGCTGACATATTTTATTAACAAAAAGTGATAATAGTCGAAATTGTAGATAGTATTTACATACAATACAATATATGGGTTAGCATAGTCTTATGTTTGGCCAATGAAAGTGCTTGTAGGTTTCTTGTGACCTTGGCTTATTTAATATCTTTCTAGAAAACATCACTTCCGATCATCTTAAATCAGACCCATGGTTCAAATTCATGTATTTTCGTAGTTTCTTCCCCCCCCCCAAAAAAAAGAAAGAAAAAATACTGAGTCTGAGTTTCTATTTTATTGTTATCATGTTGGTTTTTGATATCATAATTTCTATCATCTATGAATGTGTTTTTAGTTATTGGTCATCTCCCCAATTTTTATTCATTAGGTTCTTTGATCTTGCTTTTGTGTGTTGTACAAGTGCAAGGGCATAAGCTTGATATTTTTATTCATTCTGCATGCCATTTTATTTTATCATAGCCAATAGGCTTTCATTCATTAAGATGAAATTTTTAGAATTTGATTGTCACAAAGCGAAAGTATGGTGATTTTTTGGGATAATTAAAAGATCAAGTTTACGGGCATATCTCAATAAATAGATACCGATAATCCGGGAACCACGATATATTTCTCGATGATCTCGTAGTCGGAATGATAACCATGTCAAACGAATTATCATCGCAATATCATAACGCCACAACCCTATATCCGGTGATGAAAATAATGTAGAAAAATTCCCTACTCAAAATTTTTTCTAAACCCTCTCTTTCTCTAGAGAATAATGTGTGTACTCTCCATAAATGTGTACTCAAAAAAAAAAGTACTCACACTGCCCTATGTAATTATTTTCTCCAAATCTCAAATTAAAGAAGAAGAAGGCACACGTAGGTTATAGGGAGTTATTTTGGGGAAGTTGGGATAATAAGTTAACCACTCATTATCCCTTAACTTCAAATTTAAAATTAAAAAGTTTTTCATTTTTAGTGGTAAATGTCTCTACGTGGACATATTTACCTATATCTCTCACTTACACATGAGAGTATTTTACATCCGTCATGAGATCACAAATGATGTGATCTTTTACATCACCCTACTAGAATTTCATATAAGATTGGGCATTGGGCATTGGGCGTCGTGCGACTAGCGAGTATACTTGTAAGTAAAGACTTCTCGATACACTTGTTAGGATGACCGAGAAACCACTGTTAGTACCAAAAGAATTCGTTGTACCCTAAACTCAAAACAATTACATCCATCGAGCCACTTTTCTCATCGAAAGCAAACCTCAATAATTTGCTCGACTGCATATTCACTATTATGTTTGAATTCCAATATAGATAAATATAACAGATCAGTCAGTGAATATTATACCATGATGTAATGCCGATTGGTTTTCCTTTTTCCAAACTCGAATCTATCAGTCTTAATTTAGCTGCTTTCCTAGACCTGCCCCTTAAATCTCAATTTATCTTCCAAACCATAGGTAAATAAATTAAAGTAGCAAACACTGAACCAAAATTTTTAGAAACAGTCGAAAGTAATAAAGGCACAAGAGAACCTACCCAATGGATCTCGTGTCTCACACAGTGTGAACGAGAATCATGATCACATTATTGTCTCAAGTAACAGCTCCCACTATTCCCCCATCTCTCAAAAGGGCATATATCAGATTTCTCTAATACTATGCATGTACGGGACTCAATCTACACATAAAACTTTATCCAGAGATCTCAGAGAGAGTATCTCAGAGATAATATCATTAGATACACGTGATATCTGAGATCTCAAATTTGACTACTCATAGGTAATATGGATGCGGATATATCCATGTCGGTCATGTGATATATGACCTCATCTTGAACACATATCAAAGCTACTTATATTCTAGCAAGGCCATACTCAAAGTCTCTTATGACTAGAAACCATCTTATCACCACTCACTCAGAACTGGAGATGGTCACTCGTATGAGAGAGTCGACCACGCTTGCTTGACATATTTTTTAACATAAATCACTACAACATATATGATAATAAACAAGTGTAAGAAATAAACTTATGACTAAATAATATACATATGTCATATATATCAATAAGTATCAAAATCAATATATAGTAAGAAATGTCAAAATACACTAAACGCAATGATTCCATGTCTCACAAAAGAATCTCTCACAATGGGTTTGGTGAAGGGATTAGCTATCATGCTAAGTGTAAAAGTGTACTTAATTGTCGCTACACTCTTCTCGATGCTATTTCTCATATAGAAATATCTTGTATTAATGTATTTAGTATTACTATGATACTTAGGATCTCAATTGTTGGTAATGGCAGCCTGATTATCACAATAAATTATCACTAACCTCTCACTATTTGTCACAACTCCTAAGTCATCCACAAATTTTTGGAGCCAAACACTCTCCTGAACTATCACTGAGCATGTCACAGGCTCAATCTCTATCGTACATAAAATGTTTAGTCTTGTATACCTTATGCAAATTTACTCATCTCCCTTTTTTTTTCCTGAATTTTAGGGCATATGTCAAGATTGAGGTCTTCACTTTTAACGATAGGAATATCTATTGGGTTGTAATCGTTCATCTCGAAAAAAACTCAAGAATCTTCCTAATGTAAAGTTTTTGTTAAAGAGTCAATATCCTTCTCAAGCAATCTTCCTTAAGAATCTCTAAACGCAATGATTCCATGTCTCAAAAAAGATCTCTCACAATGATTTCATGTGCTTTATATCAAAATGCGACAATAGCCATGTTTCAATGGTTATTAGATACTCTCTATTTTTCCCAACCAATTGAATATTACCCAAATATAAGAACATGATCACAAAAGAGTTATCAGAACATATTAGATAAATACAATGATTCTCTTCGATCATTATAAAACTATAAGATATTACTTACTCGTGAAATTTTAGATATCACTGTCTAGATAACTATTTTAAACTGTATATCGACTTCTGAAATCAACAGACTATACCTGCATGACCGACATACTAGAACGAACCTAGAGGGTTATTTCATGTAGATCTTATCATCCAAACTTCCTTTATGGAAGGCGGTTATTTACGTCCATTTAGTGTAACTCCAAATTCATGTTAATGACAATTGTTAAAAGTAAACAGATCGAGATAAATTTGAACTATGACTCCTCGGTAGTTAATACCCTTAGTCTAAGCATAACCCTTAGCTACCACATAAGCTTTATACCTCTTCATTGATCCGTCAACCTTTCTCTTGACCTTGAGAACCTACTTGTTCTCAATGGTTCTTCTACCCTTAGGTAAATCAACTAGCTCTCAAACCTCATTGATTCTCATTGACTTTTTCTTTTCATTTATGGCCTCCACCAAATGATCATTCGCAGAACCCTTGAGAGTCTCTAGGACTGTTTTAGATTTCTTATCATTCTCAAAGGTCATAATGAGAATCTCATCCTTAATCAGGAAGCGACGTTTAAGTACGCGTCCTCAATACTCCTACGAGGAGAGAGAATCTATTAACCTCTAGATGGATCGCTCTCATTAGGACCAAGATCCATAATAGAGTCTTGGGTCCCGCCGTTGGGCTCACCTAAGTCACTAGGCTTATTTATCTCATAGAAGGTAAAGTCCTAATCGATTTCACATCTTTTAGAGAATCATTCTTAAGGAATGTGATATCACAAGACTCAATCTCACTGACATGTCATTCGTATGCTCACCTTAGAACACATACCTCTTGAAATATTCTGAATATCTTATAAAAATACACTTTTATTCTCATGGGCCTAACTTGTCGTGTGGATGTGAGAAATCGTGATCATATGTAACACAACCCCATGATCTCAAACGGCTAAGGTCTGACTATCTCCCTGTCTAAAACTCATATAGGGTACTGACTGTGGACTTTAATGAGACATGATTGAGGACGTAGGTTGCAGTCAATAAAACATCTTCCAAATGGAAGATGGACAAAATTGACTTGCACCATCATAGATCTCACCATCTCCAACAAAGTCCTATTCTTCATCTCGGCTACTCCATTCTGCTGAGAAATAACAGAAATAGTCAACTGTTTTATAATATCTTTTGCAAAACAGAGCTCTCTAAATAGTTCTGACAAATACTCGTACCCCCGATCAGTTCTGAGAGTTTTCACTCTCAAATCTAACTGATTCTCAATCTCGCTAATAAATCTCCTGAAATATTCTAATACCTCAAATTTGTGTGAAATTAAATAGACGTAACCGAAACGCATGTAATCATCTATGAATATCATAGAGTACATAGCTCCATTTCGGGCTCTCATACTTATAGGGCCACAGATATAAGAGTAGACCAACTACAATAGAGTCCCAGCTCTCATTGCGTTGCTAAATAGTTTTTTACTAGCTTTGTCGGCTAGGAAAAATTTACATACGGATAACTCAAACCTGATTAGTAGGTCCAATAGACCATTCGTTGCTAATTGTTTCATCCTCTCTTACCTTATGTATCCAAATTTACTATGCTATACATTTATATCATCATCTACGCAATCAGATGTAAAGGCAATAGAAAAATAACAAAAAAACCATTAGAAGAAGCAGTACCAGTGCATATAGTCCATCAAGAATAAAACCATAACAGATCAAAAAACTATCGTATTTAGTAAAAAACAGATGAGTTTTTATATCACAAAGCATATCCTAGGCAATTTTTAACAAATTATTGAAATTAAGCTCCATTAAATACCCAGAGCTTAAAGAACGTCATATAAATATAGAGACTGGCCACTTTGCAATTCCAACTTGCAAGTGCCAACCCTTCCGATGACTACAAATGTTTTGTTCCTCACATGAATCCTCCTAACCCAAGAATTCACTAGGCGGAACTCCACGTACGTGCTCCTGTCTCAAATTACGTGATTGGTGACTCCTGACTTTACAATCCACAAAGGAAAGAAATCAACAAATATCACATTAGATTAGACAAAACTCAAACCACGTAAAGAAAAAAGACATTCTTTCCGCTCATCACACTCGCGATCGAAATCACCAAATCTATTTCAATTGTAGCACTTCAAATTGGTCTTATCAAATTCATTCTTCTTGCGCTTTTGTACCTTGTTGTCAGTTTTCTCGGATGATTTCTTATTGTCTGGATCTCGAGTTTCCTCCACATGCTTATGCTATTCGTTTGGAGCCACGAGAGCCCTTACTCAATTCCATTGTATAAGCATGACCTGAGTGCGGCCTACTCATTTCCAGGCGCTCCTCCTCGAGTTCACAATGTCTACTCACATCAGCGAAAGTAGAAATACTCTCGACACACATGAGATAGATTTTATGGTTTCCCATGAATCAGGTTAAGATTGGATCACACCCAGTACCTGAATCTCATCTGAAATTGGCTTACCCACATCCTTTACTCAATGATCATATTCGACATTTGTATCAAATGTTATATCATTGTATGATCATCACTTTTCTTCAGCATTCTCACCTTAAGAGCTGAAAATAATACCATAATACTCTTTTAGAGCGAGCCAAATCGACATTACTATAGGATAATACTCATAAAATGGAATCATGTCATCGTGCATACTGCTAATAAGGATTGCCATAACTTAACTATCATTTTCCTTCACGCATGATAGACTTCCCTATCTCGTCTATCCTAATGTGTGGTACCCTCCCCGGAGCCTACCATCTTGTGTCTTAGAATTTCAAACATATTTTGCTCCTCAAGAATAAACTAAATCTACCGGTATAAAATCTCGTAGATCTTACTATTCAGTTTATCCTCCTTAAAAAAAATCTAATACAATAGTTCTCATTGCATTAAGAGAGATTTTAATCACTTAATGATACTTACTCTCATATTTTGTGCACTCTTTGAATCAACAAATTTCAAATGATTTGAGTATAAACCTTAAAGAGAGCGTATGAGTCAACAAACATCATACATCACAACTCGAAATCATATCTTACCATCCAGACTTAGATTCGATACATAAAAACCTACAAAAAGTCACAAATATAGAGGTGGGACCCTCAGAAAATTAGAACAATCCATTTTAGAGCAGCTTGACACGCCGCCGGATGTCCTACGTGCCACAACGTGCTGCTATGCACCGTTTACGTGTCACCACGCATCGGCAGCCGCCTGCTACACGTGCGCAGACGTGTAGCAAGTGGGTCACGCACCTGCACGTGCACGACTAGCATCCCAGGTCGAGACGGGTCAAGATGCGGATCCGGGTTGCAACCGACCAGGACCGTCAGATCGGTTCACGCACCTTCCTCATACGTGAACAACATGCTCCAGCTACCCAGAGCTTGACGTGCCTCCCCTGTGCATGCATGTCACGCACTACTTCCTTTGCCTAGCACACGCCTTTACGCATGTGTGTGCCACGCACCCGTGGGTCTGGAGCGGTTCTTCTTCACATGATAGGCTTGCAATCGGGTCCTCACGACCCGGCTTCTAAAAAACGCTTTTCCAGCCTATTTTTGATAGTGATCTTCTCGGAAAAATGAAATTGGACTTTTCCAAGTCATCCTTAACTCGATTTTTGAGAGGTTCAAGTCCTAATCTCAGCAAATCAAGAGTCCAAAATTTTTGCCCTTTGTAGACATGTCGGAAATCCTAGTTTCCGACGATGACAATGCACAATATATTTGTCAAAATATAGATCAGTCCATAGGGTGCACGTTTATACCAATTTTATGGGTCAATTTGTCCTTAAAAGCGATAAATGTAAAGTTTTAAGTTTCAATACCATTAAGAGCCGAAATTTTTGACCACATATTTCATGGTCTTAATGTACTCCAAAAATTACAAAAAAATTATTTCGTGTTTACAATTCATGGACAATGTCGTAGTATAATTGGATTCATGAAACTCATTCGTGATCCAAATTCCAAATTTTTTATACCCGAAAAAAATTTGAAAAATATCCTTAAAAAACTCTAACGATTGCTCTGATACCAATGTTAGAATTTAATTGTCACAAAGTAGAAGCATGGTGATTTTTTGAAATAATTAAAAGATCAAGTTTTTGGGCATATCTCAACGAATAGATATCGACAATCCAAGACCACGATATCTTTCTCGACGATCTCGCAGTCGGGATGATAACCACGTCAAATGAGTTATTATCACAATGTACAATGCCATAACCCTAAATCTTGTGACAAAAATGATGTAGAAAAATTCCCTACTTGAAATTTTTCTTAAGCCCTCTCTCTCTCTCTCTAGAGAATAATGTGTGTTCTCTCCATAGATGTGTACTTATGCTGCTCTGTGTAATTATTTTCTCTAAATCTCAAATTGAAGAAGAAGAAGAAGAAGAAGAAGAAGAAGAAGAAGAAGAAGAAGACACATGTAGGTTATAGGGAGTTATTTTGGGGAAGTTGGGATAATGGGTTAACCACCCATTATCCCTTAACTTCAAATTTAAAATTAAAAAGTTTTTCACTTTTAGTGGTAAATGCCCCTGTGTAGGCATATTTACTTGAAGAAACAAATGGGAGTTCTTGAACATCTTGGAATTAGTCTTTCATATGCTTTGTTTGTTTTACAATTTTAAATGCCATACAAATAAGTCTTTCATCTTGGAATAAGTCTTTCGTGTGTTTCGAACTCCTAGACTTTGAATGCTATGCTGTTTTTCGAACTACTCATATACACGAGGGAGGAGGGAACAAATGGAACCAAAATAGAACAACTTCGATGTGCTTTCAATTGCTTGATTGGAAATGATCTCCGTAGTTGATTTTAGTATTAAAAACTACCATATTTATAAAATACAATATATGGATGGTAAAAGCTTTAAGAAGTTAACTGCATAACTACCTAATCTAAGTATTAGGATCAAAGGTAAAAGCTTTAAGAAGTTACACAAGAATGTAAAAAATGAAATCAAGAGGACCAAAACGGCTGCCACAAGGGAATATAAGGATGCAAGAAAATTTTAACAAATAGAAGCATCTGTAACAGTTCGAATATGTGCTAGCAAGTTACTTTATTATATGTGCAGGACAGATAGGGTGATGGAGTTGAGGCTGTATGATATATCAGTAAATTCCCAGTGGACTAGATCATTCTATTTTGTTCAATTTTGAAATGGCAAAAGCAGAAATAATAAAGAAAGAAAAATCAATCACAACAAGAATACAAAGATCTATGTGATTGGGTTAAAACCCTAAAAGTTCAACAAAGAGAAGCACATAATTATGGACAAATACGGAGAAGGGGCTGACAGGAACCTTTACCCCAAACAGACCCCAGATTGAGCTTCTCTCAACATCCTAAGGCGGTAACAATATATGATCTGTTTATAACTTGAAACAGTTAATGTCCATACGGCAGCTGGTCAGGTTAAGAGGGAAGGTGCTCAAGCTCAATTGGTTCCTAAAATTATCCGAGCTGAGCTAAGTCTCCCTTACACAAGGCTCAAAATTTTGTTCAAACTTGACCGATTAAGCTAATTAAACGAGCCACGCCACACTTTAAACGAGCTTAAGCTTACCTATAACTATATTTAAGCTCAAATTTTATAAAAAACACACATGCAGATCATGTTACAAGCAATGCATGAACAGATTTAGTTCATTTGCAGCTGAACTATGGGAATCACTCCCACACCTCGTCAACAACTGTAGTTCATTACAAATCTAAATTATTTCTCTCAACTGTGCTACTCAGCATTAATGAGCAACACAGGTTGAGTCATCATATGCGTTTGACTACATACACAACATGTTCTTTTATGATATTGCAGTTATGCCATGAAAGGTGTTGTTTCATTGCAGACCATTTTGACAAGGGAGTAACAGTTGCATAAACTAATATTACGCCTGACAAATTTAAAAATATTATGTGCTTTTTTCTCTCAAAAAGTGTCTGCAATCAGGGAAGAACCTCCAATAAAAATTGAGCATATGAAACTTGCAATCGTTCGGGTACGAAGTAATCTCCATGATTTTACTATAATGAGGTTGACATACCATTTAGGACGCATCTTATATTCGCTTTTGTTAGGGACTGGTTTGATTGATGTACCGTCGGCGACATCAACATTGTAATTGTCGGCTTCTCTCTCTCAGCATCTGATATTCGCTTTTGGTCAGGTACACACACATACTCTCTCTCTCTCTCTCATTAATTGCAGATCTGTTTGCAATTTGGTGCAAACATTTTCTTCATCATTTGAGAATCATTTGTAGCACACTCCATGCACATTTTTATTCACGCTTGATTTTCTATTAGGAGTGTTATTATCTTAGGGTACAATTTGGCTTGCTAACATTATTAATTAAAGGATCATTTGTAGCAGAAATGCTAACATTAGTAGTTATCTCACTTTGAAGACCAATGCCAGCGTTTAACAATCTTTGAAATCCCTTTTATCTTTCTTTGGAAGTGTTATAGACTATGTTGCTCAACAGCTAAGTGAGACAACGATCATGTCCTTTAGACATGACATGATACTACTCTTTTACACACGACAGGATGGGAATTTTTTTTTTCTGTTTTTGTTTTTAAGATTTATTTATTTATTTATTTTTAAGTATTGTGTCTATGTTGTGCTATGTTGTATGTTCGTGATATAGAGTGTTAAGTTACGCAGTTTGTAACTTCTTAAAAACTACCATATATTCCAAATCTTTTATTCTAAATTCTAATTCAAACTCTGAGCCATTTTTTGGATGGGTAATTATGCAATGACAATCCTTCTTGTATGAAATACTTTCCACCATGATACATGGAAAATGAGAAATCTCTCCCCCTCTCCCTCCTCCCTCTCTCTCTCTCTCTCTTTCGGAATTTACAAAGTGATTGTAATCATGCTGACTTTCATATTCTAATACTTTGCTTTCTTTTTGTAAATTATTCGAGTCAGTTAGTTGGAGTGCTAGTGATATTCTATCTACTACAAAAATTTGAATATAGTAAGCTTCTTAATACACTTTCTCATGTATTCCAAAAACATAAAATTGTTATTTTTCTTATTTATCTAACATTTATATTTATCAGTATAAACATGGAGGACGCGTCCGAATTTCACAAGGAAGATCAAGCACTTCTCCTTCCCGTTCACTGTCCCAATCCGCCTCTACTTCTGAATTTCTTTCAGCTCCATCTTCTTCAATTGCACCTTCAATGCAACAATCAAATGTTGCGAGAGATGTAAGTATAGAAGAAACACGAAATATCATATCTGCATGTGGAGATTCGTAAGTATTTAATTTTAAAATTCTATTTAATATGATTCTTTTATATATATATATATATATATATATATATATATGGTTATTGTAATTATCTTATTTGTTTACCATTGTTCATTTGTAAGTTGTTTATATCTAGATTCTCAGATTCATTATATGTGTTGCGTATTATCAATAAAAATGTTAATAAACATTGGAAAGAGATCTCGATGAATTACACCAATACTCCGAATGAAACAAAAAAGTTATGGTGGAGAGAGTTTAACGTAAGTTTTGTTTTTCAATTGACACATCAATTAAAGTTCATGTTTTAACAAAGTTAATATATTTTTATTTATTGCAATGGAGGTTTAGTTGGGATGAATAAGAAGAGACTGAAATAAGAATAATTTTTAAGAAGAAAGTTGATGATCACATTCAAAATATGATCAACAAAGCTAAAACAAGTCGGACAAAGCCAAATTGTATCACAGAAAAAAATTGGATGAGAATGTCAGCCATTTGGGAGTCTGAGGAGAGTAAAAAAAGAAGTGAGTAGAACAAGAGTGTTCAGATTAAAAGGTTTTGATGATGATAAATTAGAAGAAAATAAGTTTGAAGTAAATTAGAAAGCCATCAGTAAACAAAAGTCTACAAACCGTGTTGATCTGATCTTCACACACATCGACCTATTGCCTTAGGTTCATCAATTTTTATGACCTTGTCAACAAATTTTAGTCTCACCTTAAACACATTGACTTGATAAGTAACTCTTATCGACTTAAACAAAACAAACATAATACATTCGCTAAATAAAAGTATGTTACATCCTTGAGAACACATCAATCTGTCTCACACAACGACCTGAATTCTATTACACATTGACATGTTAATCTCAAGTGCACAAATATAAACTGACATGTTAACCAATTTTAGGAGTATAAGAACCGACCTTTCTCACATATCGACAAGCACAAGGCAAAAGTCTAAAAAGGTCGATATGCCCAATAACTTGTCGACCTAATTTTTTTGTCTCTTAAAAGACACGCAACGACCTATTTATTAACCGTGTTGACACACTTGACACATCGACGTATTCTAAAAGACAGGTCCACTAATTTTATGCAAGTACAGAAGCATATCGATGTGAGCTCAGAACACATCGACCTGATGTAAGGTGTTGTTTAGATATCATATGTCGACCTGAACTTTAACCCTATCAATACACTTAACACATCGACCAATTTTAGCAGACAGGTCCATCAATTTATTTAATATAGTAGTGTGTTGATACATACTCAGAACATGTTGACCTGATATTAGTTAACCCTTAGAAATCATACATCGACCTGTACTTTAATCTTGTCGACATGCATAACATATCGATCAATTTCTAAGAATAGATCCACAAATTTTATGTATATATAGGATTATGTCGATATGAAGATAGAACATGTCAACCTAAGTTGTTAATTTTCAAGTATGACATGACAATATCCCATTAAAACCATATCGACACATCAGAACACATCGACCAATTTAAGTATACGTGTCCACCTATTTAATTTGATAGATGTTCTTGTCAACCTAGATATTCTTTTGTTGGCATGATTAGTCAAGAGCACAATACTTAATTTTTGAATTCAGGTCAATGTGTTATTTACTCTTGTTAACTTGAAGTTGTCAAAGAACAAATTTTCGAAAAAAATTTGAATTTAATGGTCATCTTCTTTTTTTTGCATCTCTGAATATTTCCAATTCGATCAAAACTAACGTTCAAATACAGTAAAAACAAACTTTAATTGGTTAACAAGAGAGTGGTGCCAGTTAGAGAATGGAGTTTTAGAGTAAAAAATGGGTACTGTTGTAGAACATTAATTGATAGATTTTAATGAGCAACGTTCGGCTTCAATAATCCTTCAACGAATCTCTTCAATACCACAATAGATATCAAAGAAGAGAAATAAAGAATAGAAATGCTTGATTAATTTTCTGAACAATCTTATTCCTTAGCATTCATTACTCTTTATACTCTATTTTCATTTTTTTATATTTTCGAGTGAAATTAGTTTGGAAATCAATTCTATCAAATCTGAGAATTAAAACCTCTCTTCTTTAACATTCACTTCTCACTTGTACTGAGAGTTCATAAAATTGGTTAACATGTCACTCTACATTTGTCCATCTGAGATTAACAAGTCAATGTGTAATAGAATTCAGGTCATCGTGTGAGACAGATTGATGTGTTCTTAAGGATGTCGACATACTTTTACTCAGTAAATATATTATGTTTGTTTTGTTCAGGTTGACAAGAGTTACTTATCAAGTCAACGTGTTTAAGGTGAGGCTAAAATTGGTCAACAAGGTTATGAAAATTGGTGGACCTAAGGGAATAGGTCGATGTGTGTGAAGATTAGGTCAACACGGTTTGTAGACTTTTGTTTACTGATGGCTTTCTAATATACTTCAAACTTATTTTCTTCCAATTTATCATCATCAAAACCTTTTAATCTAAACACTCTTGTTCTACTCACTTCTTTTTTACTCTCCTCAGACTCCCAAATAGCTGGCATTCTCATCCAATTTTCTTCTGTGACACAATTTGGCTTTGTCCGACTTGTTTTAGCTTTGTTGATCACATTTCGAATGTGATCAACAACTTTCTTTTTGAAGATTTTTCTTATTTCAGTCTCTTCTAATTCATCCCAATTAAACCTTTGCTACAATAAATAAAAAAATAATTAAATTTGTTAAAACATGAACTTTAATTGATGTATCAATTGAAGACAAAACTTACGTTAAACTCTCACCACCACAACTCCTTTGTTTCATTCGGAGTGCTTAATAACATAAAAAAATAATTACGTTAAACATGATCTATTTCTGAGCCATTCGTTGATAATATGGTTTTGTGGCCAAAGGCATCTAGTGAGGTAAAAGAAGGAAGAATATTTGGGATGGAATCGTTGAGCAGAATGTACACACCTGGTCTATCATCCTCCATCGTGGCCATTTCAAGGAGACAAGTGCAACTAGACAAAAAAGTGCTTAACCTCAAAGTGTAACTTGCAAAAAAAGACAAAAAAATCAATGAAATCAAACAATCGTTTGAACTAACACAATGACTTATGTTACAGTATCTCAAATTGGATGCAAATCAGTTTCTTCCCTCATAGAGTCAAGTTCCCCCTTCTATACCTCCTACTGATAATCCCAATGATGACGAGCAGTATAATGACTGATGAATGTTTGTTGGTTGTTATCATAACTATTTTCTTAGATGTTAGATATTGGATGATATTGATGTTATTATTAGTATCTTCTTCGATATTTGATATTGGACTATATTGATATTTGTTTGATTTTGTTTTTATTGACATTTTGTTGATGCACAAAATTTATTGGTTGAATGTTGGTTGGATTAAAAAATTTTAAATTTATTGGATCAATGTCGATAGTTTATTGGTTTATTCAAAAAGATATTAGATAAATATTGATTGTTTTTTGGTTGGATTGAATATTCATGGATTATTGATTGGATTCGAAATGATATTAGATTGAATAGATATTGATGAATTATTGGTTAGATTGGATATTCGAAAAGATATTGATTATTATGAGGTTTATGTTAGTTAGACAGGGCAATTTTTTTTAATAGGGAAAAACATGAAAACAATCAAATTTTTTTTCCTAAATTTATAGATTCGTCGCTAAATCTATCACTAAATACCATATCCGTCCTAAATCACATTGTATCATGGCTAAAATTTCCAAAATTGTCGCAAAATGCGTAAAAAAAATTCGTCACTAAGTTAGTCACGGATAATTGAGCCCGTTGCTAAATATTGGTTCGGTTTAGCGACGGACTCACTCTCATAACTAATATTTGTGATGGAAACGATTATCCTTGCTAAATTTAGTAATGGAAAATACAATCTGTCACTAAAATTAGAACGGAAAATTTTATCCGTTACTAAATTTAGTGACGAATAATCATTTTTATCGTGAAATTTAGCGACGGAACTATTAGACCATCACTAAATTTAATGACAGAAAATGCGATCCAGCACTAAATTTAGTGAAGGTGTATTAGTTTCGTCACTAAATTTAACGATGGAAAATATAATTTATTGTTAACCGTCGCTAAATTTAGCGATGAAATATATTTTATTGCTAGTTTGGCGACGAATTTCTATTTTTCGTTACTAAATTTTTGCAACGTGTTATTAGACATGAAAATTTTTTCGTCGCTTACAAAATTAATGACGAATTTTTGTGAAATTTTCGTTACTAAATCCATTGGTAAGACTGTATTTTTTTGTAGTGATAAATTATTTTACAAATTTAATGGAGTAATAAATATTTATTATAAAAATTATTACATATAAATAAATTAGTCTTTATGGGTGTGGGTTTTAAATGTTTGCATTTGACTCGATTAAAAAATTTCATCAACGAAGAAGGCACAATATACTTCTAATTAAATTCATTTTGTCATTAATCAACAGTATTTTTCATAATTTCTTATAAAAAATATTGATATTTATCTTTATTTTTTATTTTAATATTATTATTTTTTCGGGTCTTGATTTTAGAGTTAGAATTAAAATCGTTTGAAATCAAAGCCAAAACCGTCTCTTTAACATTCGGTTATGATTCCTCTAAATTAAGAACCAAAACAATTGATTTTGGAATTAGAACAGACAATTCCAAAATGTCGTCATATCTAATTCTAGTATCATTTGGCGTTTGTTCTTATTTGTGTAGACAAATTAAAAACTCTACAATTAGAGCTATATTATGAACTCATATTTGAGCTAATTGGGGATTGGGTACCTTAGTTGAGTGAACATGGTACATCAAAATCTCGAGTTCCTTTTCCAATATGTGTAGCTCATCAAGTGTCATTGTTTTAATTCCCTTTCCCACCATGGACGTGGAGTTTTGTATTAAACAGTCAAGACTAACTTTTCGTACCCCCAAACTACAAAAAGACAGTATTTTTGCGATGGATTTTGTGATAAACTTCTATGAAAAGATCATTGCTAAAAGTACCAGCGATGAACAAAAGTTTGCCACTAATAGCTCATCACAAAAATTATCGTCGCAAAATTAACAATGAGCAGAATTTTGTTGCAAAAGTCCGTCACTAATTTTAGTCACAAATAATATTTCATTGCAAATTAGTGATGAAATTAGTAAAGAAAGTTCGTCACAAAATTTGCAACGAATGATATTTTGTTGCAAAATTTCACAGATAACTTTAACCACAAATCGCCTAACACCGCAAATTCACGATGAATTTGGCGACAAACTTTTGTGACGAATTTAGCAATGAATTTTTGCAACAAATTTACAGACGAATTTGGCTATCGTAAAAGTTCGTCGTTAAATTCATCACAAAAATTCGTTGTTAAATTCGTCGCAAAAGTTCGTTGCCAAATTTGTCACGGAAATTCGTTGTTAAGTTTGTTGAAAAAAATTCATCGTTAAATTCATCACAACAATTTGTTGCTAAATATTTATCACTAATTTAGCGACGAACACTGATTTTTGTCGTTGATTTATAGGCAATTGGAAATTTAACAACAATTTGTATGATGAATCCTGAAATCAGCTATGGATCTAAAATTTTGCGACAAAAATTAATTGTAATAGCTTAATTTACCAATTTTTCCATATATGTCATATTTTTGTTCATCCATATAACATCTAATATCATCACAATAATATCAAATATCCAACACCATCAACATCAAATTTCTCCTATTTTTGCTTATCCATGCAACTAACCATCCAACAATATCAACCAACTAATGAGTCAATACAACAACTAATCATTTAAACCAAATATTACAAAATAAGAACAATATCAAGAGTCACAACAATCAAGTTCACAATCAAAATAACAATGTTCAATATTTAAGTAATAATAACCATCAAATAACAATAAACAGTATCAAAAGTTACCATCATTATCATCATCGTCATCATCATGATCATCACCATCACCAACATTATCACGAGGAGATATAGAAAGGAGATTTTGACTTGAAGTCGGGGCTAACTGAAGATGTTGCAAGATGAGTCTCTGTTGTTTGCATACCTCTCTGAGTTTGTCGACTCTTTGCGCCAGTAGCTTCTTCAAGTGGCTCACCTCTTGGATCAATTGTACTATTTTCGTCCTTACTACTAGCGAGGTAAAGGAAGATAGACCAGTGGTTTTGCAAGTCCTACTCAAAGAACCCATTCCAAGTATTCTTCCTTTTTTTGCTCCACCAGTTGCCTTGAGCCATAGAGCCATACTATCAATAGATGGATCGGATGAGGCAGCATCATCACTACCACTCGAATTCCTTAGTAAAAGCTCATCTATTTCTCCTGCATTGTCATGGGAAAAATTAGAAAGAAATTAAAATAACAATATAATAAAATATTCAACACGATATATTCAAATCAACATCATCATCATAATTAAACAAGATATGTACAACAAGATAACATTGTTATGGTAGGTTCGATTATGTCTAATAAAATCAAACAAAAATATGATAACCCATGAAGTTGATAGAAAAAGATATAATAATCAAATTCACAACTAACACTTTTCATATATTGATAACTAATCCTCTACTTTCATTCTCACATGAGTTTATTAAGCCACTAAAGTAATTGAAAGTTTTTAAATTACATACCTTAGCTACTCTAATATCACAGACTCAAACAAACACATACAGAATGAGAAACAAGGAAATATTCAACAAAAAACAAGAACAAAGAATTACCAAAACTTAAACCAATAAAGATCAGAAATGTATGGTTTTGGGGAAAAAATACCCATACACGAGGCATTAAAAACAGTGCAAATCCCATTATGTAGTTATGTCACTCTAAGATTATTTTGAAAAATCTCAGTAGAGCTCAATTCACCTTAATTGGAGTGTATTTTTTCTATTTTTAAGTAAATTAGAAGATTTATTTAGTAAGAAATGTATGGCTTTGCAAGTAAAATCAGATTTATCTACAAAAACAATTTAACTTGTAACTATATTAACAAGACAATGCCCACATCCTAAAACATCTTTCTAGGGTTTTATTTCCATGCTTCAAGCTCAAGGGGTTTGATCATATAAATACCGTCTCTAAAACTTGAATCAAAATCAAAGAACTTGTTTCCAAAACCATAATTAACACCACAAACGAGAAGAATATGAGAGAAGAGGAAACGCTTAGCACAAGCAAAGCAATGAAAACCAAAATTAAGAAATAAAACATCCAAAAGAAACAAAAAATGAAACAAAATCAAAGACCCTTTTATCCAAAGTCCAAATTACCACCATTCATCAACATATAAAATCAGAAAACATTCACCAATTACTTAAAACCCTGATTAACATCACATTGATTCACACAAACACAATCCAACACAACAAGAACAACAACAAAAGATTACAAAAAATTAACCATTAAAGAACAAGAATAGAGTAAAAACTGAACATATTTCACTACAAAAAAACATGATTTTAGCTACGGATTTTCGCGACGGAAAAAATTCGTCGCTATTTTGCGACGAATTTAGCGACAAAAACTTTTTCGTCGCTAATTTACCATAAAATTTGCAACGAAAAAGAAGTCGTGGCTAAATTAGCGACGAACACAACATTCATAGCAAAATTCGTCGCTAATTAGTGACGAAAAAATTTCGTGACTAAATTCGTCGCTAATTAGTGACGAAAAAATTTTCGTGACTATTTCGTTGCAAATTTCGTCGCTAAATAGGTTTTTTATATATAATTAAATAAAATATAATATTAATATAATATTTAAATTAAAAAATTAATTTAACAACTACGGTTGGTAATTTAATTTAGCGACGGATTTCCAAATCCGTCGCTGTTTTGTCACTAAATAGGATTTTTATATATAATTAAATAAAATATAATATTAATATAATATTTAAATTAAAAAATTAATTTAACAATATTTAATTTAGTGACGGATTTCCAAATCCGTAGCTTATTCAGCGACGGATTTAGAATCCGTCGCTGAATAATTAGAATTTTGTTTTATTTTTATTTTATTTTAATAATTTCAACAACGGATTCCAAATCCATCACTGAATTTTATCTTCTTTTAATTATAATTTTATTTTATTTTTATTTTATTTTTTTAATTTATATTAACAAATCATATTATTATTTTATAATATTTTAATTTACATTTTATTTTATTTTATTATATTTCTTAATTCTTAAAAAAAACCATATATTTTATTTTATTTAAATTATATATATTTTTTAATTAATTTATTTTTTTTCTTTTTTTGATTTAATATTTTTTATTATTGTATAAGTAATTTTATTTTATTTGTATTATTTTATTTAATAATATAAATTTTTTAATTAAATAGCGGGTGCCGGCCCATGCACGCACGGGCACCTGCCTACCTGGGTGCCCGCGCCTGGGCGCCCCCGCCTGCCTGCCTGGGTGCCCCCGCCTGCTGGGGTGTGCCTGCCTGGGCGCCCCAGGCAGGCGCCCAGGCAGGCAGGCGCGGGAGCCCGTGCCCCAATGCGCCTGCCTGGGGCATGCCTGCCTGGGCACCCAGGCAGGCAGGCGCGGGAGCCCGTGCCCCAATGCCCCTGCCTAGGGCATGCCTGCCTGGGCGCCCAGGCAGGCAGGCGCGGGCGCCCGTGCGCCTGCTGGGGCGTGCCTGGGCATATTTCATTGTTTTAATACAAAAATATATATATATTTGTAGTTGACGGGATTCGAACCTTAGACTTGGATCTCGAATTTACCACTGCACCAACCGGGTGTTGTTGTGTGACTTTCTTCCTCCTCTTTATTTTCTATTCTCACTTTTATTTCCTTATCTCTATTTTTGGGTTTTTTTTTTCTTTCTACTCTTATTTCTTATATATAATAATTTTATTATAATATATAAAAATTTTATTATAACTAATAAAAATATTTTGTAATTAAATATATAAATTTTTTAAATTATTAATATATTATAATTTATTGATAATTATAATTTTATAGTTTTGAGACATTGTAATCCATTTTTAATTTATGGATTAAAAAAATAAAATAAAAATGAAAAAAATAATAAAATAATAAGATAAAAGAAAAAAGAAGAAATCAAAATATAATATTAACATATTTTTTAATTAATTTATTATTTTATTTTAAATTAGTATTTTATTATTTTTTATTTTATTAAAAATTATCATATTTATTATTTTTAATTAATATTATTTTAGGTGGGTGGTATAAATAAAAAAAGTTATTATATTTATTATTTTAAATTATTATTATATATTATTTTATTATTATTAGAAAAATGTGAAATAAAGATAATAAATAATAAAAAAGAAATTTATATCATGATAATATCTTTGGCTCGGTGGTTTACAAGTTGCATGCAGGAGTTCGGAGTTCGAACTACGGTGGAGGCAGAAGGCGCAGTATTTTCCAACAAATTAAGAAGAGTGCCTGCGCAGGGTGCTGGCTCAGGTGGCAAGGGTGGCACGTGCGCTGGCTCGGACGGGCTCGGGTGGGTCCCTGGCTCAGGTGGCAAGGGTGGCACGTGCGCTGGCTCGAATGGGCTCGGGTGGGTCCCTGGCTCAGGTGGCAAGGGTATCACGTACGCTGGCTCGGGTGGGTCCCTAGACATTTTGACATTTGACGGAATTTGAAATCAGCGACGGATTCCAAATCCATCGTTGAATTTAGCGACGGATTTGGAATCCGTCGCTGAATTTAGTGACGGATTTTTTTATTATGATAGATTTTTTTTCCCTAAATTAGTGACGGATTTTAGCGATAAAAATTATCTGTCGCTAAATTTAGCGACGAATTTTAGATTTTCGTCGCTAAATTTAGCAACGGTTTTTTTTTATATCGCTAATTTAGCGACGGATAATTTTTTGTCGCTAAAGTTTGTGACGAATTTTAGCGACGAAAAATTATTTGTCACTAAATTTAGCGACGGATTTCAATTTTCGTCGCTAAATTTAGCGACAGATTTCTGATTTTCGTCGCTAAATTTTTGCGACGCGTTATTAGTAACGAAAAATTTTTCGTTGCTAAATCCGTCGCTAATGTTTTTAGCAACGAATTTTTTTAAAATTTTCGTCGCTAAATTTGTGGATAAAAAGCTGTTTTTTTGTAGTGTTTGTCCTACATTGTCATGAGGAAAATCAGAAGGAAATTAAAATAATAATATAATAAAATATCTAGCACGATATGTTCAAATCCAATATAATCAAACAGAAATATCATAACCCATGTAGTTGATAGAAAAAAATACAACAATCAAGTTCATAACTAACACTTTTCATACATCGATAACTAATCCTCTACTTTCATACTTATTCTATATGATGTGGGTTCAATAAGGCACTAAAGCAATTTAAAGTTTTTAAATTACATACTTTAGCTACTCTGCTCTCTCCTCACTCCACACTTGTCTTTCTTTTGGAATGTTCGCTTGAAAATGTCCATAAATGATGCTTGATTCCCATTTCCTTGACTGAAAAAAAAAATACTATTAGAAATAATGAAATAGTTAAAAATAATTGAATTAAATTAAAAAATTAGTGTTTTAACAAAATTATCAACCTATTTCTATGCTCACGTACATCGATTGACCCTCCTGCATAAGTGGCAGACGATTCCCCAGAATTATAAGATCAGTTCTTCCTATTCAGCTCATTCGTTTGTTTGCTCTCATCAAATTCCCAGAAGTTCAAAATTTTGACCCAATTTTTTTCAATGATGCAATTTGGCTTCTTTCTTATGCTTCTTGCATAATTCAACACCCCTCGAATGTGATGATCACATTTCTTATTAAAAATTCTTCTTATCTCATTCTCCCCAGTCTTATTCCAAGTGAACTGCCACTGAAATAAATAAAAATACCATTAGCTATATTAAAATTATAAACTTAGTTTCATATATAAACTGAAAGGTATAACTTACATTAAACTCTTTCCATTATAACTCTTTTGTTTCTTTTGGAGTGTTAGTGTAAGTCATCAAGTCCCTCCTTAATGGTTGTTCACTATTCTATTAAGTTAGTGCACAACTTGTATAAAATTTGTGAATTTGTCATAAAACCACAACAATGGTAAGTAAATAAGATAGTCAAAAGAATCATACACTACATAAATAAAAGAAACAATAGTTATGAAATTTTAAAATTTAGTACTTACGAATCTCCGCAAGGGGTTATCACTTATCGCCTATCTTCTTCCCCCCAACAAGTAAATGTTGTACCGAAGGTGCAATCGAAGAGGATGGTGAAGGTGTATCAGTAGAAGGGGAAGGGGAAGAGGAAGAGGAAGGGAAAGGTGCAGCTGAAGGGGACTGTGATGATGAAGAGAAAGAGCCTCGTCTTCAATCACTAACTCATTTATGCCCCCCACATCGATACTGTCAAGTATAAGTGTTAGAATAATAAAAAAAATAAAAATTGCATATTTATCAGATAGATAATAAAGTATATGAAGAAACTTACCGTGTTTAAATTGACGTACTAATTAGTACAAAGACCACCAATACTTTAAAAAATCAACTCTAATGATCTATAAAAAAGAAGGTAATATATCAGCAAATGAAAGATAATATATAATAAAAACTACACTACCAAATGACGTATAATAAAAACTAGACTACCAAATCTAAAGATTAATATCAGATTCATGTTGCATTAAGAAAACAAAACTTACCCGCCATAAAAAATCAAAGTCCTCATTGTCATCTCCACTGTCAGATTTATCTCCATCATTAACATAGTGCTCATCCTCGTCCTTATCATCTATCTCAAAATCAGATTCTTCAACATCATCCTCATGAATTTCACTTGGATCCACATCTATCACTACTCCACATGGATCTCGTAATGTTGAAATGTTATATTTCTCAATTTAAATCGTGTTGGTAACTTTCTCTTGTTGATATGATATGTCTTCCTAGCGTTCGTCGATCTTTTTCCATGCTTTTATTTTACAAACAGCCCACTAATCAATTTTGTCATATTTTAAACTACGATATGATGCATAATATACTTGAATCATTTGTTGTGCAAACACAAATGGTTCATATATTTTATATAATTTCTTATAATTTATTTTGACCAAATTAAATTTTAGGTGTACCTTCATCCGTTTGACAAAGTCAAACTATTGGCACATAAATAAGACGACACACAATTCTGCTTCACAGTACTCTACCTCTAGGATTTCATCCAATAAACCATAAAAATTATCTTTTGTACCTCTATAATTTTATGACTAAACACAGATCCCAATATTCATTGTAAATTTTCCGATTTCATATTCTTGAGTGTGAAAATTATACCCGTTTATAAAATATGCTAACCAATTTCGTATCCTTGATTTTGGACCACATGATAGATGGGTTAACGATTTTTGCTCAAACTTGAGCTTGATTACTATGAATCTGAAGTAGAGTAAATGTGTTAATATGTTTGTTAACTAATGATGTATAAAATTTCAAGACAACTTACATATGTTTTGAACCATACTACAAATTCTTTATTGTACACGCGACCAAACTCATTCATCAATAGTTCAAACCATGAATTTTAAAAAATCCTACCATCAAAGAAGGTAATTTATGTTACCAAATGATTGCGACACAAAAAATACATTTATTTGCAAATGTATACTAACTCAAAGTATGGCATTACTTCTGGACAGTTTAATAAAACATATACATGGACTACCCATCATTCTTTACTAGTTAAATATCTAAACTTACATAACCCACTTGGTCAATCAAGATAGTTAAAAATCAAGAATGGTTTTGAATTGGGTCAATAGGACGCTCATCATTTCTTTCCACTCTTTGCCTCTTGCATGGCACGTGAGGCTCGAAATAGTATATGACAAACGGTGTCACTTCCTCTATAATGTATGCATTAACAATAGAGATTTCAACATATGTCTTATTTTTTACTTTTTTCTTCAAATGATATAGGAATCAAATTATAATGAAACAAAGTGTATCAGAAAATAATATATAATGAAGTTCGTAATTTGATATGCATTGAAAACAAAGTGTAAAAGATAAAAAATTCACCTTTCAAATGGATACATATATCAAAATTGGACGAGACCTATAACTTTGACCTCATAAGGCAAGTGAACTAAGAGGTGTTCCATGAAATCAAAAAACGACGGAGGAAATATCCTTTCTAAGTTACACAGAATGATAGAGATATCTCTCTCTAATTTCTCTATGTGTGATTCCCTCAACATTCTCGAGCAAATGTCATGAAGGAAATGCTTAACTCTATAATGGCACCTTATACAAAATTTGGTAAAAGTTTCTTGAAAGTAATAAGAATTAATCTTTCTATAAATATGTGACAATTATGACTCTTCAAATCAATCAGCTTGTAATCCTTCAAATTGATACATCTCCCAAGATTTGAAGCATAACCATCAGCAAACCTTAACGATTTCAACCATTCACAAATATTTCGTCTCTAATACTTATTTAATATATGAACTGCCTTTGGTTTTGGTCCCTTACTACTTCCATCCACATCAAGTGTAGGTCGATTACAAAGAAATCACATGTCTTTTTTGCATTCAGGCTATCTTTCATTTTTCCAATGACCTCTGTTATGTATTTATCACATTATCAAAAATATTCTTCTCAATATGTATCATTTTGAGATTATGATGAATCAATAGGTCTTCCAATATGGTAATCCCAAAATATACTTCATTTGGTCTATTTAGGCATACTTGCATATCCATATATTGTACCATGTGGGCTTTCAATTACAAATAGAAAGTGAAACACTCACTCCCAAATTTGTTTACCTGTTAATCTCAATGGAGGAGGTATTTTTTTAATTCTATTCTTTGTGAACTCTTCTTTATTCCTTTTGAATTTATGATTTAGCGGTAAAAATTATCTATAGCAATAAAAACAACTCGCCTTCTTACCATGTTTCAGTCTGAATGAATTTGATCTCTCCAAACATATCGGATATCCTAAGATCCCAACAGTACTCCATCCCGATAACATGTCATAAGCTGGAAAGTTATTTATTGTCCAAAGAAGAGTAGCCTTCATTACAAACATCTTATCAGTATGGATATCATAAGTAAGAACAACTTCATCTCATAGTTGTTTTAACTCCACAATCAGTGGTTGCATATAAACATCTATTGACTTCTTCGGATTTTGTGGGTCAGGCACTACCAACGTCAAAAACATATAGGGTTCATGCATATATCAGGTGGAAGATTGTACAGAGTTAAGATAACTAGCCAACATGAATAAGTTTTTCCTGATTTACTAAATAGAGCAAACACATCAGCACAGAAGCCTAAACTAATGTTTCGAGTCTCTTTTGCAAACTCAAAATATGTTCTATAACAATGTTTTCATGTCTCTGCATCCGAAGGATGACACATTAGCCCCTCTTCTGTTTCATGATTGGCATGCCAAGTCATGTGTTCGTAGAGGCCTTAGATGCATAAAACCTTTTCGATCTAATAGTTAAGGGCAAATAAAACATTTTTCTGTATGTTTACGTAGCTGATTATGATCTGATCTCCTACTACTCTTGTATCTATATTGGTTACATAATTTACATAATTTTGTATTTTTATCATCTTCCCAATATAACATATAACCATTTCTACATACATCAATCCTTTTCACCGGAAGATCTAAGTCTTTTACCATCTTTTTTATACTGTAGAAATCATTTGACATGATATGATTACGAGGAAATACTTCTCGAATTACTTGAACAATATCATTGAAACAATCCTCAGACATATTATACTCTATCTTGGCATTTAATAGTCTTGTCATTAGTGATAACTTAGTGTGGCTATCACATCTAGTCCACAAACGTTTATCTGTAGTGCTCAACACTTCCTCAAATTGATTAGAGAAAAAAGTTTTATTATTCGCATTCTCATCAACACCTGTTATTTTTACCTCCTTCAATGGTGATGCATAACTAGTATACACTTATTTAAATGTTAAAGCAAAACTAGTACTTACATGATTTAGTTTGGAAACAAAATTCTGACCCGCTACATTAATTACCATTCTCTGATATGGATTCAATTGATTATAATAACTTTGATCCCATCTAACTGAAAAATATTTTTTATATATATATTCTTCATCAGATATAAACAGTTCTTAATGACAAATCCAATTATAGTAATTTGGGGTAAAACCAAATCTACAAAAATATTCTCTAACTTTATCACACTCATGAAATTTACCATTATCATATTTTCTACATGGACACCTTAATTTATTTTCATCCATAATCTGAACTTTACTACTAGTAAAATCCAAAAATTGTTTTAACTCAATAATAAATTTATCAATTAAATCTCGACATTCAAGTAAGTTCTTATTATATATTCAACCTCTATCATTCTGTATTTTCTCTACTTACAAATTTAAGATTTATAAAATATTAATAGAAGGTACTATTAATAAAAGGTACATGATTGGAGTATTAAAAAAAAAGGTTACCTTGCTTATAAGGAGGGGTCCTATTCTCCTCGTAAATTTGATCGCCAAAGCCAAATAATTAAATAATATATTAATATTACATATATATATATATATATATATATACTATTAATAACATAAATCATATATAATATATTAATTTATAACAATAATAAATAATTTATATATAATAAAAAAATATAAAAAATAACATATATAAATAAAAGTAAAAATAAAAAAAGCTTGATCTCTAAATAATGGCATTGATTGTGATTGAAGACATCAATTTTTAACTAGGGCTGAGCATGATCTCTAAATAATGGCATTGATTGTGATCGGAGACATCAATTTTCAACTAGGACTTGAACTCAAAATAATGGCATTGATTGTGATTTGAGTGCAAAATGCAAAGGGCTCTCCACTACTTAATTATTGGTGTGTCTTATCATCAACACCCTCTTCCTCTTGGACTATGTAAATGTGAAAGAAATTCAATCCTACAATGGTATTAAAATTGACATAATACAAATAAAGTACGTGTCCTATCAACCCACATGACAAGAAATGAATGGCGCATTTACTTGCTCAATTAAGGGCATGGAGTTCAAAAGAGAAACCCCTTCCCCTACAATAAATTATGGTTGAGAACAAGGACAAAGTTGAAGGGCCACAAAATCCTAGTCCACCAACTTAAAAGGCTCACTAATCTTGAAGTGATGTTTCTTTTTGTTATCTTTTTAGCTTCTCCCCATTGATGAACTATATTCAATATATTGTAAGATGAGTTTATTTTTTTAGAAAAAATAATGTTTTTAATATGATACTAATATGATTGAAAAAAATTTTTAATTAAAAAATAGTTTGATATTTATTTTAAATTGGGAATTAACTATTTTTTAAATATAAATTTCTATATTGTCCCCCGAAAATATTTTGTTTCTCCTTTACTTTTGCTTTTTCTTTCCTTTTTGTTTTTTGAATTAAGAGATGATGAGATAGACATCACTTTTTATATATTTGAAAAGAGTATACCACTCAAATAATTACTACATTGATTAATATACAACAAAAAATTTGATTAATCACATGTAACATTATTCATGTTAAAAAATTAGAAAATGTTTATAACCCTCCTTCAAAATTATCTTTTCTCTTTTCTTTTTCAATCATTTTGTTCTATTTCAAGACATATATAGATAGAGACATCTAAGTGCAATAAAAAAATGTTTATAACCAATTTTTTTTAATTAAGTGCAATAATATATTAGTATGCTCATCATAGAAATAAATAGACCTTAATTGACAACTGACATGAAAAACAAAGTAAATGCCAAACCTGAGGGCAACACAAAACATAAGTAACTGCCATATCCTCAATAATAAATAATTAACATATAATAAAAATTAACATAATAAAAATTAACATATATAAAGAAAATGATGGAGGGGATGCCTCGCAAAACAGTGGCCCTACCACCAGATTACCAATCCAGCGGCAAGGGCCCAACCCCACCCTCCGAACATGCTACTGAATCTAGTTTGGGGAGGGGAGGGGCACCCTCGTCCTAGATCCGGCAGCAGGGGGAGGGGACCGTCCCCCGTCTTCCGACAAACGTGAGGGAGGGGGATGGGCACCCATCCTCCTCCCAGATCCACTGCCAGATTATCAATCCGACCACCACCAGACCTTGAGTAGAGAGAAATAGAAAGAAACTTCATACCTTTTTGCTCCAACACGTGAGAGAGAGAAAGAGAGCGAACAGTGAGGCTGAGGCGCGAGATAGAAAGAGATCGATGGTGTGAGAGAGTAAGGGAATGCGTGAGGCAGTGAAAAGGGATATTAGTGACGAACACGTGTTAGTTGCTAATTTGCGATGAACATAAGCATTCGTCGCTAAATCAGCGATGAACTTTTTGTTTGTCCTTAAGTCAATGATGAACTCATACATTTATCGCTAAGCAGCAACGAAAGCACATGTTCATCGCAAATCAACAACGAGCACAACTATTCATCACTCATTAGCGACAAACACAACCATTCGTCGCTAATCAACGACGAACACTGATGTCTGTTGTTGATTTAGCGACGAGCAAACATATTCGTCGTTGATTTGCAATAAATTTACCAACGAATATCCAATTTGTGACGAATTTAGTGATAAAAATTTAATTTGATCCACTAAATTAGGAAATTAAAGATAAATTATCAATGATATTTAGTTCAATACATGCAATAGCGAAATTACAGATAAAAAAATATTCATTATGTTGATCATCAATAAAAGAAATTTTCTTTTTCATGCTTAGGTAATGATTTGAATACTTAAACAAATTTATAACTTTGCGACTTATATAAATATATACTCATGTTCATATGAATAAACTCTACCACTATAAAAGGTAATACTCAGCTACCATTTTCTTTTATAAATAGAAATTGAATGAATTATTTATTGTCAAAGTGTTTGATTTGGTAATAATCTAAACATTCACTACGTATTCAAATTTATTTCGTTATTTCGAAAAGGGTCAAAAATAGAGAAACAACTGAAAAGGTTAGATAAGAGAGCGTAGAAGAAATTTAGTTATAAAATTAAACACGAGATTTCAAATACCGTTGAAATTGGTGACGAATTTAGTCACGATAATCATTTTGTGACTAATTAACGACTAATTTAGTGACAAATATTGGAATTCATGGCTAAATTTTGAAACGAAATATGTAGTTGTCGCTAATTAGCGATGAATTTTTTCCTTATCGCTTCATTTACAACAAACTTTCTAATTCGTCGTCAATTTAGCGATGAACGATACTGTTCGTTGCTAATTTAGTGTTCATCACTGATTTAGTGACAAACTCTGTAGTTGGTTGCTAAATCAGTGACAAACTCCCTTGTTTGTCACTAATTTAGAGGTGAATGTCGGAGTTCGTCGCTAAATCAACGATGAGCAATGTCTATCGTTGCTGAATTAATGACGACGGTGGCATGCATTACTGAATGAAGGTCGTCACTAGATCAGCAACGAACCATGGAGTTCGTCACTAAATCAGCGACGAACACTTGCTTTCATCGCTAAATCAACAACGATGGCCTGTTTCGTCATTGATTTAGCGACTAACTCTCTGTTCGTCGCTAATTTATGGACCAACACTATTGTTCATCATTGATTTAGCGATGAACAGTTAGTTCAACTCAAATTTAGTGACCAACACCATTGTTCATCACTGATTTAGCGACGAACAGTTAGTTCGTCACAAATTTAGTGACCAATTTTGAGTTCGTCACTAATTAGCAATAAATTCATTGACGAAATTTTTTTCATCGCTAATTAGTCACAAATTTGGCAACGATAATTCTATTTGTTGCTTTACTAATTTTATTACAAAATAGCAATGAATCTGGATTTTGTTGTTAATTTCGTTCCAAAATAGTGACGAATTCTTTTCGTCGTTAAATCCGTATTTTTTTTGTAGTGCAAAGGAAAGTTAAAGAATTAACATGTAGAACAGTTAAAAACCAACCAACAAAATAAATTTCTGGAGAAGTTTGAATATCTCGTTCCTGTTTCAACTTTTTGGAATGCCATAATAATAATAATATAATAATAATAATAATATAATAATAATAATAGATTTTATGGATTTAAGGAGTGAAGAAAAAAAGAGTATGTTTAGAGACATAAAATGGAGAGAAAATGTCAAGTGAGACTTTGTAATGCGGGGAGAGAGAGAAGTTTGAATTTTTGTAGAGGTACTAAACTTTTGTAGAGAAAGTGATTTGTTTTAAAAGAGTGAATTTTTTTTTTCTTAAGATGAAAAAAGGAGAGAGAAATAGAATGGATTTTTGAAGAAAAAGAGAACAGAGAGCGAGAGCGGGAGAGAATTTTTAGAGACAAATAATGGAGAGAATAAGTTGCAAAAAAAAAAAAAAAAAAAGAGCAAGAGAGGAAGTTTTTAGACAGTGATTAAATTTTTTTAGAGAGACAACAAAAATAGAGAGTAATTACCTTTTGGAGACAAGAGAATTTAATTCTTTTTTTTTTTTTTTAGGGAGAGAAAGCTTAAAATCAAAGTGTGGAGGGAGAAGATATGATTTTTTAGATAAAGGAAACTAATATGTTTATTTTTAAAGAGGAAAATAGAATTGTGTTTTCTTAGAGAGAAAAAATTTAAAACTAATGTATTTAAAGAGATAAAATTTAAAATAATTTACACTTGCAAGAGACTGAAAATTAAGGTCAGTTTTATAAAGAGAAAATTTTAAATTAGTATGTTTAGAAAGAAAAAATGAAAATTTTAAATGAGTTAATAGATAGCAAATTAGCTTATTTTGTTTTAAGAGAGAAATTTTGAATTTTGATTTAAAATTTCTAGAGAAGGACAATTAATATGCTTAATTTTAAAAAGAGAAAATCTAATTTTGGATTTTTTTTTAGTGAGAGAAAATTCAAAACAAGTTTAGAGAAATAAAATATTAATTAAATTGATCTTTGCATAGAAAAATTGCTATGGTTACTATTTTAGAATGAAAATTTGAATTTAATTTTTTAAGAAAATTCAAAATTTGATCTGTGAAAAGAAATGAATTTTAAAATAATTTAATTTTTCAGAGAGAAAAAATTAATGTAATCAGTCTAAAAAATTAGATTTTGTTCTTTTAGAGAGAGAATAGAAGAGATGTATTTAAAGAGAGAAAATATAAAGTAGATTAATTTTTTTAAAAGAAAATTATTATATTTAATTTTAGAAAGAGAATTCATATAAATTTACTTCTATTTTAATCTTTTTTGTGTCCAAACCTTTTTCCCTCTAATTTTTTTTAACTTGTACTGAAATCTTACATAACAAACTTGCACAACACATGTAGCTTAGCATGAAAAAAGTCTTTTGTGAAAGGAAGATGTGGGTACGAAATATTATAAAATTTCAAATTTGAATTTGTGGGAAAGTTAAAACATTTAAAAGTTGGTGATGATGGAAATTACCTCAGACTCTTCTGAAGCAGCTCTGTCTCAAGCCTCGGCATGTGATTTATTACAAAATTCCGATTGCTAGAAATTTATCTTTCATTCTTTCCTACTGTCCATATATTTACGCCCATCATCTTTTAGCACAAAGGAAATGGATGGAGGGCTAAATGGGAGCAAAATTAATTATATTATTCTGGTTATGATACACCAAAACTTTTCGTTGACATTTTCTCATTTTCAAAATGTTTTTCTTTTTTGAAATGTTTATAAAAGGGGTTAAATACGTTAATTACTCTTATTTGAACCATAAAAATCCACATACATAAAATATTTTTGAAATGTTAGAGGGCTATAATCTGGGTTGCATGGAAATAGAAATGAGAAATGGTAATGAAAACGGATACGAAGAAACAATATTTTGTAAAAATACGGGAAATGTAAATATGAACAAATGCATAAATATAAAAATATAAAGATTTTTATATAAATATTAATTATTTTATCAAAAAATAATAGAATAGTTATATTTTATAATAAAAATATAAATTATTCAAATATGTAATTATTAATTACAAAACAAATAACATAAAAATAATAATTATATTAAATAAACAAATAATTCATTGAATATAAAAAAATTTTAAATATTAAAAATATAAGAATTTTTGTTTAAATATTAATTAGGATAGCATATCGAAATTTTAATTTTATATTTCAAGGAGAAGTTTTTTTTTTTTTTAAATAACTTTGACTTCATATAAGAGAATAATATTTTTAATTTATTATTGCCTTAAATTACCACATGTCAAAATAAAAATTTATTTTCATCTTTCTACTCTACAAAACTAAATTCTACCCGCTGTTTTGACTTCTTTCCTTTTTCTCTTTTCATCTATCTTTTTTAAAGCCAGGAGGAATGTTTATTTGGATTTATGATATTTACATTAAAATTTTTCTTTACTTATTAACTTAAAGGATTTTACATTATATTGGCTGTGAATATTTATATATTTATGCTATTTTTATTAAATTTTAATTATATAAATTTTTCATTTTAATTGTTAATTTTAAGAGCATAATTTGCCCCTTGATCAGTTGAGCCCCTTCAGTAGACTTCATGTACCTCTCAATGGACCTTGCATGC